>CM053787.1:743223062-743823062 GCA_028749045.1 Cupressus sempervirens
AATTTAATAGTAGGTTCATTGGAACATGATAATTAAACTATTCTTTAAAGTGAAAGTTGTGACCTACAACTACCATAATTCCCAATATTGGTCAGTAACAGAATAAGCCCAAATTTATAAGAAATAATGACAACAAAATCATAGGTCACTACACTCCAACGTTGAGGCACATCAAAACAGACGCCTGAGACCCTACCACCATTGTTAGAGGGAAAGCAATGGTCTAAGATGTGGGGAGAATTCTCGAGGCTCCTCAATAGTTGGAAAGAATTTGAAAGAGGTTTTTATCTTTTGTAGTTTTTGGTGTCACTAAATTAATTTTACCCTAAGAAAAATTGCTAGTCAATGAAAAAAAGATTTTATTGATTAAAAATTAGTTAACAAATATAATGAAGTTTTAGATATAAAAATTAATTTTGAGGGTCTTATATAGGCAAGGACTAATAATTATTCTAATGTAGCAATATAGTATAATGTTTGGTTTCACAATCTTAAGTTACATAATAAAAAAATTTCAATTCGGTCAAATTTATTGAATAAAAAAAGATATATCAACCTACACTAAAAATATATAATCTTTCTACTAATAGTCACATATCTCTAAATGGAACAACTATATTTAGATCAGATAATCCAAAAGCCTCAACTTAGAATTTCATCACACCATTCCTAGACACAAAATATCTATATTTTGACTGGATAATCCCACAAGTTTTTCTATGGCTTTTCCATAGAAAAAGTAAAAAAATAAATTCCAACAGAGCTTCAAAATTAATCAAAATCTTACACTATGCTTGTGCAAGAAAGAATAAAATAGTATTAGAGACTTAAATCACTTACACTAAAGTTCTGCTAGGGATAAAACTAAACCAACTTCATAACTAATAATGGTGGATTATTGAATAGAAAGATAAAAGAAAAAATGCTTTATTTGACACAAAATCCTAGGAAAAATAAAAGTGAAACAGTAAAGAATGACACAAAACTTTACACTTAAATATAGAACAAACAAAATAGAACATGTATAACCTTTTCAAAAGTGCTGAGAATAAGTAGTAACAAGATTTAATCTATTTAGAAAATAGTTGTTTAATTTAGAAGGATAAATTACATTAGAAATTGTTGGGATATGAAGCCCAACAGTCACGACTGTTCTTTCTCCCTCTTATCTCTTCATATTCGATGAACTTTCTATAGATTTTTTTCCAACCACAATAAATAGTTGTCATTATATTTTGTCTTATTTGTTGATTGATTTAATGTGTGCACTTAATAACTTGCAATTTGTATGAAAGCAAAGAAATTTTGAAAGCCAAACTACTTTTTGACACAAAAAAATTCCTTACAAAAACTGCTTCCAAGAAATAGATTTCAACACAAGACCACCCTTTCTTTGGGAAAAAATCATGCAAAAGTTAGAGCTTTGAAAGGAAATAATGTCTTGATGAGTTGGCCATGACATGTTTCAAGATGATATCTACAAGATAGTCATCACATCACTAAATATATGGTATAATGTAAGAATGATTAATAATGGTCCAAATCACACACTCATCATGGTATTCTCGGATGTAAGGAATGATAAAAAATTTAAAAATATACCTCTAGTGCCTAAGAAAATGGAATGAATACTCAAATTAAGAGGCTACCCACCTTCACCAAAAGTGTCCCATTTACAGTGCTTCATTTCCCTATTATGCTACCAAGTCCCAAAACCCTCAAGACTAAATGTACCTATCCTATAATAATATGGAACTAAATTTTCCCCATGGCTAATTTGGCTAGCATTTTATTTGCAACGATAGGTTTTACGATATATTTTTTTTGTGGCAATGGTTATGAATCTCATTCTAGAGTACTAAGTAGGATTGTTGGGAATTTCAAACTGGACCCTTTAGAGAGAATTATCTTTCCTTTTCTCTAAGTATTTTTATCATTCAAACAACCATGTGCTATCTATGAGGTATATACCAATCATACATCTCAATATTTACCTAACTCCTTGACTCAATGCAAATAAAAAATAGAAATAGAGAGAGAGCTACATAAATCCTATTAGATAGCAGTCTCAAATTTATTTAATAAATCTTTAAATGATATTATTTAAATTTCCACACTTTTTTGGAATTATAACCAACTTCATAACTCTTATTTATGATATAGTCTTTTTTAAAATTCAAAACTTTCAATCACTTATCTTAAGAATTTAAAATTTAAAATTATTTATTTTAAAATTTCTTTGGAGGTGCAGGCTACTATGATGATCGAGCGGGACAAGATGATAAGGTTCCTTCATGATGGGCACGCTACCTTTTTTCTACTATGAGTTGAAGCATGGATACCAATGGCATAGAACCTTGGATGACCTGCAAGCTTTTGAGCAAGCTTGCATTAGGATGAACAGAGAAATCAGTAAGAAAATGAATGCTAGAAAAGAAGATTTATTCAGGCTGATGCTGATTCAAGAATGTAAAAGCATAGTTTGGATGGAGGGTCCCTTAGGTTGGACTACTTGGGTGGTCAATTACTATGATGTTCTTAGTTAGATAGTCCTTCTCCTCTTTTTCTTATGTCGTACAGCTAAGTTTGTTCTTCCTTTGTGAGGCTTGGCCTCCTTGTTGATTTTTGTGGTGGTGCTTTGGTTGCTTTGTATTGTTTGAAACTCTTATTTCTAATAGAAAAAATAATTATTATTTATTAATGAAATTATTTTTGAAAAAAATTGCAATTAAGATGGAAATAAAAAGATAGACTTATTTGGCTTACAAAATAAATGGGTTGTGACACCCTTCCCTCCTTAAACCATCATCCATGTGCCTAGATCAAAGTTTGCAATCATATCAAAAGAAAGTCAAGAAATTTACACTTAACCAAGTTTATAATTTAGGTTCCATTATTCAACCTTTGAGAGAATGCAATTTAAGGAGAATTACATTGGTCATAAAATCAACAAGATTTAAATTCAATAGCTTAAAGTAAATTCCATGCTCCAATTCTTTTAATTGTATTCTAATAAAGATATGCAAAGGTATTATTAACACACACTAAAATAAACAGAGTTAGAAGAAAAATAAACACACTTAACATAAGAACATGTGTCGATTAATGGGTAAAATTACAAATGTGTATCGTCCTTTTACAAAGGAAAAGACTGACTACAAAAAAAAGTGTTAAATTTTGACAATGAAAAAGTTATACTTATTTTTGAATTTTAAATTGGTGTAAACTAATGAAATGTGTATAAATGGATGAAATTTATATCTATTATTTAAAAAATAAATCAAAAATCAAAATAATATTTAAAAAACATTCAATGACATTTTTTAACTGTCTAAAAAATACTACGAATCAAAGATTATAGTTCCTACCACAAAATTAAATGTAAATAAACATTTTTGCATCTAATTTTCAAGTATGTTTTAGATGACATATGTAGCTAGAACTATCAAAAAGAAAGATTCCAAAATGTTGTATATTTTGCTTGTTGTTGCTATTCTAAGTTTTACTTTTTAGCATTCAACTATTTTTGGTTCCCACCAACTTATGTTAATCAATAAACAAGTTATATATTATCAAAGATTAGTCTATCCTCTAGACCAATTGATATATATATATATATATGCTATTATCACTTTTTGAATGCACATAATCTTCAATGTTGAAATACCTAGTTGCAATAATTTGTAACTATTATAAATGATATGTAGTCACCATTTAAGAAAAAATATATGTGCATAATTCTAACTTTGAACTCTATCTAGTTGTTATTTTAAAACTTTCTAAAACCCTAATTTTGGTGTTCAAATAGGCATATGATTTCTAAGTTTTTCCATCATTAAAAAAAATCCACATTGGATGACACATACAATGTTTTGGGTGACTTGGATTTGACCGAATTTGATCCAGCCAAATCGGGTCTGGCCGGACTACCGACGAAAAAATGGTTGCATGCATGCGACCAACAACTTAAAAATTATAATTTTGATACTTTTTATAATTCTTTTAAATATTTTTTTCATTTTTATTTATTTTTAATTAAGTGAAAATTAATTCAAAGAGTTTGAAGATTAATTTAAGAATTTTTTTAAAAATTAAATAAGTTTTATGATATAAATTCTTTTAAATTAGATTTTTTAATTATTTTAAATAATTTTTTGGGTAAAAGGTTGAAGTCCTATATATTATATTATTAAATTAAAATAAAGTTGTATTGTCTTATTTTTAAAATTATTTATTTTAAATCAATTTAAATATAAAAAAGCATATATATTATATACTTAATAATTTTATTATATTTTGGTCATGCATTAAAAATTATAGCGACCTCATCCAACCAATTCACAGTGATTTTTATATTTTATGATATGTACTTTAGTTGAATTAGTTAAATTAATTATTATATTTAATCATTTTGTTTAATCAAAATTTGGCAACCCCTAAATGCAAGTAATTCATCTTTAGATTACCTAGTTTTTCATGCAACCAAATATAACAAGCTTCTAAAATTGACTATCTTTTTTCTAAATTGTCTATGATCTAGTATTCTGTATATGTAGGGGAATTTGAAAGTCTTTTGTATGTAGGTGATTTGAAGCTCTCTCTTTTAGGTTTTTGTGTAATAGGAAGAAAACAGAAAAGAGAAAAAAGATATGATCGAATAAGAGATGACTAGAAGAAAGGATGTACAAAACATAATGTAGAGTCATTGATTGAAGTTCAAGAAGATCATGTTGAAGTTATAGAAAGTAGTAGGAAATCTTAAAAAAATCTTTGGGTTGGGAAATTTGATGGAGATGGTTGAAGAATCTCTTTTTAGAGAAACTAAATTGTCTAAATAGATGATATATGAAAGTACAATTAAGCTACATCTCAAAAACATGTGGGAGAAATATTTTGAAAAGAAACATCTGATTGGTAAAAACACAATTATTTGTTAGGTTATTTAGGAAAAGAGAAATGAATCTTGTTCTAGAGTTTTTGGGTGTGAATAATAAGAAATGATGTGAAGATCATGTAAGATAAACAATAGTTCAAAATTTGATAGATGCATTAAATATTATTGATAACACAAGTCAAGTAGCTAATTTAAGTGTTACATAGAGAGCATTGATGACTATGATTGCCAAAAGAAACTTGTCGCAAAAAAAAACTTTGATCAATTTTTGAATTTCTCAATCTATTTAGAAGAACTCTTTAGAGATATATCAAAAGGAGAAATTAGCTCAGTGAGAACATTGAAAAGAACATGGTTAATATTTGTAGGATTCCTCGAAAAGATATAATTTTTAAAGATGTTATAAGATAGGTTGCTAGATATTGTATCACCCACTCACATGTTTCTTCCAATAGAAGACACACTATACAAATGCAAGATGAAGAGATGGGTATGAGAATTGCACATCCAAAACATTGTGTAGACACAAAACAAAGTTAATTGTTTCAAGCTTTCAAAAATACTTATTGGATGTGAAAATTTGTTAGAGAATGATTGAGATTTTGTGCCCCTATTTTGTACACATAGAGAAGGTAAGTGAAACTTGTTGTCAAAATCATGTTTAGTTTCATGTTTAGTTGTAAACTTATAAAAAAATTGTGACAACACTTAAGCCAGATGTGATCGTTCCTCAAAGTACAACACAATTTTTCAAGTCTATTTAATGTTATATATCAAAAGATTTAGATGATTTCAATGTACAATGCATAGAATGCATGCACAAATTGTGGAGATTTGCAGAAATTTTCATTTGAAATGGACAACATTAATGTTTAAACAACCATTGTATGGAATACACTTGAGTATGAGGCATACCGATCAAAAAATGGAAATGAATCTAAAAAAATTGCATTAAAGGAGAGTAGTTTTCCATATTCTATGTTTATGAATAAATTTAGGACTATGATTTATCCACACATCCAACATTGTCATGGTGCAAGATGGCAAGCTAAATAGTTTCGATATTCCAAAAATTGTTTCCCTCTAGGATGTATTCTATCAATTATAGATTTTTCTGAGAGCTATACATTTTTCCCTCAATCTAAAATTTAAGCTAAATATTATCACTCTGATCAATTTGCAATATCTATACAAGCTAACTATAGACAACACAATTTAATGTGAATGGGGTAGAAAGAATCAATCAAGATGAATGAATTATCAGCAAGGTCTTTTTTTTATTATTAGCAATGACAAGGTTCACAATAGAAGCTGTGTAGCTCATTGTTTTTCTATGTTCTTTGATGATCTTGCAAATCGTGGTATAAATGCTCAAGAACAATGAATTTGGTCTGATGGTTGTGTAGGTATGCATTTTTGGAAGTTAAACTTTTCTATTTCATCTATATTTAATTAAATGATGAATTGGGTACATAAATATGATTAGTCATAAATTTGATAAATTTGATTAGTCATAGATTTGATAAGTTTATTCCGCATAGGGAAAGTTAAGTCTGCAAAAGCAATGAATTGGCTAGCAACACAATAAGCCAGACTTAATGTTAAGTTTATTTGAAAATTATTTGAAAGTGGTCATGGAAAGGGAGAGCATGGTGTAGCAGGGGTCAGTGTAAAGCATGCACTTCACTAACATGAACTTTCAGGTATAAAATTTATATTTACTACTCCAATTTGGTGTACATATAAGCATCTTATGTAATTATTTTATTTATCATACATTTTTTTATCTTGTACAAGTGCAAAGATAGAGAAAGAAAATCAAGTTGTTGAATGGTGCAAAACTCATTTTTCTCCTTGAGACATAACATATAATACACACTTTTTTGGGGAAGTGAAAGGTACGCTTTAAATTTTACTTTTATTTGATTTCTTTTATATTTAGAATTTAAGGTAATATTATTGACGTAGAAATTTTCAAATTTTATATGTTACATATATTGATCAATCCAGTACTTACAATTGTCAACCAATTTCTAGTATTAGAATATTGTATCAATTATGACTACATGAAAACAAACCTCTAGTAATTCAAGTAAGAGAGAAACCATATTTTTTTATGCTTGGATTAAAAATAATGCAATGAGTCAATGTGAGATTATTGTAAATGAGTATGTCTCAAAATGGAAGTGGAAAGAGACAATTAGAGGTTCTCCTTATGAAGAAGATGATAATGACATAGACATTCATAATCCTATATATTTAGTTGATTGTGACTATTTTTCTTATATAGTTATTCCAGCCATTTTTTAATAAATATGTTTCATTTGTATTTAATTATCTTGATATTATTGATTTATAGTATAGATTCTTTTGTACATATATAGGTGACATATTTGTTGTGTATGCAGATCTTAAAAATGTGGGAGGTGTAGATTACTATGTATTAAGATGTACACAAGAGAAATTCAAGTTGACTAAACCAACTATAGGTGATGATAACTAGTCATATCTAATTGGTTCAGTTGTTATTGAAGGTATAGATTATCCCTTTGTGACATATGTACAAGTAATTAGTTCATGTATTAATTGTAAATCTATATTTCTTATATAGATCAATAAGAATAGTTAATGAATTAAATATTATTTTTGTAGATACCTATTTTCATCAAAAGAAAAAAATTCACAATGGTGTTCAATTTATTGAGTACATGTCTGGCCAAAATATTCTACATTAGAGCCACTTGGTTATAGCCACCAAGATTCAATTTGATATAGTGACAAAAAGAGGACATAGAAAACCAAAGTGGAGGTTTTCTACTAAAGAGCATGAAAAGTTGTTGGGGATAATTAAAGATAGGTAGGATCCAGACCATATTTATCAGGAGCTTTCTATTAAAATGAACTAGTTATTTTTTGTTACTTTGATATATTGCTTAAATATCTATAGTACTTTGATCTACACATGTCTTGCTTACATACACATGTAAGCGATTTTAAACATTATATATGA
Organism: Cupressus sempervirens; assembly: GCA_028749045.1. Classification (NCBI taxonomy): domain Eukaryota; kingdom Viridiplantae; phylum Streptophyta; class Pinopsida; order Cupressales; family Cupressaceae; genus Cupressus; species Cupressus sempervirens. Next base: position 743,230,967 of record CM053787.1, read on the forward strand.
TCTTATGTAATGATCCCATCTTTTAGCAGTTGACCAAGTGTGTGTGCGTTAGCCTTGTTCTACATGGTCCCGAGGGCTAACGAAGGGTTTAATGGGATCTTGGAGTGTTTTGGCCTAGTCATTTCCAGTTTGGGCCAAAACGAAGTTGATTTACTCAGTTTCAGGCATACTTACTATTTTTAGTAAGTCGGCAGGACACAGTGCAGGTCAATTTTGGTGATTGGATTCGATACTCCTCGGTGAGAGCTTTCCGATGAGCTATCACTCGCATTATTCGGAGTCCGATTGCTAATACATTTTAATGCCTGAAGTTTTATTAAAGTAACGTCTAATTTAATTGTAAAATATTAAATTGTTACTTTAATATTTATTTTATGGTGATGTGTACCCAAAGGAGACATAAGGGGTATTTTAATATATGTTTTATATTATACATCTTTTATCCCACATTGCCCATATGAGTTGAGCGGACCCGTGGGAATAGAATAAAAGGAAGCATTTGTGGCTTCATTAGACAGGTTGAATATGAGAAGAAATTGGTGTGTGAGTTGCAGCTTTGTTCTTGGCATTTGAGGACGTCTATCCTCTCTTGTAACATTCTAGACGTCATTCCCTTGGGGTTTGGCCTTTGGAATTCTTTCTTATTGGCTTCATTATCAGGTAGTTTAGTTGCATTTCCGGCTACAGGCAGATTTGATATTTTGCTCATATCTTCTTCACTACTTGTTCGACGCTTATGCTGCTTGGAGGGAATGGTATTATAAAGATAGTGGACTGATTGGAGGACAAAGTATTGTAGCAGCAAGTTCGTAAGCATGGGCTGGAGTATTATGACAATATTGCTGAAGTAATTAGTGAGTTGATAAATCTGCCATGTATTTGGTTTTATGAATTCTGAAAATAACATTTTATTAGCAGCAGTTCATTTCCACTTTGCATATTATTGTAGTTTCTTTCTTGTTTATGTTGTATGATACCAATTCCATGCATGAAACACAACAAACAAATAAATGTTTGATTTCCAGAGTTATAAGGGGTTTTAAGAAGTTGAATGCAAACTGTTTGACATAATTCCTTTCAGCAATTTGGTTTAGTTTTTTAGGACATCCAGGGGTGTCCAGGGGTGTCCATTACATCTTATTATTTTGTGTGTGTGTGTGTGTGTGTGTGTGTGTGTGTGTGTGTGTGTGTGTGTGTGTGTGTGTGTGTGCGCGCGTGTGCGTGTGTGTGTGTGCGTGCGCGCGCGTGTGCGCGTGCGTGTGTGGACATGTGTATGCTTAGTTTTTTTTTAATATTTCAATATGTATTCTCATTACTTCTTATGTCTAGATACCTATTTATAGATTTCATATCTCATTTTTTTAAAAATTATTTATTTTATATACTTGCATTGATTGCACATTTCTTTAAGTGTATAAAGGTAGATATAGGTGTTCATTTCTTTAGATGAATTTGTTATAGGTTACATTTCTTATGTGTATTTATAGATAGATTTATGATTCTTATGTATATTGTGTGTGTGTGTGCGCGCGCGCGTGCGTGCATGTGTGTTCCTTATATTAATTATATGCATTTTATTTGTAATTAATTTTCTATTAAATCTAAGACCTTACTTAATAATAAATTTAGCTCATGTAAATTTATCTAAAACATATTGTCTACAAATTTCTAGGACACATGTTAATTTATCTAAAACATTTTCAGACATAAATTTCTAGAACATGTAAATTTCTAGAACATGTAAATTTTATTTTAAAATATTCTATAGAGATTTCTAAAACATAGACAAACTTATCTAAAATATATTCATCCATAAATTTATAGAACATGTAAATTTCTAGGACATGTAAATTTATTTTAAAAATATTCTATAAAGATTTCTAAAACATGTTCAATTTTTTGTAAAACTATTCTATATAAATTTATAGGACATGTTAATTTATATCTAAAACACATTCTATAGAAATTTCTACAACATATGCAATTGAAATATAAATATCCAATAACACATACATAAAAAATGAATATCAAATATGTAATATATAAATATAAATGGTCATGTAATACATGTAAATATCAAGGGTGTCAAATATGTGCACTGTAAATGTAAAATGTCACATAACAAGTGAGTATATATGAAATATAAAAAATAAGTGCTATAAATGTAAAATGTCTCATGACACATGAATATCAAACATCTAAAATGAATGATCCAAAGTCATGTATATGACATGTATAAATATCAAACACAACCTTGCCACAATCCACAATGTGAGCATTTGCCATGAGATCTCAAAACTTGTGTCCAATAGAAGGGAAAATGTATATATGCAATAAATTAAGTGTATTTGGTTCTCTCTAAATACTAACTTATGCATAAACAAATTTACTTGTGGCTTAGGATGATTGGGGTAGACATGTCTCTCTACATCTCCACCCTCCTAAGCAAGGAGAAGGATGTGTGTGTGTGTGTGTGTGTGTGTGTGTGTGTGTGTGTGTGTGTGTGTGAGAGAGAGAGAGAGAGAGAGAGAGAGAGAGAGAGAGAGATGAGGTTACAGATCAAAGAGATGGTTTTAGGAGTTAAAGAGAGAGTTTATGGGTGTGTGAGAGAGAGATAGGTTAAGAGTGTGTGTGTGTGTGTGTGTGTGTGTGTGTGTGTGTGTGAGAGAGAGAGAGAGAGAGAGAGAGAGAGAGAGATGAGGTTACAGATCAAAGAGATGGTTTTAGGAGTTAAAGAGAGAGTTTATGGGTGTGTGAGAGAGAGATAGGTTAAGAGTGTGTGTGTGTGTGTGTGTGTGTGTGTGTGTGTGTGTGTGTGTGTGTGAGAGAGAGAGAGAGAGAGAGAGAGAGAGAGAGATGAGCGGTTTGAGAGAGGACATTCAAGAGGGTATGAAAGTTTGAGTGTTTCCATTAGAGTTACATTAGATGAACACTATTAAGGTTTTAGGCTTGATGTAAGAGTTAAGTTCTAACTTGGTTCAATGTGAGAGTTTTGATTAGAGTTTCATTAGGTTCAAAATTAGGGTTTAATTATGTGAAATGTTACGTTTTAGTTAGTTGTAATTAATAAGCTTCAACTATAGGGTTTCAATTAGAGTTTAATTAGGTTCAATGTAAGAGTTAGACTCTAATTTGGTTCAATGTGAGGGTTTTGGTTATCAATTTCATTTGGTTCAATGTTAGGGTTTTACTTAGCTATAAATTTTTCTAATATTTCAAGTACAAATTCTCTAAAATTTTCTCAAACATTTTCTAATATTTTCTAACATTAACAAAGTAAATTTCTCTAATTTTCCTAATATTTTCTCTTTAAAATTTTCTAACAATAATGAACAACTTTTTTCACAATCTTCTAGTAATAATCAAATCAAGTTATGAAATTTATCTAATTTTATTAATATATTCTAAAGTTTTTGTAAAAATTAATACAATATTTGAAAACATAATGTATAAAAAAAACTAAATAGATTTAACAATTTACAATAGTATAATATTAAAAAAATTATTACATAAATATTATATTTTAAAAAAAAACAACTTAAAACATTAAAAAAATAGGTTGACACACATGACCCAACCAAAATGCTCCTATATCTCCCTAGTAGTCCTTACATTCAAATGATCCACATATGGCTCTTTTTTCTATTTATATAGTTTTTAAGGGTTCTGATCAGATTCAATTTGACCAAATCTAGCCGGCCCAAACAGGTTCTGGTTAGAAACCCCATGTACACACACACACACGTCCCATAGTGTCCAATCCTTGCCATGTTGATCTAGCCAATTTTTTTCACTAGTACCAGCTTCAACCAAATTAATTCTGGCTAGATCGATGGAGTTGGTCACAAATGTGACATAGATATGTGCATTCACCCTAATTTTTTCAAAAATATTTGTTGTATAAGTGTGTGAATTCCAACCAACTTATAGTTTTACAAGGTTAGACCACCTCTCTTTGACAATATTCCCCCTTTCTTATGATGTGTCATTCCCTCTATTACATTCATAGGAACAACACTAGAATGCTAGCCCATGTGTTAGATCATAAATCAAAGAAAATATTCCAATCAAATGAAATATTAAATCAAATTTTCATTCTCTCAATTATTTCTAAAAATTAAGTTTCAAATTACCTAAAGAACATAGGAAAATACACATATATGTGTTTACTTAGCATGCCTTGGCATCATATGGAATTGATCCATTAGTTGGTACCTCATTTCTACCTCCAGACATAATCATATATATACACTCATTTACTTTTAGATCATTCACAATGTCAATGGATGAAGGAGGTAAGGTTTCAATTTTAAATATTAAGAGTCATTTTTGTCTTCTAAAATCATGATATTCTAACTCAACTTATTTTTAATCACATCTCTGTCGTAAGTAGTAAAAACATTAGTCATATGTATCATCTAGTTTATGGAAGGCTAACTAAGAAAGTCAATCATCCAAGCATGTTGGCCAATCACCTTTAAAGATTTGAAGATCCACTTTTCCCATTCATATGACCTAGGCTCTCATGCCCATCTTGTTACAACAGAAAGATATATATTAAAATGAAAAAATGCTACAATAATTATACATAAATGATTTAGAAAAGTACCTATTACTAAGTTTTAATTAGTGTAATTGATAAAGTGAATGCAATGTTCATGGAAATAATCTATTCATATGATGTACATGATGAGGATTACAACTATACATATGGAGTACATCATGAATAATGATCATAACAATAGTAAAATTGTAAATAGTGTACATAAAAGTGCATTAAAATGGTCCATCACTATAGAACTTCCCTTAGATAGTTGTCCATCTACAATAACCTAATCTCATGAGCTCTCACATAAACTATTCACTCTTTATCTCATAACATGAGTGAGTAATATTTATCCCATAAGCATCTAGAATAGTTGTCCATTTTCTATCATGAGATGAGAGTATGGTCTAAAAATTTACTGCCAACCATGGAATGATTAACTCCTTTGCGTTCTTTATAATGGGAAGAGATTCCTTGGGGCTTTCATAACACAAAGAGATATGGTGCAAAATAATTATTTACATGGTAGGGAAAAGCATAATAAACCAAACATTTATAACACATATGCAAACAAAAGATTTGGACAATGATTTTAGACCATATTGATATTGGTTGGTAACATGAAAAGTATAACATTTTCATCAAAACACAACTCCCTTGTAGCATGCATCAACAAAAAGTAAAAGAATCTAAATCTTATGAGGTATTAAAATATTTGAAAAATTATAACAAAAATTAACCTTGATAAATAATAAGATGCCAAGCACGAACTTTAAGTTTCTAATGAAAGTGAAGAAAATTAACAACCTCACCCTTACTTCTACTACTAAAAATGTTAAATCAAAGGTACTATTTCTTCCATCCTGAAAAGAATTCATAGAAAATCTTATTCTTTCACACAATGTTATGTTGCTTCTTTGAGTTTTTAATTCTTTAGCAATCTATAATTTTTCTTGAATTATTTGGTTAATTTACACTTGCATACTAGATTTATCTCACATAGATTAACTTTAAATGGTTCAAACTTGATCTCATTTTAGCCTTTCATTTAGCTTAATCTACATTTACATCATGAAGTTCTTTAGGGTTTTACATTATTCATCGCATTACTTCTCTTTGAGTATTTTATTTTGTAATGCACCTTATAAGGTCTTATTGCTAGAAATCTAAGAGAGATGAGTAGCATAGATCTTATACTTTATGATAGGGAGCAATAAGCCAACTTTTGGATTTTAGTTTGATTTTTTATAATCTGGAAATAATGGTTTATAAAAGTGTCAATAACTTAAACTAGCATACACACTTTTATTGATACATTTTTGTTACCTGCCATGGGGCTAGAACTAGTTTCTAGATTAACCTTTTTGGATTTTTAAATTATGCTTCAAATGCACATGTACATAGTGTCATAAAATTGGTATGTAGTTTATTGTGTGGGTTGTAGAGTTCTATCATGTCGCTCATAGAGTTTCATTGTACTCCTTCTAGCCTTGTATCACCTCTACATGTTTTATCATGACTTTATAGGTTGCATCATACAATAATTTGGTGAAGCATCACACCTCTCTGTTGTCACATTCTACAAGTAAAGTATTATTCACCATTAAGATGCAATTCTTTTGTTTTTTTTTTAATCTTTCAAATTTTTAGTGATCTTTAGTAGCTTTTTATGATGCTAATTGTGTTTTGTACAAGGTTTCAATTTCAAATTTGATGTTTTCCGTAACTTTTAAGATACACTTGACAAATAATTGCTTTAAAAAGCTAAATGTGGGTTGCCTTGGTCAAAGACAAATAATGAAAACTATTGATGTTGTGGTTTTGCAAGTTGTATGGATCTTCCTCAAGAAAATATTCTATTTGTTAGTTTATTTTTTTGGAACCTAGTCATATCCTAGGGTACACTTGAACATTTATGTGCATTTATGTTTGGAATGAACTCTATCTTCCGTGTTTAGTGAAGTGGCTTGACAGAAAAGTATACTCTTCTCCTTTAAGGAAAATAAAAAATCCTAAACCCCATCGATCTCATTTTATTTTTCTACCTTCAAAGGACATGTCGGTCTAGGAAAAAATTTCTTGGGAAACACCGAGGTGAGAACATGTTAATGCTAACGAATTTTAATTTTGTGTAAATGTCTTGAGAATTTATGGGATTGATTGTTGAATTATAGCTTTCGATGGTTTTGTATTTTATTAAAATTGGAGTTGGGAATTCTGATCCTTTGGATTTGTCCACCTTGTTCTTTTGATCTCTGGAATTCTTTGCAAATATGAGACATGAAAGACTTCACATTTTAGATGCAATGTTTCATTTTAAAAATTTGTCTATAATAACCTTCATTACGAAAATCAGATCTTCTTTTCCCTTCTATCTCTCCATGTTTTAAACAACATATATCATGTCTCGTTATTTATGTAAACGTTTTTTTTTCTTTCATTTTTGAATTGTCGTAAGTGACGTATTGTGTGGTTTCAATTCTATGTCGAGATTCTAATTTTTTAAATCTATATACTTTTTATTGTAAAATTTTCTTTCTTTTGACATTGGATGTATTGTATTTTTTCTTATTATTAATCTTGGCATTTTTAAGTCATCAGTTTATTCTCTTCAGAGACTTGCAATCTTTTTTCCCTATTTTTCAGGGTAATGGCGTTGTTCATGTTTCATCTGTGATGGACATCTTTAGCATAGTATGAATACCATATTTCCATGTTGAAGCTACCCTCTATGTTGCTACTATTTTCATGCATAAAGGGAGACATCTTGCTATGGGTTTTTAAGAATTCACTTTTACATATCAGTATGGTATTTTGATTTGAGCATTTTTTCCATATATATCGTGGCCCTACTTTGGTTAAGCGTTAGTTTCATTCGGTAGTAAATTCCATCTAAATTGTGTGGTCGCCAATTTTATTCAATCTTTTAGACTTTTTAAATTTTTTTTCTATAAATAAGGTGTGGTCTCTTCCTTTATTGTCGATCTAACCTGAAGAAAATGATATGATTTTGGCATTATTTTGACATCTATCAAAAGTTCCTACTATTAACATAAACTACTCTTTAAAAACAAGGCTGCAGGGCAACGGAGATCCCGTGCAAACTTAATCTTGGAGAGCATTGAAAATGACGTTTATGTTTCACAATTTATTAAATTAAAATTTGTAATAAATTTATTGAAATAGTATGAGAATAGTTTGTAAAAATAAAAACAGTTGATGATGATTCTGTCCATTACATTTGCATTTGTTCATAGTTATGAAATTCATGTAAAAGACTAATTTCTTAACTATAAGAATAATTCTCTACAAACAAAATCAAGAGAAGATATCATGATGGCCAATGTAGTTAATGGGTTTTTAGTCTTAGCATTGTGTAAATTAGAAACTGTAATAAAGAAACAGTCTAAATAATGCATATTCAGCAGAACGAAATCAAAATTAAACATCAAACAGATCAGCATAATCATGTTTGTGGGAAGAAAAATTATCGTTTATAATATCAATCTGCATAACACACTTATACCTGTGCATAAGATCTTTGAGGGTCAAATAAATAAACTTCCACTTCAAAGAAAAGTCAATTCTAGAACACTATCTATTGAAGCACGCATGTTGATTTTGGTTCAAGTTAAGAGGCGGTCATAGGGATCTTTAAGAAAAAGAAAAAGAAATGCATGTAGAGCCGAAAAGAATGTTGGAATATTTAATGCAGCAGTTGACATTTGCCCCTAGAGCCAAACGCTCACCTACCCCCCCCTTGATGTCCAAAACAGACAGAAAAATTAATACGGGTAGGTGAGGTTTTCAAATTCTGAAAAGAGGGGAAAAATGGAATGTGACAAAAAAGAATGTTTATTCATTCATTTGTAGAGTTCAAGCAGATCAAGTAGATTAGAAGTTGCAGAGGAGAACAGAGCAGAAGAAGAAAGAAGAAAAGAAATCTGTGCCTGCAGTTGCACGTGTTTCTCCTGTTCTCTCTATAAGTTTATTATTGTAGAACTTGTCCTCTTGAAGCAGTGATTGCTCCAGGCACCATTGTATGCAGCCATTAGAGTTGCAAGTTTAAAAGTTTATTGAAGTTTGAAGTTTTACCAGTTTAGGGTTGTTTTAGAGTTTTCTGGTTGAAGTCGAATGCTCTTAGATTTTATAATAGTTTAAATCAAAGATTGAATAGAAGGCAAGCAGGCATATTTGAATCCATTGCTCTTCTCTTATATGTTGCATTTGAGTAATTTGTTTGAAAGCTTAAAACTTTGGCTCTCTGGTTTTAATGGTGAAAGCATTCATGTTGAAATTTTTTAAGTTATAATTTTTCAGTTGAACAGAACATTCGGCATCCTCTTTCTCAGTTGGAGCCAAGCTCACTCGGCATCTATTATTGCCGAGCATTTCCTTTGGAGCTAAGCTTACTCGGCATCCATTGTTGTTGAGTATTATTTCTTTGAGTGCCGAGCTAACTTGGCATCTGGTGCCTGTCACTCGGCACCATCAAGTGTCGAGCAACCTGCCATTCAGCACCATCAAGTGCCGAGCAATTTTTAAGTGCTGAGTAAAATTTTAAGTTTAGGGTTGTGAATAATATATTTCTCACATGGTATTAGAGCTTTGAGGCCCCACATCTACAGTGAGTTAGGGCATTTGTTTTCTTGAGATATTTGACATGGCAGGAGATGTAGGAAAGATATGGCACCAGCCACCATCCTTTAATGGGAAAATTATGATATATGGGCAAAGAAGATGAAGACCATTATGGTTGCAAATGATTTGTGGGAGTTTGTGGTAAATGGATTAATGATGTGACTAATCCAACTCAGTATGTTGCCCTCACAAATGCACAGAAGACTCAATTGAAAGAGTCAAGGAGGAAGGATGCTAAGGCATTAAGTTTGATTGGAGCAGCAATGACAGAGACAGTATTCCCAAAGATTGCAGTAGAAAATTATGCAAAGGAAGCATGGGATATCCTTGAGATGAACTTCAAGGGGACTAATAGAGTCTGTACAGTAAAGCTACAGAACATAAGGAGGGAGTTTGAGAACCTTCAGATGAAGAAAAATGAATCAGTTGCAGACTTTAGTTCAAGAACCTCCAATGTGATTAACCAACTAAAGTCCAATGGAGAAAACTATCAAGAGTAGAGGATAGTGGAAAAGATATTGAGGAGTTTACCTCATAAATATGACAATTTGGTCATGACCATAGAAGAGGCAAAAGACCTCATTGTTTTGACAATGGATGAGTTGATGGGTACACTTAAAACCCATGAGCATAGGATCAATAGATCTACTTCTTCATCTTCCCAAGAGTAAGCATTCAAGGCTTAAAAAAATTCAAGAGGAAGGGGGAGAGAAAGAAATGGCTCAAGCAAAAACTCCAGAGGTAGAGGTTGAGGTAATGGAGGACAAATAAATGCTACAGTAGAAAGCTCAGGAAGAGAAGATGGAGCAAGTAGCTCACAAAATACTTTAAGAGGAGGTAAGAAAAACTACAACTCAAATAAGAGTAATGTAGAATGCTACTTCTATCATAAATATGGGAATTATGCAAGTGAATGCTGGAAGAAGCAAAATGATCAATCAGGACAAGTAAATGTGGTTAATGTGAACATGGGAAGTGGAAAGAATGCCACTGCCTTCATCATGTGTAATGTTGGTGAAGAAGGAAGCCCTGAGGTTTGGTACCTCGATAGTGGATGTAGCAACCACATGAGTGGTAATGAAACCTTGTTTTCATTCATTGACAAGAGTTTCAAATCAAAAATTAAGATGGGTAACAATGGAACCCTACCAGTTGTGGGCAAAGGATCTATTATGGTCCGCACCAAGAAAGGTGAGAAGAAGGAAATACAAAATGTGTATTTTGCCCTTGGTATGAAGCACAATTTGATGAGCATTGATTAGCTCATTCAAAATGGATACAAAGTGCTGATGGAGAATGACAAGTGTGTCATTCATGAAAAGGATGGGAGCAAGAACTTACTTGCAGTAGTTCAAATGAAAAAGAACAGAATGTTTCCCTTAAAGATAGAGACATGTTTCTCATCTAAAGTTGGTGTTGCACCTCCCACACAATCAGCTCTAAGGAGTGTGATTGAAGACCCCTCATGGCTATGGTACCTCAGGTATGGTCATCTAGGCTATGCTGGTTTAAATTTATTGTCAAATAAAAGAATGGTAGAAAGTTTTCCACGCATAGGAAATTCATGTGACAAGTGAAAGGCTTGTATTTTGGGTAAGCAACATAGGCTTCCCTTTAATTCTGGAAACTCTAGGAGGGCTAGATATCCATTAGAGTTAGTGCATACTGACCTAGTCAATCCTATGCAAGTTACCTCCATTGGGGGGAGTACTTATTTCATGACATTTATTGATAATTTTAGTCGTAGGACATGGGTGTATTTCTAAAAGAATAAATCTGAAGCATTTGAAAAATTTCTAGAATTTAAAGCCCAGGCTGAAAGAGAATGTGGACATTATATTAAAGTCCTAAGATCAGATAGAGGAGGGGAGTATACCTCTAATTCTTTTGTAAATTTTTGCAGGAAACATGACATAAAGAAAGAGCTCACAGCTAGCTACACACCACAGCAGAATGGAGTGGCTAAAAGAAAGAACATGACCATTGTTGAAATGGCAAGGAGCATGATGAAAGAGAAAAGTCTCCGAACTGAATTTTGGGGAGAAGCTATGGCAACACCAGTTTACCTAATTAATAGGTGTCCTACAAAGGTAGTCCGTGATAGAATTCCAATGGAAGCATGGTCACGAGGAAGATGGACAGTTGAACACCTAAGGGTGTTTGGATGTGTTGCATATGCTCATGTGCCTAAAGAGCAAAGGCAAAAATTGAATGACAAAGGAGTGAAGTGCATCTTCACAGGGTACAGCTTAGAATCAAAGGCATACAGATTGTATGACCCATTGAACAACAAGATGATGCTTTCGAGAGATGTGAAATTTCTTGAAAATCAGTCTTGGTATGGTTCAACTGATGAGTCACTGAGCACATCAAGTAAAGTGTCAATTATGAGTGAAGAAGATGCTAATGAACTCCAAGAAGAAGGAGAAAATAGAAGAAAAGGCAAGCAGGTTTAGTCACTGCTAAGCTTCTCTAGGCATGACCGAGTGTCAGTGTCGAGTACTAGTGAAGACTAAGCTGGTCGGCAATGTAGCAGCAGTGAAGATTTTGATCCCACACTCTCCTCCCTGTTACCAAAAAAGACCAAGAGTCTTAGGGAGATATACCAAGATGAAAGGTATGAAGATTATGATGAGAGTGTTAATTTTGCATTATTTTCTCATAGTGATCCAATATATTTTGAAGAAGCTATTAAGGAGAAGAAATGGTGTAAGGCCATGGATGAGGAAATAGATGCTATAGAAAGAAATGAGACATGGGAGCTAACTAAATTTTCTCCCAAAAAGCATGTGATTGGAGTGAAATGGGTCTACAAGACCAAATGCAATGCTGAAGGCAAGATTGATAGGCAAAAGGCAAGGCCGGTATTCAAAGGCTACAAATAGCAGTATGGAAGAGACTATGATGAGACATATGCCCCTATTGCAAGAATGGAAACCGTGCATGCTATCATAGCAATTGCAGCCCAGTATAAGTGGAAGGTATTTCAAATGGATGTGAAGTCCACCTTCCTAAATAGTGTATTGAAAGAAGAAGTATATGTGGAGCAGCCACCTGGTTATGAAGTTGCAGGTGAAGAGAATAAAGTATATAGATTGAAGAGAGCTCTTTATGGGCTCAAGCAAGCTCTAAGGGCATGGTACAGTAGGATTGACTCATATTTGATGAGCAATGGCTTTAGCAAAGCAATGGTGAGCCCACTCTTTACATCAAGGCAGCAGATGGTAATGTATTGATTATTGTCTTGTATGTAAATGACTTGATTTTTATTGGTAATGACAAAGTTCTAATTGGTGAGTTTAAAGAGGCCATGAAAAGTGAATTTGAAATGATAGACCTAAGTTTCTTGAAATACTTTCTAGGCATAGAAGTAAAAAAAATGCATGGTGGCATCTTCATCTCTCAAGAAAAGTATGCAGGGTAGATCTTAGAGAGATTTAAAATGCAGAATAGTAAGGCAGCCCCCACACCAACAGCAGTAGGTCTAAAGTTGAGCAAGGAAGACTCTAGCAAGAGAGTGGATCCAACATTATACAAGAGTATGGTTGGAAGTCTAATGTATTTGACTGCAACTCAGCCAGACCTAATGCATGCAGTAAGTCTAATTTCCAAATTTATGGAAACACTAAAGGATTCCCATTGGCAAGCGAGAAAGAGGATCCTAAGGTACGTGAAAGGTACCAAAGGATTTGGGATTTTATATACTGCAAATGATGGTTTCAAGTTGGTTGGTTACACTGATAGTGATTGGGCTGGAAGTTTCGATGATAGGAAGAGCACTTTCGGATACATGTTTCATATGGGATCGGGTGCAATTTCATGGGCATCCAAGAAGCAACCTATTGTTGTTCAATCTACAGTAGAAGCTGAATACATAGCAGCAAATGCAGTAGCATGTCAAGCTATTTGGTTAAAAAGGATCTTAACAGATTTAAATGAAAGGTAAGAGGATGGAACCAAAATTTATTGTGACAACATCTCATCAATTGCATTGTCCAATAATCCAGTCTTCCATGGGAGAAGCAAACACATAGAGATCAGATATCACTTCATCAGAGAGCAGGTGGAGAATGGGGATATCAAGATGAAATTCTGCAAGTCAGAGCAGCAGCTAGCAGATATTTTCACCAAGCCATTAGGCATTGGAACTTTTGTACACCTAAGAGAGTGTCTTGGTGTAATGTATTTGGATCAACAATGATCCTTATTTGTTTGGCTCGGGACAAAGGGGGAGTGTTGGAATATTTAATGCAGCAGTTGACGTTTGCCCCTAGAGCCAAATGCTCACCTACCCCCCCCTGACATCCAGAATAGACAGAAAAATTAATATGGGTAGATGAGATTTAAAAATTTTGAAAAGAGGGGGAAAATGGAATGTGACAAAAAGGAATGTTTATTCATTCATTTGTAGAGTTCAAGCAGATCAAAAGTTGCAGAGGAGAGTAAAGCAGAAGAAGGAAGAAGAAAAGAAGTTTGTGCCTACAGTTGCACGTGTTTCTCCTATTCTCTCTGTAAGTTTATTATTTTAGAACTTGTCCAGTTGAAGTAGTGATTGTTCCAGGCACCATTGTATGCAGCCATTAGAGTTGCAAGTTTAAAAGTTTATTGAAGTTTGAAGTTTTACCAGTTTAGGGTTGTTTTAGGGTTTTCTGGTTGAAGCCAAATGCTCCCAGATTTTGTAATAGTTTAAATCAAAGTTTGAATAGAAGGCAAGAAGGCATAATTGAATCCATTTCTCTTCTCTTGTATGTTGCATTTGAGCAATTTTTTTGAAAGCTTAAAGCTTTGGCTCTCTAGTTTTAATGGTGAAAGCATTCATGTTGGAATTTCTTAAGTTATAATTTTTCAATTGAACAAAACACTTAGCATCCTCTTTCTCAGTTGGAGCTGAGCTCACTCGACATGTATTGTTGCAAAGCATTTCTTTTGGAGCCAAGCTTACTCGGCATCCATTATTGTCGAGTATTATTTCTTTGAGTGCCGAGCTAACTCGGTATCTGTTGCTTGTCACTCGGCACCATCAAGTGCCGAGCAACCTGCCACTTGGCACCATCAAGTGCCGAGAAATCTATCACTCAACACCTTCATGTGCCGAGAAATTTTTCAGTGTCGAGTAAAATTTTAGGTTTAGGGTTGTGAGTAATATATTTCTCACAAAGAATAAGTCACAGCATAAAGAAAAGATTATTCATCACCAAATTTAAATATGTCTCATCCAGAGCTATTGAGCTTTGTAAGGTGTCCTAACATAGTGTTACATTTCCTCATGTGATGAACAACAAAAAATATGAAATAATCTTAATTTACTTATTTCTAGATTGATGAATCCATTTTGGAAGTAGCATTCATGCACATGTTTTCACATTCTATCACCTAATTATTTAGGGGAAATTGTTGAGCATCATGAGACATCATTTGTTCCAACAATATTTGTCGGCAATGGTAATACAATGTAGTGATTTTTGAATAGGATTATTTGATTGGAAAATGGAAGCCAAAATTATTTATTCAACACCAAGAATAACCAGGAGCAAATGTTTTTCTTCTACTAATTGGAAAGCCAAATGATTGCTAAAAACTTGACCATGTTGTATGAAAGTATTTCAGCAGTAAAATTGAAAAAATAACAATACTAAGAACTGTATGAGAATGAAAATATATATCAATAGTAAAATTAGAAGAAATGAAGAAAGAAGAAGATCCACCATATATAGCGAGTTTTTCAACATAAAATTATTAGCAAGCCAGAATTATATCATTCAATGAACTATTAAAAATAAGATTGACTGAAATTGTGGAAGTAGAGTGTTTGTCCTCGAAGAGAGGTAGGTACTAGTCCCAAACTATTGGTAAATAAAAAAAGTGACTAAATATGTTCAACAGTGAAAGGAAACTTCATGAAAGTATCAACAATCACTGCTTCATAATGTTAATGATTGAATTGTTTACTAACAATATAAAATTTCTATGTAGCTTGAATGTCGTTAATAGGAAAAGTGTTTGTGAAACATTTTCTTTGTAACTTTCATATGTGATTTGTGTAAGGTTTGCAAAAGATTCTTTCAATAGATTTCTATGCAAGGACCAATCAATATTGTCATCAAACTTTTGTAGTGTGCTAGCAACATTGTTGTCTAGAGGCATTGTGTGGTAGCACATTTTGCAAAATGCTTCAAATGGAGGGAAATGAACATTTTTTTCCCTTAAGTGTGCCCAGAACCCGCAAACAAGAACTTGGATAAGTTTTTTGTAATGAAATTATAAAATATAACTTGAAGTTTGTACTATACTCAACAATCAAATTTGAAAGGTTTTTTATTTCTTGCCTCCATGTTGCATCTTCCAAAAGTTTGCAAGTGTTCTTTATTATATTCATCATTTAGGTCATCAATGAAAGTGGAGGTAGAAGGGAAAATGGAAATTGTGTCTTTTGGTCCCTTTTGGACAACATTTTTGAACAATAATAATGGCATGTCTATGTTGGAGAAATATTGTTGCAATTTTTCACACAATTTTGTATTGGTATTGAGAATAATGAACTGTGAAAAGGAAATTGTTAGATATAATGCTACATTGTGATAATATGTTAAGCAATAAATAAAATTAGTTAATGGTTAGAAATGTACAATTTCCATGTCCTCTAAAAAAGATCTCCATCTTTTATGTGTACTTCAAAATTATTTTTGTTCATGTGGTAACTTGTAGTAATTATTCCCAAAGAGCCAACTAAAAGGATGCAATCTACTTCTATGATTTCTGAGACCTTCATGTTTGGGATTAATCTTTATTTTTTGCAAACAAGTAGTATTGTTTCAATGATGGCTTGAGGACTGAGGAAAAGATAATAGTTTGTATCCCCTCTTTCATATGGTGTTTTATTTTTTATGTTGAAATTGGTTGTGTATCCTAGAGCCAACTAACATTCATGGAAAAAATATGTTTATTAAATTGTTGCTTATGTTAACTACTCTGGTCATTTGCCCATTGCTATCAATGAGATAAACATGAACAATTTTAGTTTTGTTTGGTGTATTGTTGTATTTTTTGGGGCGGGGCCATATACAACAAGAACATCTTCTTCAAGTAGAGACCCCATACATTCTGCGCAAATATCAAAAATAGAATTGGGCCTTGGAGGTGGTGATGTTGACCTAGCAATTGGAAATGAACTATTTATTTTATATATTTTTTAAATAATAAATCATAAATGGTAAATGTGATTTAATCTAGAATATGAGATAGGTGAAGGTATGTTGGTAGATACAATTTTTTGAAGAAATGCCTTTGTTTGGTCTGGCTGACTTCTAGATTTTATTTATGGGATAATGTATTTTTTGATTCAACACTTGGTAAGTAGCTGTAGAGGGGGTCATTTTGGAACAATGAGTTAGTTAAGTGTTCAAAATCTGAATTTTCTATCATTCTATGTTAAATTATTGACATGACATATGAAGTTAATAGATGAAGAAACAAATTATACACAATGATGAATAAAGACACAATGCATAATGTATATACATAATGCTCAGTTATATCCCTCTTTGTTGACTAGATTGATTCGCTATTTTATGTATTACCTTGCAAGATGGCAAGATCATGGTCTAGTACCACTATAATGTCCCCCATTTTGGATTAAGAAATGACTTTTGAAACCTACAATATGTCAGTAGAACATCATAGAAAATGTATATTTTAAAAATCCAATTATATTTTAGAAACACTAAGCTAATTAAATATTTAACTAAATGTCACCCTTACTAACCCCTCCTAATCCTTTGAAATGAGTTCTTCTCAAATCACCTAACTCTCTGATGATAAATAATTCTTGATTAGGCAATCATCATATGAAGAATGCCTCCCTTTAAGCCCTCTTGGATCTCTAATCACTTACTTGGTAGAGATCCCACCTAAAAACCAAGTCTCTTATCTCTAACACATGCATTTGTTTAACCTTTACAATATATGATATCTCTAAAGATCCATAATGAATCTCTCTTTGGATTTCAAGTTTGGAATCTTGACATTCTGGTAGAATTCCCCCTAATCTTTGAGTTCTCCCAAAAAGAAACTCAATAATCATTTTGAATGTCTTCTACTCTTTGAGTTATCCTTTAGAGAAACTCAACATTCATTTTGGATATCTTCTAATCTCTGAGTTCTCTGTTAAAGAAACTCAACATTCATGATGGATGGCCTCTACCACAATTACCTTAGTTTTTGAAAAATATCAAATCCTACAAACACAACTATCTTATTTTCTGAACAATCTCAAATCCTACTAATAGTGAATGATAATGAATGATGACTTATATTAATTATAAATTTTTCATACCTCTTCTCTATAAGTTCTTATGTCTTTCGCAAAATGTTGTGTCTAGTTCTTCTTATTATATTTATTATTTTTTTATGTTTTCTATCTTTGTTATAATTTTTTATGAGCTCTATGAACTGTCAAATCATTCACTTCTACTTCCTTATTATAATATCTTAGTACTCCCAAATTATATTCTTTCATTGTTTGCTATGCTACTCTCTGCAATCTTTGTCTATTTTAGTAATATTGATTTAAATTCCATTTTGTTTTTCATTCTTACAAGTCAAATCCTTGTCATTTTTTATTGTTTGAAAGACATATTTTTATCTCTCTATTGTTATCTATCATGTGCTTCCTACTTGGGCTTTACACATCAATGTCTTTGGTTCTCACTAGTTATCAATGTACTTCCTTTATTCACTATGTATTGGCCTTAGTCCCTAAAATCATTGTTATTTCTAATATCCTCTTTTATGAATACTTCGCTATCTCACCCCAATGAAAAAATAATTAACACGCTATATTATATAAACCAAGTAACCATCTTTTAAAAGTTGATTATTATTGTTTAATTTAGTAGATTCAAACTAGACTTAATAATTAATTCCTCACTTGAAACTCTTAATTCCAAATCATACATTTATATTCTTATTGGCCTCCTTTTAACAATACTTATGTATATCATCTTCTTATCATTCTTTACTACTGACCTGGATGTAATATCAATGTGGATTGGTTGTGATAAGTTTTTAAAGAGACAATGTCTTTGCTTATGTCTAAGACTTCACTATATTTAGTGGAAATGTCCATTCAGTCCCATTCTTGACCAAAAATATACTTATTATCATGTATTCTAAATGAACTTATATCTACTAATATTACCTATTCTTATGTCCTCTTGTCCTCATATTTTTGCATTGCCTTAATAAATATATTCTCACCCAATAATCTATCAAAAATAGAATCCTTTCACTAGCTTAGGATTCAAATAGAATTAATTCATTATTGTTCATTATCATATTTTATTAACATACACATGCATTTTCTTCCTACGGAGTGTACTCTTGGATGGGAGTGAATGCATTATCCATTTTGTTCATATCTGTAAATCTAAGAGATTCTTCGATCTACACTACTAATCGAATAAATTAAACTCTCAATCCCTCTTCATTTATAATACCTATGGATTCCATCTAACATGAATATCTTTGTCTTACTTGCTGATGTAATTGATTCTCATGGTGGATAGTCTTGGTCTTCTTCATTTAGTTGATGTATTTATGATTTCCAGCTCTTCAATATTTTATTTATTAGAAATCGATGAAGGGGGATCCCCTTAATACCATAACACATACAAAAACAAATAAACAATAAATAATGTGAGAACGAGAATTTGGACTTCTTATTATCATTGTAAATGCAAAATTACAGAATTTACAAATACAAAATGCTAACCCACATGGGAGCCTTCATTACTATAATCTTCAAGACAATGTTGTGAACTATCACCTAGAGTTGTTCTAGACAATGTTCGAGCCTTTCTTAAATAGGCAATTTTATACCACCTGGGAAGGTTCTAGACATTCAAACTTAATACATAGTACCAACAAACCCTAACAATACATATAGAATCATCAAAATACATCTTTGACAATTCTTTTAGAAATTTTAGGTACTCCAACTATAGAAGGCCATAACTCTTGAATCGTTGCTCTGATTGGCTATTATAATCATTTTTCAAAAATGTCAACTCCTAATCTATAGGCTCAAAACATCACAAGTGCCTTTCTATCAATTTTTTGGACTTCATCTGGGGCCTCTAAGGCCTTCAAAACTAAGTTCAAATTTATTTCTCTAAAATTTTCAACTAAAAAATCTACAATAACTTCTCTGATACTTAAGCTAGAGCAATGAGCTTTTTTATGGTAGGCTTATACTTCTAAAATGAACCTTCATGTAGAAAATGAGAAAATTATGGTCTTGTATGAAAAACTTACTAAAAATAGGAAGTTCTCAGAAATAATAACCCATCTATCTACTAGTCCTTATTAAAATAGAAAATGGTGAAAACAAAAATATTTTTGGGTGATGCAAGATTGCTCTTACACCTAGGATGCTCCTACATTAGATATCTACGATAATTTAAGAAGTGACTCTATCACGTCTCATGTGTTTAGAGGAAAACCAAAATGGCTAACCTTCTCCCTTGCTAGCCATGATGAATCATCTACTTGCCTCCCTTTCCATTTGGCTAGGCATTCCTCATAACTTATGTTCCTTGTACTTTTGCCAACACAATTGTCCAGTATCTCCTCAATCTCCTTTGTAGCCGAACTAGCTGCTAGAATAATCCATTGCACTTCTATAACTTTATCTCCAACACCTCCTTCATAATACTCTATAAAATATGAAATATTAAATACTAGTGAAATATTCAATTTAGAAGAAAACTCCACTTCATAAGAATTTCTAGAATCATGCCTTTTCACTATCTTGCATGGTCCAAACTTCATCATCTTCAACTTAATATACATGTACCCACTAGAAAATACTCCTTTCTCAAATAAACCATTACTTCATCTCCAATCTAAAATTCCTTATACCTCCTTTTCACATCTGCCTTAGCCTTGTATTGTATATTCATTTTTATGATGTGCTTCCTCACCTCCTCATGGATGTTCTTCAAATATTCAGAAAAATCTTTTGCTTCAGCACTACTTATCTCTCCTTTATCCAACTGTCACAATTCATAAGCATTTCTAGTACTACTCCCATATACAATCTGGAATGGTGATTTACGAGTACTCCCATTGACACAATTATTATATGAAAATTATATCTATGGTAAAATTAGATAACATCCTTTTGGTTTGTCTCCAACCAAACATCTCAACAAATTTCCCAAACAATGATTCACAACTTCTGTTTCTCCATTTGTCAGTGGACGATGTGATGAACTGAACTTCAACTCCATCTTCAATTTCTTCTACAATGTACACCAAAAAAACTCTCAAAGTTTGGTATCTCAATCAGAAACTATACTCTTTGGCAGACTATGTAGTCTCACCACTTTTATCAAAAACAACTTTGCCACATGAACAACATCACTAGTCTTTTTGCAAGAAATAAAATGAGCCATCTTTGAAAACTTTTCAACCACCACAAAAATAGATTCATGCCATCATTGAGTCCTAGGTAATTCAAGAACAAAATCCATTCTAACATCCTCCCATGACTTCTCTAGTATAGGTAATGGCTAATACAGCCATGTATTCTACTTTACTCTACCATCTGACATACTATGCAACTTTGTAAAAACTTCTTCACATCTTGATGCAACTATGGCCAATAATAATTCTCAACAACCAAAGCAATGGTCTTATCTCTGCAAAAATTTCTAGCCAATCCTCCACTACACTTCTCTTTGATGAGATTGTATCTCATTGAACTTCTAGGAATGCGCAACTGGCTTCCTTTGAACAACATACTAACCTGGATCATGAAATCCAACCACTTTGTCATGTCAAGTGTAACAAGTTATGTACAAGGCTTCCATGCTTCACAAAAATTAGGATCATCTATATACAAAGTACTAAGTTCCTTGAACCCAACCACATTTATCTGCATTTCTATCAGTAAAAGTTGTGTTCTACTAAGAGCATCTACAACTTAGTTAGACTTCCCACTCTTGTATTTCAAAACAAATGTATAACTTTATAAAAACTGAACCCACTTCAAATGTCTTTGGTTTAATTTTCCTTGATTATTCAAATATTGCAAAGCTTGATGATCAGCATACAAAACAAACTCCTTAGGAAGAAGATAGTATCTCCAATTCTTCAATTCTTGAACAATGGCATAAAATTCTTGATCATAAAAAGAATATTTTCTTTTTGCATCATTCAACTTCTCACTAAAATAAACAACAAGTCTACCTTATTGGCTCAAAACAACTCCTATTGTAGTACCACTAACATCATAGTTTACTTGAAATACCTTGTTAAAATCTAGAATTATTGAAATAGGCTACTAAGTAACTTTCTGTTTCAAGAAATTAAAACTCTTATCTACTCCTATAGTCCACTTAAATTCTTTCTTATCCCCTCTCATTGTTTTAGTTAGGGGTTCACAAATATTGCTAAAACCTCTTATGAATTTTCTATAAAGCTATTGATTTCATAGTTCATTCAAGGATAGCCTTTACTTTCTCTGGGTCCATTTTCAAACCTTCTACTGAGACTACAAATCCTAGGTACACCAACTTTTTGACAAAACTACACTTCTTCAAGTTTATTGACCACTTTTCTTCCCTCAACTTATCAAACACCTTGCGAATATGAAACAAATGCTCCTCCAATGTCTTACTAAAGATAAAAATATCATCTAGGTAAACAATGACAAACTTACCCAGAAACTCCTTCAGTACCTCATTAATGAGCCTCATGAAAGTGCTCAGTGCATTGGTTAGCCCAAAAGGCATGACTAACCACTCATACAGTCCTTTTTTTTTCTTGAAAGCCACCTTCCACTCATCACCTTCTTTGATATGAATCTGATGGTACCCACTCTTCATATCTATCTTTCTGAAATACTCAACCCCACTCAAATAGTCCATAATATCATCCATCCTTGGCAATGGAAATCTATATTTGATTGTGATCTTGTTGATAGCACAAAAATCTATGCACATCCTCCATTATTCATTCTTCTTTGGTGCTAATATAGTTGATACATCACATTGACTCAGACTCTCTTGAATCAATCGCTTTTGCAACAACAAATGAACTTGTTTGTTCCACTCTTCACTTTCTTCTAGTGTCACTCTGTGCACTTCCTTGTTTGGAAAATTGACTCTTGGAACCAAATCCATTTGGTGACTGATCTTCCTCATTGGAGGCAATCCATCAGGTACATTATCTAATATAATATCAAAAAGCTCTCACAATATATCTGCAACTTCTATAGATACCTCCTCTACTTCTTCTTTACTATCTTTTGGAATTACAGAAAAACACATATGCTTATGCTTCATACCTTTGAGGAACCCTTTTCCATCAACAAAACATATTCTGGTAACACTGCATACCTTTTCTTATTTCTCCTTCAATGGCTTCAACTTATGCTTCACTCCATCCTTGGTTAGAGTGCAGGCATTTGGTTGCTCATCGTATATAGCATTCCTATCAAACTTCCATGGCCTACCTAGCAACATATTCCATCTATCCATAGGTATGATATCAAAAACTACCTTGTCCTAGTAGCTTCCAATCTTGAATTTCACTAAGCTTTGCCCATTGACCATGACCTTGTGGTCATCTTGCACCCAAGCAATATAGTATGGACACGATTGTTTCTATCTCTTTAGGTTCAACTTTGTGACCATCATTCTAACACCAAATTTTCATTACTTCCACCATCAATGATCTCATCACAACACTAATCTTGCCATATGTACCTTGTGTGAAACAAGCTCCTTCTTTGATCAAGTTCATTCTCACCACTCAGTAGGACTCTTATGTTAACTAGGACTTCTCATCTTTCGACGTCTTCAAAATGTGATAATCTAGTTTATTCATCAACATATGCAACTCTGGCCTAGCCTTCTATTCTTTTATCTATCCTTCCTTGGCACTGGGAATAATCAAATTCTCTATGCCCTTCTTGTCTACAGTGAAAAGATTTCCCATGGAAGCCTCCTCTTCTAGATCCTTGGCCTCTGCCTCTTCCTCTTTGATCTCTATTGTTTTGATCATAGAAACAATTAGAATTGTTTCCCCTCTAGTTTTGACTACTACTTCCAGCCTCATCCTTGTTCTTCTAATCCTCATTATAGCCTCCATCAGGTCATCTACCAAATCTTCCACTACAACCTCTTCCATTATTCTTGTTGTCGAACTTATTGTTCAGTTTCTCCTCATCTCTTAGGTAAAACTATTATGTCTCCTTGATACTGTTCATTTGAACTAGACTCAGCTCATCCTAAATACTTGACCTAAACCTATTAAGATAATAGGCCATTTTCTCCTTTTTAGCTTCTACATGGTTAATTCTAATGAGAACTCAGTAGAACTCTTTGATATACTCTTGAACAGATTTTCCAACTTGCTCCAACCCTTACATTTTCTTCAACAGATCAAGCTCATAATCCATAGAAATGAATTGTCACTTTAGTTTAGCTATCATCTGATCCCATCTCATGATTTTTTCCTTTCCCCTTCTATTTTACTCCAACTAAACCTCCTACCACTAGATCTTTGCATGTCCCTTTAGTTTCTCCTTCACAAACTTGACCCTATCAGGATCCTCAATATATTCATACTTAAAGTATGCCTCTAATTCATTGATCCAATTGATCAACTCCTCTAGGTTAAGATTTCTCAAAAATGTGAGAACCTCAAACTTAGGTCTTTTTCCAATCTTGGAGATGGCCTTAAAAAGCCTCTCTTCCTCTGGGTTTAGAACTGCCTTTGGTTTGATATTTTCTTCTTCTTTATCCTCATCCTTGTTTTCATCTCTTACAACAATATTTATTCCTCTGCACATTTTTTCTTCCAATGCTTGTAGTTGTCTTTAGAGCACTCTAAAAACCCTCAAGTGTAACACCTACAACTCTTTATCCATGCTCTCTTTATGGAGGCATTTTTGCACTTTTGTTGAAACCCTTGTGCAAACTACCTCACAATAAGTGATCTGTCTACACACTCAATCCAAACCATGGTCCTAGTGTGAGCTACCTCACAATCAGTGATCTATCTACACACTCAAGAACTCTAGCTTTGATACCACTTGATGAAGGTACTCCCCTTAATACCATAACATTTACAGAAACAAAGAAATAATAACAAATGTTAGAACAAAAATATGGACTTTTTATTATTGCCACAAATGTGGAATTACAAAATTAACAAGTACAATATGCTAACCCACATGGGCGCCTTCATTACAGTAATTTGCAAGAGAATGCTATGAACTATCACCTAGATTTATTCTAGATAATGTTCAAACCTTTCTTAAATAATTAATTTTATGTCACCTAGGAAAGTTCTAGACATTCAAATTTAATACCTAGGGCCGACAAACCCTAACAATACATATAGATTCTACTAAATACATCTTTGACAATTATTTTAGAAATTTTAGGTAGCCCAACTTTGGAAGGCCATAACACTCGAACTATTGCTTCAATTGGCTATTATAACCACTTTTAAAAAATGCCAGTACCTGATTTATAAGCTCAAAATGATGCAAGCACCGTTCCATCAAGTTTTCGGACCTCGTCTGGATCCTCTAAGGCCTTCAAAACTGAGTTCAAAGATTTTCCTCCAAATTTTTCCACCGAAAATCTGCAATAAATTCTTTGATACTTAAGCTGGAGCAATGAGATTTTTATGGTAGGCTTATACTTCTAAAATGAACCTTCATTTAGAAAAGGAAAATAATCCGAGTTCATATGAAAAACTTACTAAAAATAGCAAGTTCCTAGAAATAGTAAGCCCCCTATCTAGTAGTTCTTACTAAAATAGAAAAGGTTGAAAACAAAAACATTTTTGGCTAATGCAAGATTGCTCTTACACCTAGGATGCTCTTGCATTAGAAATATTAATTTTCACTTAGAATTAATTTTCTCATGTCCGTCATTTCATTAAATGTTTCTAGATTTTTAGGTTTAGGTATTTTGAGTGTGTAAGTTGTAGTACTTTCCAAAACTATGTAGATATTTTGTCTTATTAGCTAATGCTAGATATTTCTAGAATATTGTACACTTGCCTATAAAATGTGCACTATGTATTCATTTGAACAATCATGGTTAATGAAATATAATCTATTTATATTGTGCTGCAACACATTATGTTTAGTGTTTCCATCTTCTTGTGTCTCTAGCCATCTATCAAATTGGTATCAGAGCAAGGTTAAAAAGAGGAGTTTGAAGGATAGTGCATAAGGAGGATTGTAGTAGAGAAGGGGGTAGAAAGTCATATAAACCATTTCACTATGAGATATGTAAATTTATTTTTGTTCTATTTAGGATTTGATAGATCTATATATTTTTTATGAGTTTCTATCAAGCATGGCTTTAGGGAGTTTTCAACCTTCAATTCCAATGTTTTCTCGAATGAATTATGATGATTGGGATTTAAAAATGAAGCTATGAGTTATCAGCTATAATTTTAAATTGTTATGATGAACCTATAGATGATTCTACTTGAAATGCTAATCAAAAGAAAAAGCTTGATGAAAATAGGCAAAAGAATAAAAAAGCTTTGTAGATTATTGGACAAGCACTGGATGACTCAATTCTTGGAAAAATTAAGCCAACTATTATAGCCAAGCAAGCTTGAGACATTCTTTAGACAGCGTATCAAGGTACAAGTAAGGTATAAATTGTTAAATTGCAAGCACTTAGAAGAGAATTTTAGAATTTACAAATGAAGGATTCTAATTGTGTAGAGCATTTTCAAATCATGTTATGAATGTGGTTAATCAAATGAGGATGAATAGTGATGATCTTAGTGATCTGAAGGTTGTAAAGAAGATTTTAAGAATTTTTTCTCCTAAATTTGATAATATTATGGTTGCAATTGAAAAATCTAAGGATTTAACAATGTTATCTATAGATGAGGTGTTTGGATCCTTGTTTAATAATGAAGATAGATTGAATAGGCATAATGGTAATTCACTGTAGAATGCATTAAAAACATATATGACATTTGGTAGAGGTAGATGAAGAGGAAATTATGGATTTAGAGGAACAGGAAGAGGCAGATATAATTTTCAAAAAGAAGAAGGAAAGAGTCCAGGTCCAAGAGGAAGGAGAAATCAATACTTCAACTCAAGGGGATGCAATGACAACTTGACATTAGAGAGTTATGATAAAAAAAAAATTTAATGTTATTACTGTAAGAATTCTAGACATTATGCAAATAAGTGTGGAGAGAAACAAGCTGATATGAGTAAGAAAAATGAAATTTTGTCTAATAGTAGTTATGACACATTGTTCATTACTTTCAATGTAGCTCAAGAGAGTTCAAATGATTTTTGGTTTCTAGATAGTGGTTGCAACAACCATATAACAAGAAATAATGATATTTTTGAAACCTTGGATAGATCAATTAAATCAGAAGTGAAGTTGGGAAATAATGAAATAGTGGAAGTAAGTGGAAAAGGTACAATCAATGTTATAATAGAGTATGGTAAGAAATCCATTTCTGATGTATAATTTGTATTTGGTTTGAAACATAATCTTATAAGTGTGGGGAAACTTAGTCAAAAAGGTTATGGAGTTATTTTTTAGAAAATTATGTGCACAATATTTGATATGCTTCCTAGTAACTTGGTAATTGCAAGGGTAGAAATGAAAAATATTTAACAGAATATTTCCACTTTAGATTAAGAACAATATACTTGATGAAATTGCAAAAATTTTCAAGGAAACAAATCAAGATCAAACATGGATATGAAACTTGAGGTATGATCATCTAAATCTCAAAACATTATCTTTATTGCAAAGAAATTATATGATAAGAGGCTTACCCCAATTGAAGCATCATTAGTAATGAGTCTAAAAAATGTCTTTATTTTGTTATGTTTAAGATACTTTGTGATACTCTGTTTATCCTTGTTTTAACACTTATAAGCCTATGTTTGATAAACCTTTGATGATTTATGGGGTACAAAAACTATGTCATCTTTTGCCTAAATTATATATAATATGCAGTATTTCATATAAATATCCAAATGTGTGTTCTTATGCTTGAATTTAGTTTGATGGATGTTCATTTGCAAATATGTCTTATATCATAACTAACCTAATGATAAGGATTAAAGGATGAGCAGAAGAATCTAGAAGTTGGTTGCCGACAGCATTCAAGGAGAAATGAGCATCAAGGAACAACCACGAAATGGAAGTTATAACCACTCCAGGAAACATGGCAGCGAATAAGGAGGAGCTTTTACGAGCCATTACCTTCTCTACATTTACGTTGTAACAAGTGGATGCTAAGACTTCATTGCTCCCTCCTCAATTCTGTTATCCTTCCTTTCCGTTTTCAGTTGTTCTCCTATATTCTCTCCTGCGGACTTAACTTAGGATAGTTGCTTTTTTGTTATGTAATAAAGAGTAGATTCCCTCTATATGTCGGGATCAACTCCTGTGTGAAGGAGTTTTTAATTTTTGGTTTTTGGTAAGTTTTATCAAGTAAGAGAAAACATTGATTTACAGTTTGTTGCAGTTGTGTTTTACAAATCTGAATCATGTAATGACTGATTAATGAAATGAATTAGTTCTCTTTAGCTTCTATCTTGTGTTGGTAGATTAGAGAAGCCAACCAAGGGGGACCACTTGGAAGATGGATTAGATTAGGATAGAATAGATTCATTTTACTAGCATTAGCAGTATTTTAAGTAAGACGTAGCTAGTTAATTCCTTCTTGTAGCATCACACTTCATGAACGTTCCTGTAGCATCTGCAAGAATAGTCTAATGGATGAGTCAACATGGAATCTCTGTTATCTTGTCATTGTGTTTTCAACATTCATAGATTCAGTAGTTTCCTTTCCA
Source organism: Cupressus sempervirens (assembly GCA_028749045.1). NCBI lineage: Eukaryota > Viridiplantae > Streptophyta > Pinopsida > Cupressales > Cupressaceae > Cupressus > Cupressus sempervirens. Next base: position 743,259,025 of record CM053787.1, read on the forward strand.
TAGCAGTAGTGTAGTTTTCTTCCTTTGCATTTTTACTTTCCTGCAGCACAAGCATAATGACTCATCAAGGTACCTAGTGCACATACTGTGCCGACCATTTCAAGTATACATCCTTGGGTTGACAATCTAAATACAGCTCATGGTAGGGGAAAAGTAGTCCTTAGCTTGAATAGATTATTCCTAAGCCAGGCCTAGTGCATGACTATGGAACACCTATTGTGAGGAAGTTCAATTTTGGTGCCGTTGTCGGGGATGGTATCAAGCTAGGAGCATTTTTGAGTCATAGTTTTTAGATTAAGTTCTTTTTACCAGTGTGAAAATTTTAGTTTCATGCATCGAAGAGGAAGATGACGAGATGAATATAGCAGATTTCTTCCACAAGGATCTGTTAATTTGAATGAAGAAGTTGAGTTGCCCTTTGAAGACGCAAGTCTTTTTTTTCCCATAGTATCATCATCAATAGCTGAATCCCTAGATATATCTGGTCTCCAACCTTTCACTGAAATATTGACCAATCTTCTTGATAATACTACCTTGAATTCACCAGTTGTTAATCATCCAGTGCCTAACATTCCTTTTCAGCAGCAACCTCATAATCCAGTCCCACCAGTCATGGCACAACCCACTTTTCCATTTCCACGTTCAAGTCTCATAACCAATGCCAATCTCAAGAATATACCTCCCACTACTCTTCCGAAGTTCTATGGCCTTGCAACTGAAGACCCTAATACCTTCTTGTTTGAGTTTGACATCCTTTGTCATAGTTTCAACTACAACACTAATGCCCATAAGCTTAAATTATTTCTAGCCACATTGAAAGAATCAGCTTTACAATGGTTCATGGGCTTAGGAGCCAATGCAGCTGTGAATTGGGATGAAATGCAAGCCTTGTTTTTGGAAAAATATAAAGAATATTGCAAAGCATCTGGCACAAGAGGAGATGATATCTTTAGGATATCACAGAAGGAGGAAGAGACATTAGAAGACTATGTTTCTCAATTTTTATATACACTACAACAGAATCCTCAGCACACATTATCTGAAGATTTCCAAAAACTAGTCTTTCTAAGAGGAGTGAATGAAGACTATTTGGAAGCATTGGACCTGATGGTCGGTGGAGATGTATATCAAGCTCAATAGGATGACCTCAAAAAGATATGTCAGAACTACTCAAGGTCAACCATGAAAAAAGGTCGAGGACCCCATTCTACGGTTACAAAAGGAATTAGTCAAGGCATTTCAAAACTTGAAATATCCAATTTGTTGTCAGATTTCAAACAAGACATCAGTAATGATGTTGATACATAGTTGGATACAATGACTACAAAGAAGAAGCAAGCAGAGACTGAGTTACAACTAGCTGAGTACTATCCTCATTGCCGAAAGCAAAAGAAGGATTGCCACTGTAAATTGGTTGCAAGCATGGAGAACCAACATCTTCCAACTAAATATGTAAAGATAGATGGGGATGATGAGCAAGTATTCTTTGTTGCTCAATGCCGACCATGGGCTCAACGTCAAGGTATGCCTCAATACCCCTTGCAAAATTTAAATTCATATTGTAATCAATGGCAAAACTGCAATACCCAAGGTCCTCCACAAAACCAACCCAATTGGAATAATGCTGGGCAAAATAACCCACAACAGTCTTAATGGTCTCAAAATTTCCAACAACCTTGGCCTAACCAGCAGAATAACCAATGGCCCCAGAAGCAGCAGAACCAATGGCAACCACCCCAAGGGAATTGACAATTTCCAAACCAATGGAATTGGCAATCTCTAGACCAATGGAAGGGATCTCAACAATGGCCTAACCAAAATACTGGTGCTCCACAATTACCCCCTCCAGCTCAACAACTTTATTTAATGCCACCACCTGCAAATAGTGGACCTCAAAAGCAAACACAGCTACCTACACAGCCTCAGCCAAATCCAAATAGCAAACCACAGCAGCCCATGCATAGTGCTGATACCCAGTAGTACCCTACTTATTCCCTAGATGTCACAGATATACATTTGAGATCTGGAATGACCTTACTAGCACCAGAGCCACCTCTTATAACTGAAGTATCAGACTCTCCTGTAGCATCAGAACCTTTGGTTGATGAACCTGTTGACCCAACTAATGTTACCATACCAATACCAGTTCAACTAGTAGTAGAACCTCCTTTTCCAGACCAACTAATACAAAAGGAACCTGAACAAAGAAAGGAACAACCCTTTGACATTGTTAATTAGTTGAAGAATATGCATGTCCAAATACCTTTGTTTCAAGGTATTAAGGACATTCCTACTTATGAAAAAGCTATAAAGGAAGCTTGTCTAAAGAAACCTGGAAGGAAGAAGAAGGATCCTACCATAGTTCATGTTGTTGGACATTTAGCTGATATCATGTTAGGAAGAGTGATTTGACCAAAATATTTTGACCCAGGGAGTCTAGTAGTAAGTTTCAGCATAAATGGTCAATTTGTTAAAAATCCCTTAATAGATTTGGGAGTTTCTATAAATGTGATGACTAAAGAAACCATGAAGAAGTTACAAATAGAAGGATTAAGGCCCACACCAACTATTCTGTAGCTTGCAGATAGTTCCACTGTCATTCCTGATGGAATGATAGAAAATATTGTTGTGACCTTAGATTCCCTAGAATATCCTACGGACTTCATGATTTTGTCCCCTAAAGTAAACCTATCTGGCTATCCTATCATTCTAGGTAGACCATGGTTGGCCACAGCTGGTGCAAACATAAATTGCAGATCAGGGAATATGACCATATCAAATGGCCAAGCAACCAAGCAATTTGATCTATATCCTCCTGCACAACCATTACCAGATTTGAGTACATCTTTTTGGCCAAATTTAAGAGATGAAGAAGAAGAGATAAATTCCATAGTACAACTTATGATGTTACATAGGCAATCTTTTCTAAAGTTGCAAGAAGAAGATTCAGTAATCCAAAGCATCCTTACCAACACCTATGTGGTAGGAAAAGATGTGTCTGAAAGCTCTGTATTAGAATTGATTACATATGACGAGTGTGATACAAGTTGTACTTTACTTAAGGAACCTAAAAATCTTTGTTCACTACTTCCCTATGAATTAGAAGGAAGCCTAATCTCTAAAATTGCTATGGTAGAATCCACTATTCTTGTTGAACTGAGTAAAGGCCATAAATTGCATGTTAACCCCAAATTGACATCTGTACAGATGGAACAATTAAAAGAATTGCTTCAAAAGCATGAGAAGACTTTTTCTTGGAATTATGGTGATATAAAAGGATTAAGTCCTACACTGTGTACCCATAGGATATACATTAATGAAGGTTGTCTACCACTTCGTCAACCTCAGAGGAGGATAAATCCAAGCCTCAGAGAAATAGTCAAAACAGAATTGCAGAAACTGCTTGATGTTGGCTTTATCTATCCTATATCTGATAGTAAATGGGTATCACCAATGGTTATAGTACCTAAGAAAGGAGGAAAATGAAGAATTTGTGTAGATTATAGGGAGTTGAATAAGGCTACTAAAAAGGATCATTTTCCTTTACCCTTCATAGATGAAGTTTTGGATACACTAGCTGGAAAGAAGTACTTCTCCTTCTTAGATGGATACAGTGGCTATAATCAAATCAGTATTGCTCCTGAGGACCAAGACAAAACTACATTTACCTATCCATGGGGTACTTTTACATACTCTGTTTTACCATTTGGTCTTTGTAATGCTCCTGCAACATTTCAACGGGTTGTAATTAGTATTTTTGCTGATATATCACATGATTGTATGGAAATCTATATGGATGACTTTACAACATTTGGAGTTACGTTTGAAGAAGCAATGATAAATCTTGAAAATGTTTGGTAATATGTCAAGAACATAATTTGGCACTAAATAGTGAAAAGTGTTTCATGCTCATGCAAGAGGGTGTGGTACTCGGTCATTTCATATCTACTGCAGGTATACAAGTAGACCCAGCTAAAATTGAGGTAATTCAAACATTATCCATACCCACTAAATTAAAAGATATCGAATCTTTTCTGGGACATGCTAGATTTTATAGGTGTTTTATAAAAGACTTCAGTAAAATAGCCAGTCCCTTGTACAAGTTGCTCACCAATGAAGCTGAATGCAATTTGACACCTGAGTGTGATAAAGCTTTCCTGTAGCTTAAGCAAATTTTGACCATAGCCCCAATTTTACAAGGCCCTAATTGGAACCTACCTTTTCACATCTATATAGATGCTTCTGATTATGCCATAGGTGCAGTTTTAGCACAGAAACACTCAAATCTTGAGAATGCCATTTATTATATCGGTAAGAGTCTTCATGGTCCAGAACTAAATTACACAGTGACTAAAAAATAATTGTTAGTAGTAGTCTATGCTCTAAATAAATTTTGGCGTTACATCACAGATTATCCTATCTATGTTCATACTAATCAAGTAGCAATCAAATATCTCATGAACAAACCTGCTATAACTAGTAGGTTAGCAAGATGGTTACTATTGCTACAAGAATTTGACATAACCATAGTGGATAAGCTTGGAAAAAAAATGTCATAGCTGATTATTTTTCAAGAATCAATCATCATGATACTGACACTACCCCAGTAGATGATGCATTTCCAGATGAACATTTGTTTCATATTGCTGTTAAAGTTCCATGGTATGTAGATATTGCTAACTACATTGCAGCTAATAAGACACCAACGCATTTTTCTTATAAGGAGAGAAAGCTACTCATACAGAAAAGCTTCCATTTCTCATGAATAGACAATTTTATGTTCTATATTGGACCTGATCAAGTTATGCGCAGATGTGTAAGAGAAGATGAGACATATGATATTTTGCATGCATGTAATAATGAGCCCTGTGGAGGACATTTTGCAGCCAAAAGAATAGCTTTCAAAATCTTAGCCACTGGTTACTATTGGCCTACCCTTCATAAAGATGCAATCAATTATACAAGGAAGTGTGACCAATGCCAAAGAATGGGTCACCCAACCAAAATAGATGAAATGCCTCTGAATCCTCAAGTGGTGTTAACACCATTTGACAAATGGGGAATGGACTTTATCGGTCCTATTGATCCTCCATCCAATGGGAAGTCTTATATTCTGGTTTTTACTGAATACCTAACCAAATGGGTTGAGGTTAAGGCTATGAAGCATGCCCATGATGAAAAAGTTGTCGAATTCCTATATGAAGAGATTTTTACACACTATGGAGTTCCTAAAGAATTGGTCACTGATCAAGGCACACAGTTTACTTCCAACCTAATTTCAAAATTGATGAAACAGTATAACATCAAGAATCGTAGATCCAGTCCTTATCATCCACAAGCCAATGGACAAGCAGAAGTTACCAACCGTGAGCTGAAAAATATTCTAACTAAAACAGTCCATTTGCATTATCAAAATTGGACCAGCCGATTACAAGAAGTTGTTTGGGCTTATAGAAAAACTTGGAAAATCACTATCGGATTCACACTATTTGAGATTTTGTATGGGAAAGTGGCAATGCTTCCAATTGAATTTGAAGACAAGACTTTAAGAACAGCCTTGACCTTAGATATTGATCTTCTTGCAGCACAAAGAGAATGCCTCCTACATCTTAATTCTTTGGATGAAATGTGCAAGACTACTTTAGAACACATTGAATTGGTGTAAAAATAGAGAAAACATTGGCATGATTCTCATATCCTCAATAAACAGTTCAATGCTGGTGATTGGGCATTATTGTATGATTATCGCTTTAAGGATATGCCCGGGAAGCTGCAGATGCGATGGTTAGGACCATATCAAATCATCCATGTCTTTGACAATGGAACAGTTCAACTAACCACAATTGATGATGTGCCTTTCAAAATGTTGATCAACGGTCATCGAATTAAGCTTTACAAACAGCCTCAAACAAAATTTGAATTCATGCAACAGCTTGAACAACCGGATCCAACAACAACTCAAGTATCTCTTCCTGTAGCAGAAGGTGAAAACCTTCCGCCTGCTCCTCTTCAACATTAATTCTAATTTGCATGTTCATAATAATAACTTTATGTTCGCATAAAGTCCATTTTCTTTTCATGATATTTCTTTCCATTCATATCTTAATCTTCCATCCACCCACCCCACTCCATTTCTTAATCTTCCATCCACTCACTTTCTACATACTTAAGTTTTTGTGTTTTCAATCAAATCTGCACATGCTGATGGATGCTGCCATTTACATTATTTCCGCTACCTTTTTTTTGGAGCATGTGACAATCCACTTGGCAGGTATAAACATTTTCAAACTATTATTCATTTATAAGTTTGCAGATTTTGTTAATTATATATAATATTGCATAGTCTCCATAATTACGGCATATTCCAGTCCCTCACCCATACTAGTCTGACAAGTAAGAACACTTGTCGTAAACTTAGCAGGGGGCAGGGGAGTGTCATACTATCTAATGATATGCCTAATTAACTGCGATGATTTTCTAAAATCTTGGCATTACTCTTTAACTAATGAGAACTTTTTGTCATAAGGATGCCATGTCAAGTGTTGTACTCCCACTTTCTGAATGAATTTTCCTTGTTCGTGCCAAATTTTTCGTGCTAAGCCATGATATGACCTATTTTTAAAATTTTGGCATTTGAACCATATTTTCGGATGATTCCCATGAAAATTCATGATTTACTTTTACCTAAAGTTTAATTATGGCACATAACAATTGGTTATGGCAATTAATGTTCCCAAAAAGAAGCGGTGAAGCATTTGAGAAATAATGTAGAGTTTTGAAGTTTGCATTCTGAAAGGGAGAGGGAAAGAGAGTAGCAGAAGACGTATCAAGAAATGGGAGGAGGTTTATAGAGAAAAGAGTTGGTTGAGCACATTTTGTTGCTCTCTGACGAGGAAGTAGTAAGAAAATTCAATGCATGCGGTGGTTAGGTTATTGTTTGAATTCAACCGCATATGATGAAGAAGTTGCTGTAGAATTCACCAGGACATTTGATGAAGGTGAAGCTTTTGTGTGGGGTTTGACAGTAATTGCAACAGAAGAACAAATTGTAGAAGTAACAGGGTTACCTCCTGTTGGAGAGCATTATCCAAGCTCGCATGATGCTAGGTTAGCAAGGGCCCAGTTCACTGCCCCACATGACCCTCCATTCGATGTTACAAAGCAGGGGTGCAAGAGATTTTCTTTGCCACCTCCATACCCTGACCTAGCAATGCATGTCATTAGGTATTTTACTTGTGAAGGTAGATTTTCTCATGTACATGCACACCATTTTAAGTTGCTTAGTTGTATAAGGCAGAATATTGCCATGAATCTTCCAAATTTTCTGTATAATATGCTCTGTATTAGTGCGGAAGAGACTGAAAAAGGGAAAGATAATTCTGTCACTCACCATGCCTTGGTTAAGTTGTTAATAGAAAGGTCTCTTAGGGATGTATCCTCTTTGACATGGGATGACTTTGTGAAATTTAAAACCCTACAACCTCAAGTTGACCCTAGTGAACGGCAGGGTGAAGAAAACATAGTTCCCAATAGTGAGCCTGTAGAACAAAATATTGAGAGAGCTGAAACAGAAAATGCACAAGGGATTGAATCAAAATTTGCTTCCACTCAAGAGAATGTGCCTCCACCTAAACAGGACATCCCTAAACCCACTACTAGTAAAGCTAAAAGAAACGAAAGTCACTAGAAGAAATCGCTATTCAACAAAAACCTAGTCCTACAATTAAGCAACAGAAGAAAACAAAGAAGGTTCCTGCAACAACTAATCCTGCAGTAGTGATACTGAAACAGAAAAGTAGGCAAAAGATAGTAGTACAAGAAGAGAATCCTTTGCAAAGAAGCCCTAGAATGAGAGGGAAAATTTTTAAAAATCCTATATTGTCTAAAGCACCTACTTCAGAGTCTCTTGTGCAGATAATTTCTGACCATTCTCCCCTTCACACTGAGATGACAGAAGCTTCTGGTAATCCTCCTACAGCATGTGAGTAAGAAATTAACGAAACCTTAATGGATTTACCAGGTGTTTCAAGCCATGAGAATGAAGTAGTTCTTGAATGTCATGATTCAAATACTGCCTTAGTGCCATATAAGTAAACATGGATCAATAGTTTGGCAGAACATCTATGGCAGGAACAGAAAAAGAAAAAGGATTATGAACAGGATAACAATGCTGTCACCTTGCAAAAACTCCTTTTCCAATTATATGGATAGCATTTATTTGCTGAAGCACTATGGAAAGAGGAGAAGAAAAGAATGAGCAAGATCATAACATCACAAAATGAGGAGATTGAAGAATTAAAAGAATAGCTAGAAAGACAGAAACAGCGCATGGAACATGCACTTAAATTAGCTGATCAAGCTCTTGCTTGCAGACCACCTCCTTGAGTATATGCTTTTTGTTTGGAAGAACAATATCTTTTGTTTCAGTTGATGTTAACCCTCAAAAATGTAAATGCAGAATTCAAAATCGCACAAGAGTTTTATGGGCTGTATCAAAGCTTACCACCATGGTAGAAAAATCTATTGTGTGAGTTGTATATTCATAATTTTTTCATTCCTGAAGAAACTGAGTGGAATCCTTTTCTCTATATAGGAGATGTGCATTTGAAAGCTTTAATGTCATGGATGTCTAATGAGGTGAATTATGATAGACAACTGGTTAATTATAGAGATGAGGAGAGAACAAAACCTTTACCCTTGAGGGAAGAAAGTAAACAACCAGAAGAAATGCTTCGAGACCGGTTTACATTAACCTATGGGAAGAGTAATCCAGACATTAGAAAGAAGGTATTTGCTGCTAGAGCCAAAGTGTATGCCGAATATGAAAACTTGTCCTACTTTGCATTCCAGAGAGCTATGACCAGAGAAAGAAGTAGATGGGCATGGTTACCTGATTCTCTCAAGAAATTAGAGCCGCACAGTCCTATTAATTTGGAAGCAGCACTATATAGAGCTCCAAAATATTTAGAACTAGGAAAGCAACTAAGGCCAAAGCTATGGTGTCCTTTAACCATGCAACCTCCAATGCTTTTATGGCCCCTGTATGATATTGATGTTGACAAACTTGATAAGTTGCAGGAAGACCATAGGCGAGAAGTATGGGAAAGGACCAAAGGATTCTATTACACTTTTAAGAGTAGCAAAAAGGGAAAGACAGAAGTTGGGGAGCTCAGATCTTTGACAAAGAAGTGTAATGCTTGAGGACAAGCGTTAGTTTAGTAGGGGGTAGATGATGAGTCTAAAAAATGCCTTTTTTTTGTTATGTTTAAGATACTTTGTTACATGCCACAACAAAATGGTGTTGCAGAGAGAAAGGATAGGACAATAATGGAGATGGCAAGGAGCATGTTGAAAGGTAAGAATCTCCCTAATGAGTATTGGGCTGATGAAATTTCTTGTGTTTTTTTAATATTGAATAGGAGCCTATCAAAGATTGTGAGGGATATGATTCCACAACAAGAATGGAGTGGTAAGATTCATATTATTTCTCATCACAAAGTAATTTGGTTGTATGATGCAAAAGCATCTTGGCTGTAAGACCAATCTTGCATCACCCAAAAAAAATTTGTTTTTAGTCTTTTCTATTTTACTAAGGAATAGTAGACAAGTGGGTTATTATTTCTAGGAGCTTACTATTTTAAGTAAGTTTGTCATACAAGCTTGGAATGTTCTCATTTTCTACATGAAGGTTACCATAAAAATCTCATTGCTTCAACTTCAGTATCAGAGAAGTTATTGTGGATTTTAGGTGGAAAATTTTGGAGAAAAATATTTGAACTCAGTTTTGAAGGCCTTAGATGCCTTAGATGAGGTTTGAAAACTTGATGGAAGGGTACTTGCACCATTCCAAGCCTATAGATCAGGAGTTAGCATTTTTGAAAAGTGGTTAAGATAGCCAATCAGATCAATGGTTCGAGAGTTGTGGCTTTCCAAAGTTGGGCTACCTAAAATTTATAAAATAATTGTCAAAGATGTATTTGTTCAACTCTATATGTATTCTTAGGGTCTGTCAGCCTTAGATATTAAGTTTGAATGTCTATAACCTTCCCAGGTAGCATAAAATTGCCTATATAAGAAAGACTCAAATATTGTCTAGAATAGCTCTAGGTGCTAGTTCATAGCTTAGTCTTATAGATTACTATAATGAAGGTGCCCATGTTGATAGCATATTGTACTTGTGAATTCTGTGATTCCACATTTGTGAAAACAATAAGAAGTCCATATTGTGTTCTCACATTTGTTTTTGTATGTGTTATGGTATTTAGGGGAGCACCCTTCATCAAGTGGTATCAGAGATAGAGTTCTTAAGTGTGTGGACAGATCACTGACTGTGAGGTAGTTTACACCAAGACCGAGGTTTGGATTGAGTGTGTAGACAAATCATCGATTGTGAGACTATTTGGACTAGGGTTTTAACGAAAGGGTGAAAATTCCTCCATAAAGAGAGCATGATGGAAGAGTTGTAGGTGTTACACCTAAGGGTTTTAGAGCCTTCCAAAGACAAATACAAGTATTGGAAGAAAAAATATGTAGAGGAATAAATCTTACTATATGAAATGAAAGCAAGGATGAGGATAAAGAAGAAGAAAAAATTCAAACCAGAGGCAGTTTTAAACCCAGAGGAAGAGAGGCTTTTTAAGGCCATCTCCAAGATTGAAAACGGACCTAAGTTTGAGGTTCCCAAATTTTTGGGAAATCTTAACCTAGAGAAGCCAATCAATTAGAATAATGAATTGGAGGAGTACTTTAAGTATGAAGATATTGAGGATTCTGATAGGGTCAAGTTTGCAAAGGCAAAACTAAAGGGACATGCAAAGATCTAGTGACATGAGGTCTAGTTAGAGTGAAATAGAAAGGGAAAGGACAAAATCACTAGATGGGATCATATGATAGCTAAACTAAAGCTACAATTCATTCTTATGGATTATGATCTTGATCTATTGAAGAAAATGAGAGGGTTGAAGCAAGAAAAAACATTTGTTCAAGAGTATACCGAAGAGTTCTACCGAGTTCTCATTAGATCCAGTCGTGTACAAGCTGATAAGGAGAAAATGGCTCGTTATCTTAATGGGTTAAGTATTTAGCGAGACCTAAGTCTGGTTTGACTGAACAATATTGAGGAGGCATACTAGTTTTAGGAGAAACTAAGCAAAATTTTTGACAACAAGAATAGTGGAAGAGGTTGCACCGGAAGATTTGGCAGACGATCTTATGCTAGTTGTAATAATTATCCAAAGAACAAGAAAGAGGCTAGAAGTAGTAGTCAAAACTAGAGGGGAAACAATACCAATCATTTCTATGATTAAAATAATATAGTTCAGAGAGGAAGAGGCAAAGGAAAAAGCTATGGAAGAGGAGGCTTCTGTGGGAAATTTTTTTAGTGTGGAGAAGAGGTGGATAGAGAATTTGAATGTTCCTAGAGCCAAAGAAGGACATATCAAAGAATAGAAGGCTAGGCTAGAGTTGCACATGTTGATGAAGATGCCAGATCATCACATTCTAAAGATGTTCAAAGACAAGAAGTCCTAGTTAACAAAAGAGTCTTGTTGAGTGGTGAGAATGAACTTGATCAAAGAAGGAGCTTGTTTTGCATGAGGTGCAGATGTGAAGATAAGTGTTGTGATGTGATCATTGATGGTGGAAGTACTAACAATTTGGTGTCAAAAATGATTGTCACAAATTGGAAGTTGAAGAGACTGAAACAACCATGTCCATATTGTATTGCTTAGGAGCAAGATGACCACAAGGTCATGGTCAATGAGCAATGCTCAGTGAATTTCAAGATTGAAAGCTACCAAGATGAGGTACTTTGTGATATCATACTTATTTACATATGTCACATGTTGCTAGCTAGGCCATGGTAGATGGATAGGCATGTTGTACATGATGGGTGAGAAAATACCTACACTCTAACCAAGGATGGCATGAAACATAAGTTGAAGTCATTGAAGGAGAAAGAAGAAAGGGTATGTAGTGCTACTAGAAAATGTTTTGTTGATGGAAAAGTGTTTCTCAAAGGTATGAAGCATGAGCATATGTGTTTTTCTATAATTCCAAAAGATAGTAAAGAATAAATAGAGGAGGTACCTACATAAGTTGGAGATATGTTGGGAGAGTGTTTTGATATTGTATTAGATAATGTATCTAATGGATTTCCCCCAATGAGGAAGATCAATCACTAGATAGATTTGGTTCTAGGAGCCATTTTGTTGACCAAGGAAGTGCCCAAAATGATGTCAATAGAAAGTAAAGAGTTGAACAGATAATTTTGTGAGTTGTTGCAAAAGGGGTCGATTCGGGAGAGTATGAGTCCATGTGCTACACTAGCCATATTAGCACCAAAAAAGAATGGAGACTAGAGGATCTGCACAAATTCTCACACTATCAACAAGATCACAATCAAGTATAGATTTTCATTGCCAAAAATGGATGATATTATGGATTTTTTGAGTGGAGCTAAGTATTTCACAACGATATATCTAAAGAGTGGGTACCATTAGATTTGTATCAGAGAAGGTGATGAGTCGAAGATTGCTTTCAAGACAAGGGAATGATTGCATGAGTGGTTAGATATGCCTTTTGGGCTAACCAATGCACCAAGCACTTTCATGAGGCTCATGAATGAGGTACTAAAGGATTTTCTGGGTAAGTTTTTCTTTTTTTACCTAGAAAATATTTTGATCTTTAGTAAGAAATTGGAAGAACATTTGATTCATATTCGCAAATTATTTAATAAGTTGAGGGAAGAAAAGTTATTGATAAACCTAAAGAAGTGCAGTTTTGTAAAGGAGTTGGTGTACTTAGGATTTGTAGTCTTGGCAGAAGGTCTAAAAATGGACCTGGAGAAAGTGAAGGCTATCCTTTTATGGCCTACTCCAAAGAGTGTGATAGAGGTAAGATCTTTTCATGGACTAGATAGTTTTTACAGAAAGTTCATCAGAAGTTTTAGCAGTATTTTTGGACCCTTGATTGAAAAAATGAGAGGGGATATGAAAGAATTTAAGTGGACTATAGTAGAAGATAAGAGTTTTAATCTGTTGAAACAAAAAGTTACTAAGAATCTTATTTTAGCACTTCTTGATTTTAACAAGGTGTTTCAAGTAGACTGTGATGCTAGTACTACTGCAATAGGAGTTGTTTTGAGCCAAGAAGGTAGATCTATTTTTTATTCCAGTGAGAAGTTGAATGATACAAAAACAAAATATTATATTTATGATTAGGAATTTTATGCTATAGTTCAAGCATTGGAGAAGTGGAGACACTATCTTCTTCCTAAGGAGTTTGTTTTGTATATTGATTATCAAGCTTTGCAATATTTGAATAGTAAAGGAAAGTTGAACCAAAGGCATTTGAAGTGGGTTGAGTTTTTGTAGAGTTATACATTTTTTTTGAAATAAAGGAGTGGAAAGTCTAAAAGAGTTATAGATGCTCTTAGTAGAAGAAAAATTTTGCTAATAAATGTGAAGATAGAGGTGGTTGGGTTCAAGGAACTCAATACTTTGTATCTAGATGATCTTCATTTTAGTGAAGTGTGGAAGGCTTGTACAAAACTTATTACACTTGACAGGACAAAGTAGTTGGATTTCATGATCCAAGATAGCATGTTGTTCAAAGGAAGTCAATTGTGCTTTCCTATAAGTTCAATGAGAGAGAATCTCATCAAGGAGAAGCATAGTAGAGGATTGGTTGGATATTTTGGTAGAGATAAAACCATTTCTTTTGTTGTTGAGAATTTTTACTGGCCATAGTTGTAGCGAGATGTGAAGAAGTTTGTACAAAGTTTTAGAGTATGTCAAATGGAAAAAGGAGTGAAGTAGAATGCAAGGATGTATTAGGCATTGCCTGTACCAGAGAAGTCATGGGAGGATGTTAGCATGGATTTTTCTTCTTGTCTTACCAAGGACTTAGCGAGGGCATGATTATATTTTTGTGGTGGTTGAAATATTTTAAAAGATGACACATTTTATTCCTTTCAAGAAGACTAATGTTGTTTTTCATGTGGCAGAGTTGTTTTTTAGAGAAGTGATGAGACTACATGGTCTACCAAAGAGTATAGTTTATGATCAAGATACCAAATTTGTTGGGTATTTATGGCATACAATGTGGAAGAAATTGAATATAGATTTGAAGTTTAGTTCATTGCGTCATCCATAGACTAATGGAGAAAAAGAAGTTGTGAATTGTAGTTTGGGAAATTTGTTGAGATGTTTGGTTGGAGACAAACAAAAAGGATAGAATTTGATTTTACCACATGAAAAGTTTGAATATAATAATTCTTTCAATAGGAGTACTTGTAAATCACCATTCTAGATTGTATATGGGAGTAGTCCCAAAAGTGCTTCTAAATTATGATAATTGGAATAAGGAGAGATAACTAGTGCTAAAGCAGAAGAATTTGTTGCACATTTGAAGAACATTTGTGAGGAGGTGAGGAAGCACATCATAAAGATGAATACACAATACAAGACTAAGGTAGATGTGAAAAGGATGTATAAGGAATTTTAGAATGGAGATGAAGTCATGGTTCATTTGAGAAAGGAGCATTTTCCAGTGGGTACATATAATAAGCTAAAGATGAAGAAGTTTGGATCATGCAAGATAGTGAAAAGGCATGATTTTATAAATGCTTATGAAGCAGAGTTGCCTATTGAATTGAATATTTCACTAGTATTTAATATATCAGATTTGATAGAGTATTATGGAGGAGGTGATGGAGATGAAGTTGCATAAGTGCAGTGGAGTATTCCAGTAGCTAGTTCAACTATGAAGGAGATTGAGGAAATATTGGATAGTCATGTTGGCAAAAATACAAGGAACAAAACTTATGAGGAATACCTAGTCAAATGGAAAGGGAGTCCAATAGAGGAATCATCATGGCTAGCAAGGGAGGAGGTTAACCATTTTGGTTTTCCACTGCACACTTGAGACTTGACAAAGTTACTTCTCAATTTACCCCAAACATCTGATGCAAGAGCATATTGGGTGTAAGAGCAATCTTGCATCACCCAAAAATATATTTGTTTTTAGTCTTTTCTATTTTAATAAGGATGAATAGACTAGGGGGTTACTATTTCTAGGAGCTTACTATTTTTAGTAAGTTTGTTATATGATCTTGAATGTTCTCATTTTCTACATGAAGGTTCATAATAGAATTGTAAGCCTACCATAAAAATCTCATTTCTCTAGCTTAAGTATCAGAGAAGTTATTGAGGATTTTTGATGGAAATTTTTGGAGAAAAAATATTTGAACTTGGTTTTGTAGGCCTTAGAGACCCTGGATGAGGTCTAGAAACTCAAAAAAAGGGAGCTTATAACATTCCAAGCCTATAGGTCAAAGTTGGCATTCTAAAAAGTAGTTATAATAGCCAATTGGAGCAACAATTCAAGAGTTATGGCCTTCCAAAGTTGGGCTAATCGATTTTTTTTTAAATAATTGTTAAAGATGTATTTGGCTGACTCTATATGTATTGTTAGGGTATGTTGGCCCTAAATATTAAGTTTTAATGTCTAGAACCTTCTTGGGTGGCATAAAATTGCCTATATAAGAAAGGCCTAAACATTGTCTAGAACAAAACTAGGTGGTAGTTCGCAGCTTAATCTTGTAGATTACTATAATTAAGGCCCCCATGTTGGTTAGCATATTGTACTTGTGAATTCTATAATTTTTCATTTTTAGTGATAATAAGAAGTCCATTTTTTTTCTCACATTTGTTATTCTTTCTTTGTTTCTATGTGTGTTATGGTATTAAGGGGAGCACCTTTCATCATTGTATTGCATATGCACATGTTCCTAAAGAAACTAGAAGTAAATTAGATGAGAAGAATGAGAAATTCATTTTTATTGGCTATGATGATCAATCTAAGGCATAGAGGTTGTTTAATCCTATCACCAAAAATATCATTGTGAGTAGGTATGTTGTATTTAAAGAGGATTAATCTTGGGATGGAAATATAGATAAAATAGTTACAAGTGCTACAATAATACCATATGATGATAAGGATAAAAAGAATCATGAAGATCAAGAGGATCAACCAAGTGACCAAGAAGAAACTCCACCACAGATTCCACAAGGAGATCACTTAGAAAATGAAGTTGAACATGGAGAATATTCAAGTTCACATCTAAGTAATGATTCAAACCCTATACTTGCACAATTGAGATCAAGGATTACAAGTAAGAAAACTAGAAGCTTGAATGAGATTTATGATCAAGGAAGAAAAATAGATTTGTAATCAATTTTTTCTTTATTTGCTCAAGATCCTATATGTTTTGAAGATGCAATTAGGAAAGATTTTGGATTAATTCAATGAATGATGAAATTGAATCTATTGAGAGAAATGATACATGTAAATTAGTTAATTTTCCTAAGAAAAAAGATTGCATAGGTGTAAAATGGCTTTATAAGACTAATTTTAAAGCTGATGGACATGTAGAAAAATATAAGGAAAGGTTAGTTGCTAAGGTATTTTCACAAGAATACAGGGTTGACTATAATGAGACATTTTGCACCTATAGCAAGACGTGTTATTATCAGAATAGTATTAGCTATTGTAGCTCAAAAAAAATGGATGGTTCACCAAATGGATTGAAAATTATCATTTTTGAATGGATATTTGGAAGAAGAAGTCTATGTGGAGCAACCACTAGGATATGAAATAAGAGAATATGAAGACAAAGTTTATAAGTTGAAGAAGGCACTCTATGGATTGAAGAAAGCTCCAAGAGCTTAGTACAACAGAAAAAATTCATACACATGATAGAGAGTAGATTCAAAAGAAGCACTAATGAACCTACATTATATACCAAGATTAATAAATAGGGTCAGATTTTTATTGTTTGTATATATGTTGATGATTTGATCTTTAAAGGCAATCTATCTATTGCCATGTTTAGATCAGCAATGAAAAGGGAATTTGAAATGATAGATCTAGGATTGATGAAATATTTTCTTAGCATTGAAGCTACTCAAAATATGCAAAAGATGTTTTAAAAATATTTAGATTGATAAACTACATTCCAGTTTCTACACCTGTGGTAATCGACACCAATCTAACTATAGAAGATGCTAAGAAAGGTTTTGACTCAACTATATTCAGAAGATTGGTTGGTAGTTTGTTGTATCTCACAACAACTAGACCAAATATTATGTATGGAGGGAGTTTAATCTCTAGATTCATGGACTCACCTAAGAACTCACATTGGCTAGTAGGAGAAAGAAAATTGAGATATATTTTAGGAACTATGAATCATGGCATATTGTATTCTACTTTAGATAATTTTTAGCTAGTTGGATATATAGATAATGATTTTGCAAGGAATATTGAGGATAGAAGGAGAAAATCTGGATATACATTTCATCTTGGGATAGGTTTTGTAGCTTAGACATCAAAAAAGAAACATGTAGTAACAATTTCATCAGCTAAATTTGAGTATGTAGGGGGAACAAACATGACATATCAAGTAGCATGGATGCAAAGGATTTTGAAAGACTTAATGCATGCTCCAGATAGATCGGTACCTACTACAATCTATTGTAATAACAAGTCTTCTAATGCACTTTCAAAGAACCATGTGTTTCACAAAAGTATAAATCACATTGACACAAGGCATCACTTCATTAGAAAGTTGGTTAGTAATAAAGAAATTAATCTATAGTATTGTAGATCATAGGATAAATTTGTAGATATCTTCACCGAGGCTTTAGCACAAGGGTAATTCGAGATTTTGAGGGAAGCTTTGGGAATTGCAAATATTAATGAAGTTTGCAATAGTAGATAGTAGAAATTAGGAGGAAGTGCTAGCAATATTAATTTCTACTTAGAATTAATTTTCTCATGTTCGTTATGTTGTTATATATTTCTAGATGTTTAGGTTTAAGTATTTTGGTTGTGTCGGTTGTAGTACTTTCTAGAACTATGTAGATATTTTGTCTTGTCGGCTAATGCTAGATATTTCTAGAATATTGTACACTTGCCTATAAAAGAGGCACTATGTATTCATTTGAACAATCGCAGTGAATGAAATACAATCTATTTATATTGTGTTGTAATACATTGTGTTTAGTGTTTCCATTTTCCTGTGCCTCCGCCCATCCAACATTATTCTGGATATTGATCTCTACTATGATTTGATGTCTTATTTCCTTTCTCTGATTTGTACTAATAATGTGGATTTTGGAGCATTGTCTATGTTTATTCTTTCCCTACTTGTATTATCTTCCTTTCTGATCCTCCTAATTCTCATCACTCTCCTGGATTATATAGCTTTGATTGGCAATATCTCTTCAGGTGTGTCTGTTCCCAATCAATAGGTTATCTTTATCATATCAAATTAATAAATTTAATATTATCAATCATATGTTATAATCAACTCAAGTAACTTCTTCCTCGTTACTTTGACAACTAGTTGTTTGTATGTTCTTTATATTGATTAAAATTTATAAATATGGATTGATGATATTTGATATTTGAAATTAATAATATGTATATATATATATATATATATATATATATATATATATATATATATATTTATTTATTTATTTATAATTTTTTGATACTTTTTATAAGCTACATAAAACTTTTCATGTCTTGAACTTCTACCTATAAATATAGGGTCAGAGTATTTCAAAGAACCATAGATATGAGAATACAAACATACTAAAATATATTCGACAAATTCATATGAATAAACTTCAAATTGGATTTCCATTGTCAGTATTTTGGTAGTTGTCTATTTTATATAGTGTTAAGTATCAATTGTCCATTCAATATACTAAGTATTGGCTTTCTTTGTTTTCCTATAGAAATGGTTTGCATTTATTATTTCAAAGTAGAGGAGGTATAGACACAAAGAGGTGTGTTTTTGTCATTCAATATTTTGAGAAAATGTTTATTTTGTTGTTATGTTATTTCAATGATATCCTTTATGTGTTATGAAGTATTTATGTGTTTATTATCCAATGCTCTCAAATTTCTCTTTGTTCAATTCTTATTTTGTGTAATTATTTTGATATTGTACTATTTTCAATGAATTCCTTCAATGATTTTGTTGGTGTGAAAATAGTATTTGAGATCCCTTAATTGGTATACTTAGATTAGGCAATCATTATTTCTAGGGTATATTTACATTTGTTACTTTATCCTCTATCTTTTACAATTAGGTTATGGAAAACAATCAACTAATTCAGCCAATTATAAACATTTCAAGTGATGAATATTATAAGGATGTCCCAACAATGTTTGAAATGTCAATATATGAGAATAAGAGGGGAAATGACCAAAACAATATTATGAATTTGTCAAATAGTCTTCTAGCAACTTGTGCTAATATATGTGACAATGTCATTCAAATATGTGAGGATGCAAATGATATTCAATACATTGAAATTAAAATTACATATGAGAAATTGAAAGCATTTTATGATCTCTTGCAAGAATTATCTTATGGAAAGTACTACAACATGGACAATGCATAAGATCTTAACTTTGCATTCTACAAGCTTTTATGATAATCTAATCCCATCAAAGTTTGCATAAATGATTTAGTGCTTTTCAATGAAACTCATAGTTTGTTGGATATTACAAACAAGTGAACTTTCACAATAGACTAATTTATTTTAAGTGCTTCCCCTTTCCCCTTTACTTCAAGATTCCTTTACCATATTCCAAATATGAATTTGTCTTGTATAGTGTTCCAAGGTCCCTTCAAAACTTGATATCTAGCTTCATTGCAAAGAATATTTATTTCTTTTCCAATATATATTATGATGAGTCCATATAGCTAGCATGCTTCTACTGATAATATATACGCATAGATTTATAAAAATTAGAATACTCACATTCAAATATTGCTCAAAATGTTTTCCACTATTCAATTTGAATTATTTCAAAAAGGGATTTCATTATTCAACAACTAAGTTTTAATGGTTGAATATTATTGAATCCATAAGAAAATAAAGAATCTCTAATGGATTTTTTTTTTTAATTATTCAAATAATAAACATACAAAAGAGTTCTTAACTTATCTAATAGTTGTACATGGGATGCATTTAAATAATTTAAATGTGATCACCATCTTCTCATGTGATTGCTAAAGAAATGTATTTTTGTCCCTTCTTCCCATCATTCAATACATGTTTTGAATCTACAAAACAATCTTAATTTTACAAAACAATTTCTTTAATTTTGCACAATTCTCCTATGTATGTTAGAATGATTTTTTATCACAGACTACTAAGCATGCCCATACTATTTTTTCAATCTAACTGAGAACTTTTTCAAGAAGTCCTCAATTTATCCAAACTGAGAAAGAAACCCTTGAAGGATTCAGTGGTGGTATCGAAGCCCAGGTTCTTGATAAAAATAGTTTGAAAGGTTGGGTCAGTATCTATGATGTCCCACACTTTTTCTACAATATCCATGTTCCTTGTAGAGGTATTCACAATAATATACATAAGCCTCTTCCACATGAAGAACTCCATCATTTGGCAAGAAGTGCCAGCATCAATCCCTTGCCTCTTCTCCCAGTCCATTCGTGTTGCCTTCTATTTTTCACTTTTTTGAATCCATGCTCATTTATACTCCTTGTTATTTTCTATAATTAGATTGTTTCAAACCCTCTTTAACTCCCTCCTTGAAAAAATGAGTCCTTTGAATGATGAGTGCTCAACAAATGGAAATATTAAATATATTGGGATGAAGTAAATTCAAGCTGACAATCCTTGATTCCTTTGTCCAATAATTTAACAAATATATTATTCAATATTGCATACCTATCACAAAAGAATATTCATGATCTCTTTCCATAACTAGAGAGGTCACCCATGATTTCAAAACAACAATTAACCTTGTTTAGAAACTTCACCAAGATGGAGTACCCTTGTAATGTCCCCATTTTTGGACTAACACCACTAAAAATCCAAGAAACTTTATGGGCAAGGGGTAGTATGTTGTGGCCTCTAATAGTATATTTATAGTCAATGATAGAGGAATAAAGAAGGAAACTATGAAATATTATAAACCAAGATGGAGTACGCTTGTAATGTCCCCATTTTTGGACCAACACCACTAAAACTCCAAGACATTTTATGGGCAAGGGGTAGTAATTTGTGGCCTCTAATAGTATATTTATAGTCAATGATAGAATAATAAAGAAGGAAAATATGAAATCTTATAAATAAAAAACAACACACAGATAACATGATTAAAAACCGACATACCACAACTCTATACCTACATCATCAATTTACAATATTTCACAAAGAGGTAGTTTAAAAATACTTACAAGAAACATATTATTGGTATCAGTATGAATGAAAACATTGAGGCTCTGCATATATACATGGATGCACTCAATTAGGGAAACAAATCCAAAGTTATCAAAGTGAAGGATTACTTTGACAAGTTCATTACTGCATGGAACCCTCACTCAAAAATATCAAGAGAATACATGATACACAAATTTCCTATAGATGACCCATGCATTCTTAACACAAAATAAATATTCTCAAAACACTTTATCAATGATTATGAGGAGTTGGTCGACTATGTCCAAAGACATGCAAAATGCATAGAATGAACTTCCCTCCATTAAAAATGGAACCAAGTAGAATATAGATATAAAACTCCAAGGAATTAATGTATTGAATGCACCTTAACATATAATATGAACCATCAAGAAATGATGATAGGCTGAACATTTGTAATCATGAGATGTTATTAATATGGAGAGATAACATAGATTGAAAACCTGTAATCTCATGCCATGTTGTTCTCAAATACATTGCCAAGTATGCATCAACGAAAAAATGAAATTCAAAGACTTGTGTTAATATGTTGGCAAGGATTTCCTCACATGAAAATTTACAACACCCATCCCTCAAAGCATTCCATAAGTTCATGTCAAAGGTTATTATGGAGAGAGATATAGGATTACAAGAACCTATCATATGCTTTATAAATTACCACTTGGGATATGTAATAAACAATTTGTATCACTAAATGTAGGTAAAAATATTCTCTACCACCTAAAGAAAACAAATGTTGGCAGTGAGATACAACCAAACTATATCAATTCCTATATGAAACACCCTAAACAACTAGAAATGGTACACTAATTGAATCAATGAGATCTTACACATATCTAACCTCTCAAAAATAATCCAAATGATAAAAAATAAAATAACATGCAATAGTCCAAGTGTTTTTTCAATTTAATACCATCCCAAAAGAAGACTCAAAAAAAATTGAGATATTTTGTCATAGTGAGTTTTTATTGTATAAACCTTTCCAAAAAATTGGAAAAAACATCAAGAAAACAAAAGAAGAAACAATCAATAGTTAGAAAGAAATGAAAGTGTATGGAAATGCAAGGAATGTTCATAGAATATATGATATTGAGGTAGAGGTTGATGCTAATGTATCATCTAATAAAGAAATTAATGATCAAGATAATGTACAAATGAAAGAATGGGAGCTACTATCTTAAATGGGACTTGCTAGTAGTGTCAACTTAAATAATCTTCTAATACTAGGTCGATTTAAATTTGACAACAACCATGATAGAGATAACAACAATATCTCATTACCTTTGCAAGCAACTGCACTTAAATTTATAAGCACAAACAAGACCATCAAACAACATACAAAAATAATAATAGATGTGCATGGTAAAAAAAAAAATTAATAATGTTAGAACAACAACAAGAACTTACTATCACTACCAATCATATGTTGTCAAAAAATTCCAACCAACCATTGTATATGGTTATATAAGGAACAACAAGAACTAGGAAATAGTACTATCCCATTAACTACATAAGAAATACACTACAAAATCAAGGACAAAAAGGACTAAAACCACTACTTGTTCTTTCACCTACGAGAATAGCTACATTTATTATACAAGCCTCAACAATACATGTAGCCCTAAAGATTCCAATCAGTTTCATGCAACCTATTTAAGCACAAACATTAACAACTCTACAAGAAGAGATGAAAAATATAAGATATGTTCTCATCACTGAGATGAGCTTGATTGGGCCAAAGATTCCTTTGAAAATTGATAATAGGTTGTGTTATTCAAGGCCCCAAAATCAACATCTTTGTGTTCAAAACTAAAATTGGAATGATTTTTATTTTGTCATTGATGTTAAACCTATTGGTAAGACTTTGTCTAACCTACTAGAGAAATATTTACTAACAATGTAGAGTTTTAGATATGTTGATTAATGAAGAGGATTTGAAAAGAAGAAATAGCAAGATGAGCTAGTTCTATTGTTGATAATGTTAGAAATGAAGAGAGTAACTAAGAGGGGAGGGGTGAACTAGTTACCACAAAAGAAATTTCCTATCCCTAGATGTCAAGTCAAACTTTTCACTGATAATGCAATTCTTTATCCAACTCTGTTAAAACTAAGTTCTTAGTATAACTCATTTTAAAAAGAATTGTTATGAATATTAATCTATTTTACCCTTTAGTAACTTAGTTTTAGGAATATAAAGCATAAAGAAAATAACATGAACACAAATGACACCAATATTTAACATGGAAATCCAATTTGGGAAAACCACCATGCAACTAGTTACAATATTTTCACTCACCTAAAGTGGGCCCTCTTAGGATCTAACCCTGTTAAAGGTTACAATACATACTAGTAAGCATGACCTTGTTATAGGATTTAGTTAACCCTATTAGGAGTGGCCTAGTTAGAGTTCTTCAAACACTTCAATCTTAATAAGTCACTTTGTTAGAGACCTTACAATTTGACTATTAAATCAACTCTATTAGGAGATTTCTTTGCTGCTATAATGGTTACAAGGTAACAATAATTTGATATGATTTATGAAGCAACTTCTTTAGTAGATTCATATCTCTATTTGGCTTGACCTCTGAATCCTTGATGATCAAAATATTCTCTATTGCTTATCTTCTGCACTTGTTGACTCTTCCTTTTTCTTCTATCACATATCCATCTTGTTTCACTTGAATACTTCATTACACTTCTTGACCTTTATTATATATCATAAGATTTTCCAAGTTGGCTTGAATACGTTTTCAAATAATCATTAAACATCTAACTAGTTGGCCTTAATTAATCAATTAATTAACATGGGTAATTTGTTGATACTTGATTAATACTAGGATTAACCACTTGGTTAACACTATTATTCCTTTGATACCTGAACAATCGATTAAAATTTTGAATTCTTTGATGCCCAACCACTCAGTTAACACTGTGATTCCTTTCATGCCTGACCTCTCAGTTAACACTATGATTTTGTTGATGGCTGACCACTCAATTAACACTGACATTAATTATTTAATACTGATATTTTATTGGTTGATACTGACATTTGTGTAATATTAATGACAACATACAATTTTAATA
The DNA here is from genome assembly GCA_028749045.1 of Cupressus sempervirens. Classification (NCBI taxonomy): domain Eukaryota; kingdom Viridiplantae; phylum Streptophyta; class Pinopsida; order Cupressales; family Cupressaceae; genus Cupressus; species Cupressus sempervirens. The sequence goes on from CM053787.1 coordinate 743,283,417, forward strand.
ATTGTTTCCAACAATCTTCCTCTTGGGCATTGATGGCAACATAACATGTCAACATACAATGATAAAAGTATGAGCAATTAGATAATATCCTTAGTTTGATTATGATTCACATACATACTGACTCCCTCTATGATTCTACATGGATTTGTCTCAGCAACTTCAAATGAATTCTCCTCTTACATCTGCCATCACTTTGCCTTGTTCTTTTGTCATTATTCTCCCTCTTTGTTTTATATTCTCATTATTTGCATACTATCCCTCTTGAGATACTAAACTCTCCATCTTTGATATAAAATGCAAAAGGATACATACTTCAAATTTACTGTGTATCTTTTGTACTAATTTTTATGCAATATGTTTTGAATTTTATACCTAAAGTTGGACAATCTACATCAACTTGATATATCTTCAATGAAACTTGGTTGATACATCACTATCTTGTGCTTTAGTGGGCATCAAATATGGTAATAACCACTCATTTACCTCTATGATACATAAATGTATCCTTAGGTAATTCTTTAGTGAATATGTTTGATGTCTTCTCCTTGGTGTTCACACATACCAATCTCACCTCTTTGTCTCGAACTAATTCCCTTAGGCAATGATACTTGATTACAATGTGTTTTGTCTTTGTTTGCATCACAAGGTTTTTTGATATATTTATTGCACTTGTATTATCACAATAGATATTGGTTGGTTCCTTGATTTCCCCTTCAATCCTAACAATAGTTGCTTGATCGATATTATGTTAGAATAGTTAACTGTTGCAACAACATACTCTACCTTTGTTGTTGATTGAGAAATACAATTTTTCTTCTTGCTTGTCCAAGATACTAATATCTTTCCAAGATAGAATACTCCTCCACTAGTGCTCTTTTTGTATCAATTCTTCCTTCCCAATCTTCATTTTATAAAGCATCTTTTGTAGATCTAGGATCAAATTCAATAAGCAAGAATGGACCTTCTAATGTGTTTCCTGTCAGTATGTCATTTGTCTCTCCTCCAATTATTAGTTCAAATGCATGATGTCTTCTAACATATTTTGTAATTTTAGGCTCTTTCCTTCTTATTTGTAAACTAGGTTCACTTGGTTCTCCATGCTTGTGATCTTCTTCCTTTTTCTCAAGCTCCTCTAGTTTTGACTTGGGTTCCTTTATCTGTGACGTGGGTTCCCCCCATCTAAACTAGTTGTAACTTAGGTTACATTGTCTATGACTAGGTAAGTTCATTTTTTTGTTGCCTAACTTCAATTATAGGTAAGTTGGGTAAATTATCAGGTTCCTCCTCATAGTAAACTATTTGTAGTCTTGAAGTTCCTTAATTCTCTATTCTTCACTTCTTTCTGCAAACTCATCAATCTTCACATGTGCACTTTTTATAACTTTGTGAGTAGAGAGATTCAAAAATTTGTATGTCTTACTCTTATTGGAGTAACCTAGGAATATGCCTCATCACTTTTTTCATCAGTCATTCCTTTCCTTACATATTTCAAGATATAAAATTTACTTCCAAATGCTTTGAAATAAAAAATATTAGGCTTATACCCATACCATAATTCATAAGATGTTTTATCTATACCTTTCTTCAATTGAACTTGGTTTAGTGTATGAACTATTGTGTTGATTGCTTCTCTCCAGTAATTTCCAGTGCAATATTTTTCTCAATCATTAGTGTTCTTCCACACTCCATGATGGATCTATTCCTTCTTTATGTTATACCATTCTACTCTGGTGTTCTAGGTGTTTATAAGTCTCTTTTGATTTCTCTTTCATTGTAGAACTCATTGAATTCATTTGAGATGAATTTACCTCCTCTACCCAATCTCAGATATTTCAGATTCTTTCTTGTTTCCTTCTCAACTCTATCCAAATACCATTTGAATTTTTCAAAAACACCAGTTTTATCTTTTAAGAACATTATAGTCATCTTCTTAAAATAGTCATCAAAAAATAGAATGAAGTATATGTCTCTACAGTAGCTTTCTATACCTATTGGTCTACAAAGGTCTATATGAACTAGTTCTGAAAATTCTTCAGAATTGAAAGTTTTACTTCCAAAACTTCTTTTACTCATCTTTCCAATTTGACATAGCCTATCACATAAATGGAATAGGATTAGTTACTCTAAATAAAAAGACTAATATTGATGATGTTTAGTTTGGCCATCATAGGTTTCTTCAGATTTGGTATTCCTTGTACTCTTTCATTGTTTCTTATGGTAACTAGGTTATGAAAATTAACATGAAACATTCTTTTATTCCCTATCCAACTTTCCTCTATTTTTTCCAATAAACATGTGGTTTCAGTAAGATCTAAGTCAAACAAGTTACCTTTTATCCGATTGTAAGTCCCAACTAGGTTTCCTTTACCATCCAATAGCTTAGCTTTTCCATTCATGAATTCTACCTTATATCCTATGTTGTTTAGTTGTGATACACTAAGTACATTATGTCTTAGTCCTTCAACCCAATAGACATTATCACATTTGATTCCTTTAGTTAATGTTATGAATCCTTTTTCCTTTTACATATCATGGTTCATTATTTCCAAACCTAACACTTCCACCACCATAGTGTTTTAAATGTTCAAGCTAAGTTTTGTCACCATTCATGTGATGAGAAAAACCACTATCTATGATGCAAGTATAATTTTTTATAACATGACAAATAAGTGCCATATTTTCATTTTCCTCATGATCAGATTCATCCTTAATTAGTAATATAAACTAATTATTCTTCATTATCATCACTATCAGAATCTTTGGCAATGTAACAATATGTCTTACCTTTTTCTTTGTAGTTCTTGTAGTTCTTGAAGTATTTCTTGCATTTGAACCTGTTATTTTTTCTGTCATCTTTATCTCCTTTATTTTTTGCATCTATATGACCAACCTCTTCACATGAGAAATAAGTCAATGGAACTTTTCCTTTAAATTTACCTTTCCCTTTTGGTAATATTTGTGCAAGTAGGGCTTCAATGATTTCAGGTTAATCATCAATACCATATTCTTCTTCACAATCAACCTGTTTACCTTTTGAGTTTCCTCCCTTTCTACAAAGAGTTATTTTGACTTTGAATGTAGATTCAATTTTGCTAGAATTAGGAGCATAGTTGTCAAAGGTGTCCAATTCAAAAGTAGTCAATCTTCCAACAAGTGCGTCCAAGGTTATATCATTTTTTGGATTGCATCTCATCTCTTGAATTTTTTTAACTTTAATTGCATAAATAGGACAATGTTTTCACCTTCTTTCATTTTCATTTGATCAAAATTGTCTCTTAAGTTTCATGCCTTGGCTCTTTGCACATTTTTATCACATCTATAGACTTTTTGTAATTTTTTCCACATTTCAAACTTAGTTGGAAAATATTTAACTTCATCAAATTCAGAATAGTTGAGAGAGGATGTTATATCAATCATCATTATATTGTGATATTTTTCTTCCTTCATCTATTCCATAGTCATAGGTTTAGGTGGTGGCACATATATGTTTTCCAAATAGAATAGAACAATATCTCCAATGCTTGATAGGTGTAGTTTCATCAATTCCTACCATGCTTAAAAACTTTCTTTGTTAAGCTTGGGAATCTCCCTTCTGTATGACATCTTGATCTTTAACTTAGGTCTTTGAAACCTTTATAGCAAGCAATAAAAAGCTTTGATACCAATTGTTGGAAATGAAGAAAGTAAGTGAGAGGGAGGCGGTGAATCGGTTATCACAAAAACAATTCCTTGTCCCTAGATGTCAAATCAAAATTTTCACTAATAATGCAATTATCTATGCATCTCAGTTAAAAATAATTTCTTACTATAACTCGGTTACCAAAGACATCTTATGAATATTAATATGTTTTAACCTTTGGTAACTTAGTTGCAAATAACATGAACATAGATGACACCAAGATTTAATGTGGAAACCCAACTTGGAAAAACCACTATGCAACTAGTTACAATATTTTCACTCTTCTAAAGTGATCCCTTTTAGGAGTCAACCCTATTAAAGGTTACAATACATAATATTAAGTATGACCTTGTTAGAGGATATAGTTCACCCAGTTAGGAGTGGCATGGTAAGAGGTCTTAAATCACTTCAATCTTGAAATATCACCTTTTTAGAGGATTTACAATCTAACTATTAAGTCAACTATGTTAGGAGATTTCTTCACTACTACAATGGTTAGAAGATAATAGTAATTTGACCTGATTTATGAAGTAACTTCTTTTCTAAATTTAGATCATTATTTGGCTTGACCTCTAGATCCTTGATGATTGAAATATTCTTGGATGCTTATCTTCCACACTTTCCTTCTCTTCATTTTTCTTCAATCACATATTCATCTTGTTTCACTTGCATACTTCTTACACTTCTTGACCTTTCTTATATATCATAACCTTTTCCAAGTAGGCCTGAATAACTTTTCAAAAAATCATTAAACATCCAACTGTTGGGTATGTATAGGATCATGGTGTACCAAAAAGTGGCAATGTGAAAAATATGTAGTTTTGAAATGTCTAAAAGTGTTTCAAGATTAGCTTTGACTTTTTTCCCCCCCATCCTAATACTAAACCAAACATTTAACACCTTGCCTTATCAGGTACTCGATTTGAGAATGGGTATCCGATTTGAAAATGAGTACTCGATCTATGCACCCAAATCATGGTGTCAAATCCAAATATAAAGGGAGTGGGGACCAATTTTTAAGATAAATATTGATTTTTATTTACCAAACCAAAAGGAGGGACCACTTTTTAAGTTATATTGTCATAGTATAATATAATTATAGCATAATTGGGGGGAGGGGGGGGGGGGGATTATATATAGGTACTAAAATTAATTATATAGTATTAATTAATTATTATAATTATTTAATATATAGTTAGTTCTTATTATATACAATTATATAATTATATATCATATATAGTATTATTATATATTATATATATTAGTAACCTAAGTTAATAAACTATATGATGATATAGTTCCTAGATGTCCCCCTAGGGACATATATGTGCTCCAATGAGTTGAAAGGGAACATGAGATACCCTATGACCCCTTTTGACCCATTATACGACAAAATATCTTCCTAGGGGTCATAGGATGCCTAGGGACATAGATCTTGTGTTTCAATAGGTAGAAAGGGGTTATAGAGTATTCTATCACCTCTTCGACCTATTGCATGATAACATGTGTTCCTAAGGGTCATAGGACCCTTTTAGACATACATGTTGTGTTCCAATGGGTCGATAGAGGTCATAGAGTATCCTATGACCCTTTCGCCCCATTAAATGACAACATATGTTCATAGGGGTCCTATGACCTCTATGAACATATTTTATCATGTAATGGGCCAAATGGGGTCATAGGATATCTGATGACCCCTTTTGACCCATTGGAATACAACATGTATGGCCCTAGGGGTCTTAAGACCCCTAAGAACATATGTTATCATGTAATGGGTCAAAAGGGGTCATAAGATTTTGAAGTATCGAAACACAACACACATGATGATGAGTATCAGAAGGTCACCGAGTCAGTTCAATGAACCCAAGTTATTTACTATTGAGCCGACTTAGTAATGTTTTGTTCACTTGTGTTTTGGCCGACCTTGCAATTGTAGATATTGGAATGGTATATATGTAATGTATGATATCATTTGCAGTATGGTATGTATGAAAAATAAAAAGAGATTGATGTTCACATGTGAAGAAGGTATTGTTATATTTTGAGAAAAGTGAAAGCAAATCAGCAATAGAGTAAAAGGAATATAGCAAGGTCAACATAGGAGCAAAAAAGTTATATCTATCACATCAGGTGATCAATGCAAAAAGGATCTTATCAGCAAACAGTTGTAAGTAGATCCACTGCTTCATCCTAACAGGTGAATTAGTTTATAAATCCTTTAATAGGGTAGACTTAATAGTCTTTTTGTAAATCTCATAATAGAGTGCATACTTCACTGTATGTTTATAAATCCTCTAACAAGGTGGATCTAGTAGTCCTACTTGCTCCTAATAGGGAAGATCACCAGAAGTGATCATTGTAAGCCTTAACAAGCCAATTTCATACTGTAGTAACAAAGTTTTGTGGGCATCATCCCCACCCCAATTTTACTTTCTAATTGGAAGGTTTATGGGTCACCAAATCATTGTGTTCATGTGTTATGAATGATTGATCTTTCATTTATGTAGTAGATTAGATAAATGAATGATGAATGGTTAAAATGTTGAATTGCTTAAAATTTTTATAAGTTACTGATTCACCCCTCCCCTCTCAGTAACATATCTTATCCTGGATATTTCCAACATTACAACACATCATGTATGTCACTAGGGGTCCTAGGACCCCTAGGGAATACATCATATGTTTGAATGGGTCAAAAGGGGTCACAGGGTTCCCTATGACCCCTTTTGACCCATTAAATGATAACATATGTTCACATGGGTCCTAGGAACCCTAGGAAAATATATCATGTGTTCAAATGTGTCAAAAGGATTCATAGAGTACCACATGACCCCTTTGAAGACATTATATGAAAACATATGTTACTAGGGGTCCTAGGATCCCTAAGGACATAAATCATGTGTTTAAATGGATCAAAAGGGGTAATAGGGTAACCTATGACCTCGTTTGACCCATTAAATGATAACATATGTTCCTAAGGATCCTAGTACCCCTAAGAACATATATAATGTATTCAAATAAGTCAAAAGGGGGCATAGAGTACAATATAACCCCTTTTGACACATTTCATGGCAACATATGTCTTGACCTATTTTATTTTTTTGAATCCTATGACCCCTTTCAATGCATTTAATGACAACATATGTACTTAGGGGTCTTAGGACCCCTAGGAACCTATTTCATTTGTTTGAATGGATTGAAAGGGGTCATGGGTTTTCCTATGATCCCTTTTGATGCATTTCATTACAACATATGTCTCTAGAGGTCCTACGTCCCCTAGGGATCTATTAAATTTGTTCAAATGGGTCAAAAGGGGTCATAGGATAACTTGTGACCCCTTTCGACACATTTCATGATAACATATGTTTCTAGGGATCCTAGGACCTCTAAGGACCTTATTCATTTATTTGAATGGGTTGAAAGGGGTCATAAGATAACCTATAACCCCTTTCGATACATTTCATGACAACATATGTCTCTAGGGGTCCTAGGACCCCTAGGCACTTATTTTATTTGTTTGAATGGGTCATAGGATAACTTATGACCTCTTTAACTATATTTCATGACAATATATGTTCCTAGGGGTCCTAGAACCCCTAGAGACGTATTATAATTGTTTATATGGGTCAAAATAGGTCATAGGTCTTTTGACACATTTCATGACAATATATGCTCCTAAGACCACTAGGGACCTATTTCATTTGTTCAAATGGCTTGAAATGGGTCATAAGATAACCTTCAACCCCTTTCAACACATTTCATTACAACTTATGTCCCCAAAGGACCACTAGGGAAATTTTGTAATTATTCATGTGAGTTGAAAGGGATCATAGGATAACCTATGACCACTTTCAATACATTTTATGATAATATATAGACCCAAGGGACCTATTTTATTTGTTTGAATGGGTCGAAAGGGGTCACGGGATAACCTATGACCCCATTTGACACATTTCATTAACCTAGGATCTTAGGACCCCTAGGGACATATTATAATTGTTCATGTGGGTCAAAAGGGGTGATAGGATAACCGATGACCCCTTTCCATACATTTCTTGACAATATATGTCCCTAGGGGTCCTAGGACTCCTAGGAACCTATTTTATTTATTACAATGGATTGAATGGGGTCATAGGATAACCTATGACCAATTTTAACACATTTCATGATAACATATAACCCTAGGGACATATTATAATTGTTCATATGAGTCGAAAGGGGCCATAGAGTATTCTATGACCCCTTTTGAACCATTAAATGAGAGCATATGTTCCTAGGGCTCCTAGGACCCCTAGGAACACATATCATATGTTCAAATGAGTTGAAAGGGGTCATAGAGTACTATAGGACCTTCTTTCAACCCATTATATGGAAACATATGTTTGGGCATACATGATGTGTTTGAATGGACTGAAAAGGGGTCATAGGGTAGACTGAAACCCCTGTCAACCTATTATATGACAACACAATGTTCTTGGAGTCCTAGGACTCTTAGGGACATACATCATGTGTTTGAATAGGTTCAATGGGGTCATAGGGTTATCTATGACCCCTTTTGGCCCATTAAATGAGAACATATGTTCCTTAGGGTCCTAGGACCCCTTGGAATAAATATCATGTGTTTGAATAAGTTGAAGGAGCCAAAGAGTGCCCTATGATCCCTTTCAACCTATTATATGAAAAAATATGTTCATAGGTGTACCAGGACCCCTAAGGACATACATCATGTGTTTGAATGGATTCAAGGGGGGTCATAAGGTACCCTATGATCTCTTTTGACCCATTATATGATAGTGTATGTTCCTATGGGTACTAGGACCCCTAAGGATATGCATCATGTGTTTGAATGGATCAAATTGGGTCATAGAGTACACTGTGAACCCTCTTGACCCATTATATGACAATGTATGCTTCTAGGGGTCCTAAAACCCATAGGGAGATACATTGTGTGTTTGAATGGGTCAAATGAAGTCATAGGATACCCTATGACCCCTTTTGACCCATTAAATGATATCATATGTTCCTAGAGATCCAAGGATCCCTAACATATATCATGTGTTCAAATGAGTTGAAAGGGGTCATAGAATACCCTACAACCCCTTTTGATGCATTATGCGTCAACATATATTCCTAGGGATACTAGGACCCCTAGTGACTATATCATGTGTTTGAATTGATCTAATCAGGTCATAGGGTGCCTTATGCCCCCTTTTGACTCATTAAATGTGAATATATGTTACCTAAGGGTCTTAGGATCCCTCTGAACATATAGCATGTGTTCAAATGTGCTTAAAGGGGTCATAGAGTATTGTATTGCCCCTTTCGACACATTATAGGACAAAATATGTTCTGGGGAGTCCTAATACCCCTAGGGACATACATTAATTGTTTGAATCGGTTGAATGGGGTCATAAATTTCCCTATGACTCCTTTTGACCCATTAAACAAAAAAAAATATTCCTAGGGGTCCTAGGAACATATATCATGTGTCTGAATGAGTCAAAAGGGGTAACAGAGTATCATGTGACCCTAAGCATACTTAATGTCATGGAATGGGTCAAAAGGGGCCATAGGGTATGTTGAGACCCCTTTTGAGGCATTAGATCACATCATTTATGTGGTTAGGGGTCTTAGGACTCATAACCACACATATTGTGATTGAATGGGTCAAAGAGTGTCAAAGGGTACAATGTGACCCATTTTGATCCTTTGGAACCATTATATGTATGGTTAAGGGTCCTAAAGCCTTTATAGAAACATACTAAGGATCCTAAAAAGGGTTCATACTATTAAAAAAATTGAAAAAAAAATCATTTTTTATAAAAAAATTTATAATTTTTTTTTTTGGAAAAGTCAAATTTCTGATTTTGAGAATAGATATCCAATTTGGGAATGGGTACTTGATATAATCAGGTACCTAGTATGTTCAGGTACCTAATTAGGCTTGTTTTTTCTTCAAATTCCAACCCTCCATGGCCAACTACAAAAACATCCCAAAACTACATTTTTGACCTATTATTGTGTGCTTCTGACTTTGACCACGTAGCTAACAACATTTTTTCATCCAAATTTGATAAAACAAAAAGGGTTTCTTGTCTCAGGTTTCCATCGATATAATTTCTATTAAATTATGAGTTTAGTAAGTAATTATTACTTATTTTCTAATGGAGTTAGCTACAAAGTGTTGATTGACATACTTATTGAAAATAGCTTTATCTTTCAAACCATATAAGATTTTTGAAATCCAAAAGATGCATTGCATTCTATGCTTTACCTAGTATAAGAAAAAAAATTGTAAATTTTTCAATTAGTTAAGGTGGTCAGACACAGGAGTTTTTTAATTTTGAAAAAGATATAGTAGAAAATTCATATTTAATTATTTATTTGACAAATACCCAAAGATATGTATCACATCTGGGCACGAGTCTATTTTTTATATCTATAATTATATTAAAAAATATTATCATTTGATTTTGATTAAGGTGGTCAAACATACACATACTTTTTATTTTCTCCCTATAATTTTTGTAGTACTGCATCAAAATCCAAAATTTTGACCAATCAAATAATTTTTTCTCCAAATAAGGCCTAGTAGTTTAGAAACTAAATTCAGTTTCCTATAGATTCTTTTGTTACAACTTTTTGATATAAATTCCATAGCTACTTTAAAATTATGTGGCAAGTTGACATAACCCTAATTTGTTGGTTTTTCACTACCACTTAAGGCCATAGTTTGATTGGCCATGATCCTGCACATACCCTAGTTGGTCTTACTTAATCAATTAATTAATAAGTGCAATCTACCAATACTCGTTTAATACTAGGATTAACCACTCAGTTAAAACTGTGATTCCTTTGATTCCCTACCACTTGGTTAACACTATGATTCCTTTGATGCCCAACTACTCAATTAACACTGATGTTACTCAATTAATAATGATATTTTCTTCATTAATACTGACATTTGTGTAACATTAATGACAACATACACTTTGAAGAATTGTTTCCAACAAATATGAGAGAAGTTAAGTATAATGGAAATACAATGGGCACTTGATAAGTTAGTCACTGACAAGATAATATGTTGTTTAATCATTACATGAAGTGAAGAAGAAATTTTTTTAAAAATTATGAGTGAACTAAAAAGAGTTGAGATAAATTCTAATCATGACTGAGTATCAATGCTGTCAGTCAACGAGGATTAAGTAACTTAAGTAGAAGTCGAACAAGCAATGTAAGCTAAGTGATAGTTATTTCTGAGAATGTTGATGAAGGAAGGTTAGTAGTGATTGAGCATAGTAATGGCCAAGTGAAAATTTCCAGTGTATGTTGAGCTACACAATGATGACTGAGAAGAACATAGTGATTTTTGAGTGACAGTGAGAGTTACAGTTTGTAAAAGAATCAAGTTTGAGGTCAACTCGGTTGATTTTTTTGGATGAGTCAAAGAATGTGGATGGTAAGGACTGATGAGATGGATTAGTTAATGCATGAAGAGATTCTTTTATATGATGAAAGACAAGGATTTGATCTGATGTTTTTAGAAGTATCAAGAAAGGAGAAGGAGAACTAAATAATTGAAGGATTTGATGAATCTAACCTAACTGTAAGATCTACAATGATGTTTAAGAAAAAAAATATCAAAACTTCCTATTTAATGAGACACAAGAGATATTTTCTAAGTTTGGTTAAATATTGTTTATTGGTGATCATAAGGAGAAGTTGTGAGGAGTAGAGTAGTAGAGGAGAAGTGTGAAGAGATTAGTGAATTATGTTTTCTTGAAGGGATGCCAAGTAGATCCATGATGGAGATAATACTAGATGCAAGTCAATGAATAAGTAGATGTGGGAATGGAGATATAAATTTGCAAAGTGAGTTTTATTTTCATAGATCAAACTTGTTGTTACATTCTAGCCATTGTGATAGTCAAAATACTATAATCAAGGTTGACCTAGTAGTCATTTTTTAAATCCTTTCATCAAGGTGACATTCTTATGGATTATCCAAAGTCCTCTAACAAGGCCACTCCTAATAGGGTGATTAAATAATTTAATAAGTTCACATTTAATAGTGTGTTGTATAACCTTTAACATGGTTAGCTCTTAACTAAGCTCACTTTAGAAGAGTGAAAAATTAGTAACATGTTACTTTGTGGTTTTTCCCAAATTGGGTTTCAAAGTTAAGTCCTAGTGTCAAAGTGTTAGTTACATGTGTGGATGTTACTTTATGCATGCTATTTTTATAGTTGTTTATTTTACTCTTAGTTTGGCACACATATAGACAAAAAAATAAACTTAAAGAATGTTACATTGCTTATATATTGCTAAATGGACCAAGCTATTTAATGAGATTGTTTGAAGCTATTGAAAGTTGAATCAATACACCTGGACATAAGGATAATTGATTCACCCCTTCTCTCAGTTATTCTAAATCATTATAAAAATTGTTATTAGAGTTTTAGTGCTTGTAAGGAAAGTTTGAAGAGACTCAAGTTAATGATCAAGATGTACAAGAGAAAGATACCCAAGCTGAACAAGGAGAACTTCCTAGCATGGAAATGCTTGTTGAGATTGCACTTATCTAGTATTGGTGATTCTACATCATACTGCCTAGATAATGAATACATTGAGGTACCTAGACCCATGATTTTTGAAAAAATGAAAGAGAAGAATGAACATAGCCAACCATCTATCTTTGCTTTTTGAAAATTCATGGCTCATATTGTGACTGAATGTAACATAGGAGCACAAGAAACATGCCACATGCTTCTCACATTGTTGCTTGTCATTTGCAATCAACCATTCATGTCTCTAAGTATTGGATGAAAATTTTTTCATCACATAAATAGAATAGTTAATGGGACCCACGTCCATCAGATCTACTCATGAGCCTACATAGAGTGACCTCCTAAACTGGAAACACTAGAACTATTGGAATCTACAAGATCTTACTCCTATTCAGCAATCCATAGAAAATGTAAATGAAAATAAAGAGATGTAATAGACATTTTCAATGTGTACCCAAAGTTTTATTCCATTCAAAAGGAGGATTGAGATTAATTGGAAACATTTTGTTGGAGTGAGCTATTGTTAAACAAACATTTTTGTCATTTACAAACTACTATTGACCTTAACAAGGAATCAATCATTGATAATTGGAAGTTGATGAAAGAAACCAATTATGGGGGGTGGCATGTTATTCACAACACCCATGATGAGATATGTTCAGAGGATGACCAGGGTGAAAATTAAATGTATATGACAAAGTCAATAGAGATGAATGAATAATGGGCCCTATAAATAATAGTCATAAATGAATTGGACTTTCTTGGTAGACATGAGTTTGATAGAACTTACAGATGGGAACATTTCACAGTACTTCAAGAGTTGCATGAAATCGTAACACAATACATAAACATGAAAAAAAATCAAACCAAGTCGAACGCATGCCACATAATTCTCCACAACCTAACTACAAATTATCAAAGGAGGAAAAGTGACTTCTTAAAATTATTACAGACTATAATGCATGCCCCTATACAAAAAACTACAAACGACTATACAAGGAATAATCAATACAGGAGAATCTTACTTGATACCTTGCATCAAATAAGCACTTAGCAACAACTTGGACCAGCAAAAACATAGGATCCTAACACTAGTACCTACAAAAGTTAAACCTTCAACATCAATGCTTCAACAATGCATTTAGTGCTCAATATTCATATCAAATAACTACAAGCATTGGAAAAATTCCAAGAAGACTTAAAGGGGATCAAATATATTCTCATTGATGAAATGAGTTTCATAGGACCAAAGTTGCATCTCAAAATTGATAGAAGACTTTGTGAAGCATACCCCCACAAGAAACACCTATGCTTCGGTGGTGCCTCTATTTGTTTCATTGGAGACCTTCCATAATCACCTCTTGTGATGGACAGGCCTATTTATGCATCATGTTTGACTACTAAAATGTTGTGGGAATAATTCAAAATAGTAGTCACATTACAACTAATCTTCTGTCAATAAGGATAGTCTACAACACAAGCACAATATCTCAATATGTTGCAAAACATTCAAAATGTCAAACCAAAGTTGGATGATTGGGAGATCCTAATGACATACATAGATAAACACATTAATTCCATGGAGAATGAAAATTTTTGACAATTCAATTCATTTATTTTCCCCAAATGATTTAGTTAAACTCCATAACCTCAAAATGTTAAGATTTTTGAACCACCTTATTGCATTGAGTTTGGTAAAAAACACTAGAAATATAGCAGAAAATGTGAGCATTCATGAATAACTCAAGAATCATGTGCTACTATGTAAAGGAAATATGTGTCATGCTTACAACAAAAATATGAACTAAAATGAGACTTTTCAATTGTGCTTTATTTGAGGTTATTAATATTGTATACACTTCTACTTTAAAACCACATGATATTCCAATGTACATTGTGGTGATTTGACAATTATAATGACCCAACATGGAATAAAGATGACCCTGGAAATGTACCTATAGTGCCTAATTCATTGGGAACTCAGAGGAAAATATCACTCACAATGGCATGCAACATAACCATACATAAATCTCAAGGCCTAACATTGGATAAAGTAACTATTCATATTGGTAGTGTGGATAGACAAGGGATAACATTGATTGTAATGTCGAGAGTTAGATATATATATACAATCTTCATATCATAACAAGTTTTAGTTACGAAAAATATGGAAAAATGCTAGGAAATTCATGCACAATTCTAAGAGAAAAAGAAGAGCCTCACTTGCAACAACTTTCTCTGTACCAAAAATAGAGGTAGTAGATTCTATACTATACATATTCAAATATTCCACTTCACATTAACTTTGCTAAAATGAATAAATGAGAATTTTACTCTTTTAGTTCACTATAGAATTAATTGCATTACCTCTATTTTTTCTACCTATTGCTTAGCATTGATCTAAATAACAAATCTTTCTTTGTAGATATCAATTGTCATGACTACAAATTTTATAGAAAAAAGAAAATGAAATGTGGCAAACCCTAAGAAGTGACACACATTTTCTACCAAATATGCATTACCCTCTTCCACTATTTTAAAAGAATTGTGGTTGTATTGATTATCACATCTACATAAATCACCCTTTCAGTACACCTCGTATAAAAAAAAGTGTAATCCCCAAAACTCCTCTCTAAAAACTAATTAAATAGACCAATACATTACTTAATTTTGAATATTTTTATGTTCCTTTCTATAGTTTATGATGCAAGGCCACATCCAAAGACCAGAATGAACACACAAGAAAAGGGAATTATTATTATGAATGAAAAAGTCCCTATGGGCTTACAACAGTATGATTCTGGAGAAGGAAATCCTCCACATAGTACCTTCTCTCTAACTCCACTAAGAGTTGCCTTTAAAATGCTATAAATGTTCTTAAATAAGCCCCAAATGGTTTAGGGTTAGGAATACATTCTAGAATATGCTATTTGGCATCCACCGCCAATTCAAAAGGTTCCAAAAATCATGTTAGAAGTCAGTGTAAAATTAGAAGAATCCAGAAATGGTAGTCCAACTTTCGGGAGGCATAACTTTTGAACCGTAACTCTAATTGACAAATTGTTTACATTTCTAGAAAGCTCTTGAAGCACTCTATAACTCTATGGACCAGTTTTGCTGGTACCCATTTTTTGGACCCATACAAGGCCTTTTAGTGCCCCATATCTGATTTTGGAGTGATCTTAGGAGGTCTCTAAGAACCAAAAAATTGCAATAACTTTCTAACCGTGAAGCCTTTTGACCTAATTCTTTTTCCAAAGTATTTTGAATTACAAATATAACCATACCTCCAATTTGTACCCTCTAACTCACTATAATTATGGCTCAATTACATAGTCCTACTTTTTTGGCATTTACACGTATCCTAAGGTGTTTAAAAACACTAACCTAGAACACTAATAGTGGAACTGTGAGAGTTGGAACCTTTATTTGACCCATGTGGGTATCCACAAATGAAAACACATTAAATAGAAACTATTTCTAAGCATATTTTTGGGTGATACTGGATTGCCCTTACACCACTGGATGCTCCTGCATTGGTTTAGTTGTTGGACAGTATGTGAGAAAGAAAATGTCAAGCCTTAAGGAAGAAACATAATCACAAGCATGCTCCAAGAACACAAACGTGCTCTACATTACTAGTTTATTCTTTTTCTCATACACTTGTTTCCTTTCCTTCAAACTAATTTTGTTAAGCACTCAAATACAATTGATCAAATAAATATATTTCCATTTTCTATACTTTATTTTCATATCTACCTATCGGCATAGCCATTGTACCTTATTGTTAGGATTAACCATAGACATAAATAATAGTTACATACAAAATTAACCAATATTAGAAAATAATATATTGCACATAAGAGAACACAAGGCACAAGGATTTAACATGCTTCACCCAATCCCTAGACTACGTCCACGAACAGAAAGTCCAATATTATTATTATCCAATGACTAAAATTTATAATCCCTTACAACTCAATACTATCGCAAGAAGCTACAATCTCATTAAACATTATGAAATTCCTAACCCTAAACCATTTTATACAATCTTTTTTTGCTTAAAAAATTATGGTTGGAATAAGTTGTCCAATAGTAAAAATAAAAATTGACATCTTTTATAATAGTGAGTCATTTTTGGCTTCAGGGGCACTACCCCCAAAAACCCCCACAGGGGCATTGCCCCTCGACCCCACCTTGTATTGCACCAGGGAGCACACCTAGGGTGCTTCTCTAGGACCCTACAAGGGGTGGTGACCCTTGATCCCATCTTGGAGGCACTACCTCCAAACCCTCATAGAAATAATCTAAGGGGAAATCCCGCCAAGTAAACCTCTAGGTCTGATCAATCTCCACATAACAACAATCTCCCACTTCGAAACTAATCAAAATCCACATCAATAACCTCCCACTTGGAGACTAGTCATAACATTGCTAAACCTGCAACTCCCACTAGAATATCAAACCACCCTAGACTCTATTATTCTTTTATTCCATTTAGTCTATAAGACCAACCAAAGTTGAAGAGGATTTTAGCTTGTCTCTTTTTACTACCTTGGTAAACATATCTATTGGATTATCATCTATATGTATCTTCTCCATCTTTAATTATCCATCATCCAAAACTAACTAAATGAAATGGTACCACAATTGTATATTTTTTTACTTTGAATGGAGAGTAAAATTCTTTGCAGGATGAATAGCACTCTAGATATTTGTGAACAAATAATTATCCCTCTATGGATATCCTAATTCTTCCAAAAATAAATAAAGCCATATCATCTCCTTGGCTACCTCTATAGTAGCAACATACTATTCCTTTGTAGTGGATAAAAAATTAACCTTCTACAACTGAGAAATCCAACTCACTGTTGTCCCACCAATAGTAAATACCTAACCTATAGTACTTTGCCTGGTATTAATATTCCTTGCCAAATCTAAGTCAACATAGCCCTATAAATTAGTAGTAGAGCCCCCAAAATGTAAACACTTACTAAATGTTCCTCTAAAATATATGAGAATCCATTTAATTGCATTCCAATGTTCAATCCTTGGATGACTCATATACTTGCTAATTGTTAGAATTCTTTAGAATAACTGAGAGGGAGGGGAGGGGGGGTGTGAATCAGTTATTCAAGGTCTAAATTCCTTAATAATACTTTTTCACTAATTATAGTGAGCCTATTAAACTATTCATCTATCCAAGCTTAAAACACCCATCTTAGCAAGTTACAACAAATCAACATGCAGGAATAAAACATACAAGATCAACACATGACACAGTGATTTACATGGAAACCCAATTTGGGAAAAACCACCAGTAACATGCTACTCAATTCTCACTCTTCTAAAGTGATGCCCTATTAAAGGCTTACAACACACTGTTAAATGTGACCTTGTTAGAGGATTTCACCATACTATTAGGAAAGGGCCTGGTCAAAGGACTTTGGAACATTCACTTGGAATGTCACCCTGTTAAAGGATTTACAACATGGTTATTAAACCAACTTAAGTCCATAGGATTTATACTAGCTGTTACAATTGCTAGAGAGTAACAATAATGGCTTTTGATCTGATACAACTTACAACATATCTTGCAGATTACAGATCACACTTCAGTTCAATCCTTTGCTTGGCTTTAATCACTGCAGCTTTGACAGCTTTTCTTCTTCTCAAGCTTTGTCTCCTTGAGTCTTCTAGCTCATCATACCAATGCAATCATATCTATGGTCATCTATTGAAACATAGTATCTGTGCTCTCTTTCTCCTTAGCACCTGCTTGAGCACTTCATGCTTTCATGCTTGACCAACACTTTGCTTCGTGACCTTATGACTCCTTAAATAGAAATTTGGAATACCTTTCCTGCTTCATTCTTTCTTTCCCACTTTAGGTATTCAATATATTAGGTAGGATATAATGTATCTGTCCCATATCTTTCTCTTATCTAGAAACTTTGTTCGGAATCTAGTTGTATTCGCCAAAAATGTTTTACATAGTGTTCTGTGCCACTAGCTCATCATTCTTAACTTCTATTCAATTCACAAAATTCTAGATAACTACCATGTCGGCTCAGATCTAGTGAATCTTTGACTTTCAAAATAATGTAGCAACTCAAAATTATTGATTTACTAATGCTTGGCTCCTTCTATGTTACTCGGCACTTGTATCATGCTTGGCACCTGATCATTACTCGGCACTTGAAGATCACTTGGCACTTGTTCTTCACTCAACACCTAATCTTCACTCAGCACCTGAAGACTTCTTGGCACCTGAAGATCACTTGGCACTCACTAAAGTTAAAATTTTCTCGACTTCAACTGAGAACTTGTTCGGCACTAACTAGCTTGCTCGGCTCTCTCTAATGAACTTAGTTAGGCTTTTAAAAATGACTTAGCTAAACCTTACATCTGTGATGTGTTTTAGTGTGTCCATTCTATGTGTCTTAGAATATGACATCAATACACTATTTCATCAATGGCTTAGCTGATCCTTCTACTTCATTATAACATCATAACTTCAACCTTTCTCTAGGTGCACTAGTTACATCTTATTGATTGCCTCCTCTTTGTCAATCAACCAATTGATAGTATTTGGATCACTAAAGCAATTGTCATTCCTACAAGTTGCAAGTTTGACATCAATGACAAAAAAATGATTGAAAACATTCTTTACCAATTCCATCACTCTTCATTCATGATGTTTTCAATCATTTCCAACACTAATAACTATTGAGATGTCATTTTGAACAATGATTAATGGCAAGAATCCTTTCAAACTCCTCTCTTGAAAAATTAATCTAGGATCAACTCCAAGGTTCCAAGTGATCTTGCCACCTACTAGAATCCACTCAATAGAAGATAAATGTGAGTGTTCATGAAGAGGCCTTTGCTAGTTCTTTAAACAATTCAGATAAAATTTTGAATCTACTTGCTATTTCAAAATAACAACTACAAAAAAAGAAATATATTTTTCTATTTTTCTATTTTTTAATAAATGTAATCTAACAATGCAACTATATGAACTCCTAATTTAACCAAGGGGTTAGTAAAGAAAATAACAAAGATAGGGTAACAAGAAATTTAAGAAAATAATATGATGATGTAGGAGCATCCTAGGCTTTCTTGCAACCCTTCATATCAAAGCCAAGTGCCAATGGTTTTCAATTTTATGTTGTTGTCAAGCTGTCTAGTGGATGTCAAGTTACTGTAGCTCTAGTGGGTGTCGAGTTACTATAGCTCTAGTGGATGCCAAGTTACTGTAGCTCTAGTGGGTGCTGATTTATTGTAGCTCTAGTGGGTGCTGAGTTACTATAGCTCTAGTGGATGTCAAGTTACTGTAGTTCTAGTGGGTGCCAAGTTACTATGGTTTAGTAGGTGTCAATTTCTTGGAGCTCTTAGTGGATGTTGAGTTACTGTAGCTAGTGGATATCGAGTGTTTAGGTGTATGTGTCGAGTACCAATATTCATTTTGGTTATGTTCATGCCAAGTTGTCTATGAGCCAACTTTTTGCATTTAATTTATGTTCGGATATTTAATTTGTGTTGTGACTGACTTGTGGCTCGACTTATATTTAATGCAATGGATTTAATTTAGTTTGTAATGAGTTAGGCCAACTTGTGGCTTAGTTGGGTATAAGTAAGGGGTTTTGTGGAGTATTTAAAAAAAAGTGTGATCATTCTAGCTTGGAGAAGGGGATGAAGTGTGGATGCAAATTTGAAGAGCTAGGGCTGAAACATAGAAACCAAAAGATTTCTTGGTGGACTTGAGGGTACAAGTGTGGATTCTTCTTGGTGTTCTTTTCTAGTTGTGTATCTGGACTAGTTTGGATTGGGTTTGTGAGTTGAATCTTATTAGATCTAAGGGAAATTGATGATCTTAGTGATGCTATGGAAGAAAGGATATCAGAAAATATTAGAGTAGAGTTCAAATATGAGATTGCATTAGTGAAGAGTGATATGATTGCTAAAATTGTAAGTACTTTAGGTGGTGTACCTAGGCATGTGAGAACTAAAGGAAGTTATGAGAAGGTTGTTGAAGACTTTAAAGTTGCTTGATCTAGTGGAGAGGACATAATTGATCATGTGGAGAGATGTATTGGAACTAGGACTGAACAATTTCCTAGACCTAGATCTCAGTTGAAGCTGAAACATAAGATGGAGGTTTTTAATTTATTAAGTACTTTGACTCCTAAAGACTTGATTGATTGGACTGGTGAATTGGAAGACTACGTTGAGCTTGAGGATATTGAGGATCCACTTAGAGTGAGGTTGGCACAAACTAATTTGAAAGGACATGCTTTTGTTTGGTGGAAAGAACTACAAAAGGACAAAGAAGAGGAAGATGAAATAAATATCTCTAGATGGAGATTGATGGTGACAAAGTTGAAGGCTAAATTCATTCCTAATGATTATGAACTTGAGTTATTTAAGAGATTGCAAAATCTAAAATAGAAGGATATGACTGTGAAGGATTATACTCAGGGTTCTACAAGTTGACTATTTAGTCTAGGCATAGAGAATTGTCAAAGGAAAAGGTAGCTCGGTACATTAATGGTTTGAGATAAAATATCCAAGATGAGGTTGGTATGTTGAATATTTATTCAGTTGGGGATGTTTATCAGTATGCCCTAAAGGTAGAGGTTAAATTGAAAAGGAAAAGTCAAAGTAATGTTAGAGGGAAGGAGAAACAAGATTGCTTGATACAAGCTAAACTGAGAGTTGAAGGTGAACCAAAACCTACTGATCAGAAAAGGAGGATAGGTAGAGGTGAGTTTAGAGGTAATTGTTTTAGATGTGGTAAAGAAGGGCATAGATCTTTTTAATGTCTAACTGGTAGGACAAATTCTATTGTGAATGATGTTGTAGTTCAAGATAGTCAGCCTAAGCAAGGAGAAATTTTGTTGGCTTAGCAAGTACTGGTTGTGAGAGGACATTGGATCCTTGTCAGAGGACTAGTTTGTTCAGGACTTGTTGTAAGTTTGTTAGTTAAGTCTACAAGGTGATTGTGGATGGTGGTAGTATTGATAACCTTGTTGCTGAGGAGATGGTTTAGAAACTTGGTTTGAAGAGAGTGAGACATCATTATAGGATTGGTTGGTTGCAAGATTAACATGCTTTGGAAGTGAGGGAGAAATGCTTTGTTGATTTTTAGATTGGGCAGTATAAGGATCAAGTGTTGTGTGATATTATGGACATTAATAGTTGTCATGTGTTGCTTGGTAGACCTTGGTAGTATCATTGTAGGGCTATGCATGATTGTGTCAAGAATGTGTTTACTATTGAGAAAGGTAGAAAAAAGTTTTCCCTAATTCCTTTGCAAAATGAAGAGCTCAGTAGGAGGAACTTGAGTATTGGCAGCCAAGTTGAGTTGGCAGATTCTAAGAATGTTGGAGATAAGTATGGAAAGTAGACCTATAGCACACCTTAGATGGATGTGAAGAATAGAAGAAGAACAAGGGAAATAGTGTACAAGTTGAAGATTTGGAGGATATGTATGTGAAGAACCAGTTTGGGATTTATGTGTTGAATCCCAAAAGATGTTCTTCCAGTTATTAGAAAATCCTTTTGAACTTGGAGTGTTTGATGTAGGAGCATCGTAGGCTTTCTTGCAATCTTGCATGTCAGAGCTGAGTGCTAGTGGATTTCAATTTTATGTTGTTGCTGAGCTATCTAGTGGATGTTGAGTTACTATAGCTCTAGTGGGTGTTGAGTTACTATAGCTCTAGTGGATGTTGAGTTATTGTAGCTCTATTGGGTGTTGAGTTCCTATTTCTTTAGTGGGTGTCAAGTTACTATAGCTCTAGTGTATATCGAGTTACTGTAGTTCTAGTGGATGTGAAGTTATTGTGGCTCTAGTGGTATTGAGTACCTATAGCTCTTAGTGGATGTTGATTTATTGTAGCTAGTGGATGTCAAGTATTTAGGTGTATGTATCAAGTGCTAGTATTGGTTTTGGTTCTATTCATGTTGAGTTCTTTGTGATCCAACTTTTGGCATTTAATTTATATATAGGTATTTAATTTGTGTTGTGGCCAACTTGTGACTCAACTTATATTTAATGTAATGAATTTAATTTAGTTTGTAATGAGATGGGCCGACTTGTGGCTTAGTTGGGTATAAGTAGGGGGTTTTTTGGAGTCTTTAAAAAAAAAGTGTGATCATTCTAGCATGGAGAAGGAGATGAAGTGTAGATGCAAATTTTGAAGAGCTAGGGCTGCGACTTAGAAACCAGAGGATTTCTTGGTGGAGCTAAGGGTACAATTGTGGATTCTTCTTGGTGTTCTTATCCAGTTGTTTATCTAGACTAGCTGGGATTTATGGGTTGGATCTTGTTGGATCTAACAGAATTGATTTTGTAATTTTTGTTGGTAGTTGGCCCTAACTCGAAAGGCCTTATAGCCAAGTATATTGTATATAATTAGTTATTTCTATGAATAAAGAGTTGTGATTCAGTATCAGATCTTGCACTATTATTATTTTTCCACTTTGTAGTTAATTGATGGGGGCTAGGACATATCCTTTGAGGATTCTCCTACCTTGCACCACATCACATGAAAAGTAAAATCCTAATAGACATAAGCGATGAAAATAAAGCGTCTACAAGTTAAGTCTTTGAAAAGATTGGTGGGTAACCAATGAAAATAGGAGCAACACTTCCTTATTTCCATTAATGCAATCATTGATGCAAATTTAGTAACTGTAAGATGTTTCACTTTTCATCAAATTGCAAGGACACAAAAAGTTTGCTCATGTGAGATGAAAAGCTATTCAAGAACAATAGGGTGATCTCTTCTCAAACCAAGTACTTCAACAAAATTTGTAAACATGTAGCAAACACAAGAATTAAAATATCACACAACTAGAATAATGCAATAAAACTATTAGCTCAATTGCATTCCATGAACATACATCCACAAAATATAAGACACTTAGGCAAGAATCACTACACTCCAAATGTGAGCATCAATAGCATATATTATTGCATCAAAATAATGATGGCTTGGAATACATATAACATTACTAAATTTATAGGAAATCATCTCCTCAATTTGTGTTGAGAGTGAGAGATCTCTTTATGCAAATATATGCTTCTAAACTAATAAAAAAAATCTATTTATGTACAAAATAACTCTCTAATAGGTGCTAAGTAGGACTCCATCCTTATTTATATCACTTAATGGATGCATGAGACTTTACATGTCTTAAAACAAAGAAAGCATGAGAATATAAGAAGAAGAAAGCCACTAGATGATGTAGGAGTCTTTGGAGAGGCCAAACAATAGAATCTCAACCTTCTTTGGATGTTTGTAGGAGTTAAACTATGATTAGAATGCATTTTTAGTGCATGGAAAGTTTTAAATTTGGAATTGGCAATTAACTATCGGTGCATCTCTAAATTCTTCAAAAACTTTCGACACACCTTTGACGAAGTGTACCTCAAAAGCTTAGAAGCTCGAAAAAAATATTGAACTTATAAAAAAATGCAGAATTTTGAAATTGTAAGTTGTTTTATTCTATTATGAATGTTAAGGGGGGCTCCTTCTAGCACCACTTATATTGCTTCTTCTACCTAAAATTCTAAGGCACCTATGTTGAATCTTGTCATTAATAGTCACATAAGATGAGGAACTTGTTCTAGTTCATATGTTTGACCTCTATATCTTCGATCTTTTCTTCTCTCCAACTACTTAATCCTTCCAAGTCAAAGACCAAGTGATCCAAATTATCCAAAATGATCAAATGTTTGAAACTTTTCCATATATTTTTAACAAGATTTTCTAGGTCATTTTAACTAGCATTTTTAGAGGTCTTATGCTCAAAATTTCAAGTTGAAACTTTCATTGGTCCCTAAAAAATGGGTAGTTAAAGGCTCACTATTTTAGGGATTGAAATTAGATTTTTAGTTCTTCTTTCCAATGGTGTAAAAGGTTTTGAATTCTGAGGTCTAGATCAAAAGTTATGACCCTAAAAAATTAAGGTCACATCTTTATCTACATAAAGAAGAAAACATTAATTAGCCTATGTTATAAGACCCAAATGAGGACTCCCCATGACTCAAAATAATAAAATTGGGTCAACACTAGTCAAAATAGATAATTTTCCCCCAATAAGTTAGTTTTTTGTGCACTAAAAATCACCCTTTAACACTCAAATTCTCCAGTTTTGACCTTTAGGTTTCTCAATTAGAGGACTAGGGCTTTACCCAGACTCTAGGTGGAGTTCCCAAAATGACCCAGGCCCTAGACTAGGGGTTGTGAAACCACAACAACTCCCATTGTATGTGAAGTATCTGGCCTAGTACATACCATAGCATACACTAAGATTCCTACAGTTGAAGTATAGGGTACCTTAGATATTTTGTCCTCATCTTCTTCTGTCTTGGGAAAAATCTCCTTATTTAGTTTTAAATGATCATGCAAATGTGTGCTGATAGCATAAGATTTCTCCATAGAGAAATGTTGCAAAACCTTCTCATTATAATCAACTTGAGATAATGTTATTTTTTTGTTCTTTCTATCTTTGCAAATTTTCATACAAAAGATTTTCTTTGTTTCCTCCAAATCCTTCATAACAAATGAACGCACTAAGTGATCTGTTAACCCTTAATTTGATCAATGTTAGACCTAGCTACAAGCATATTATCGACATATAAATATAAAATAATGTAGCTATTATTGTAAGGAAACTTGCAACAAAATATAATCATTTCCACATAACCCATAATAGATCTGAAATAATATGTAATTAAAATCCACATGTAAGAGAATAGAGAACATATCCATAAAAATTGTGACACAAGATATATCGTGGGAAAACCTCATAGAGGGGAAAAACCTAGCCTCCAAAAGCACCCATCACCATGTATTATTTAGCAAAATATCATTGTAATATAATCATGCAAGCCTTCAAAGCTATAGCCAAAACCAAGCAATCATGTGAACAAGCATGAATTCACACATTCCATGCCATGATTCCAACCTTCATAAATACTCCCTTAGTTAACACATCAAGCCTTTTCCAGCACAACTCTTGCCCTTTTTTGCCTTTTGTCGTGTCACTACAACTACCCTTATAGCTGCCTATATAGTAGAAAGTCCCACAAAACCACCAAGTGGTATTACATAAACCATGTGTTATCTAACCCATTGACCCCACATTTATTATTGGGCATTTAATTTTTTCCCCAATATTAAATAATTATATCAAATATTACCTCAATGTTACACTACAACTCATCAAGTACATCCCATCGAAATCTTTACATGTTGCATGTCCATCTAGGTGGTCCTAAATGCAACACATAATAAAATAAAATAATACAATATAAAAATATTATGCAATGTGTGAAACACCCATTATCTCAATAGTCATCATCTAACCTCTTAAAATAAACACAATGATTTGAATAAAACCTACTATATCCATGCTCATGTATAAAATAATCAAATTTTAGATACCATTACCAAGGTGCTTGGTTCAAGCCATATAAAATTTTCAATTTGCATGCTAAATTCTCCTTACCTTTGACCTCAAATCCCTATGGTTGTGCCATATATATCTCTTCATCCAAATCACCATGAGGAAAGGTTGTTTTAACATCAAGTTGCTCCAAATGCAAATCTTCAGTAGCCACAATACATAAAGCAATATGAATAGAAGTTATTTTAACAATAGGAGAAAATATATCATCAAAATTAATACCCCTTTCTATGTAAATCCTTTTACAACTAACCTAGATTTAATTTTTCTTACATCCATCCTATTCTTTCAACTTGTAAACACAATATATCCTATAAAGCCCTTTTACTTGCAGGAAACTTGCATAAATCCAAAGTCTAATTTTTCAACAAGGAGTCCATTTATTTTTTCATTGCAGACTCCCATTGAATTTTAGTATCCACTTGCATAGCTTCATC
This sequence comes from Cupressus sempervirens, assembly GCA_028749045.1. Classification (NCBI taxonomy): domain Eukaryota; kingdom Viridiplantae; phylum Streptophyta; class Pinopsida; order Cupressales; family Cupressaceae; genus Cupressus; species Cupressus sempervirens. The sequence continues at coordinate 743,309,579 of CM053787.1, forward strand.
ATAACATTTTGGTTCACCAACATCTATTAAAAAAATAGAATACAAAGAGGGACAAAATCTTTCTAGAGGTCTACTTAGCCTTGTTGACAATCTAAAATTCAATAGGGTGTGTGGTATTCATTGTTGTGGTTGTTGCGGAGCATGAGGGGTTGTTGGAACATCATCTTTTGGAGTATCATCCAACACTACATAATCATTTTTTTTCTTCTCATGTTGCTGCAATAGATCTTTGTACACCACTTTCTCATTGAATATGAAATCCCTTCTTACAATTTCATGATTTTCAAAATCCCAAAGCCTATACCCAAATTCATCAATGTCATATCCAAAAATAACACTTTTCTTTAACTTAGCTTCCATCTTGGTTCTAGTTTCAAAATCAATATGTGCAAATGGTTCACAACCAAAGGCTTTAGAAAAGAATAACTCACCTTCTTATCATTCCTTGCTTCTTCTAGAATACCACAACCCAAAGGAATAGAGGGACTTCTATTAATCAAATATACAATAGTATAAATAGCCTCCACCCACATGTTTAAGGGAAAACCAACATGCAAAGTCATACTCCTTGCATGCACCATTATTGTCCTACTCATACGTTCAACCACTCCATTTTCCTCTGGAATCCTTGGAACAATGTTTTATCCACAAATACCATTAGAGGAAAAATAATCTTCAAATTCTTTTCTACAATGCTCACCACCATTATTGAATTGTAGATATTTTATCTTTTTACTAGTCTCATTCTCAACAAAGCATTTTTATTTCTTAAAATTTTGAAACACATCATATTTCTATCTAAGGAAATAGACCCATAATTGTATAGTTGCATCAATAATAAATATAACATAATAATGAGAGCCACCAAAGGAAGATACTTGAGTTGGTCCCCATATATTTGTATGCACAAGCTCTAATTTCTCATTTTTCTTTTCCTTCCAAGTCTTCACAAAACTAACTCTCTCTTTTTCACCATACACACAATTTTCACATAAATCCATATTAACACATTTCATACATTGTAAAACTTTCTTTGTTTGAAGTAATTTCATACCTTTGTCACTCAAGTGCCCAAGTTCATAATACCATAGCATTGTATCAGATTCCACAACATTCACGAGTAAATTAGGACTTCATTTTTTACGAATGTTGGTCAAAATTTTGACCCAAGTTGGTCAAAATTTCAACCAAGTAGTTGGTGGCAATTTTTCTTGTCAAAATTTTGACAAATACATTTATCGAAATTTTTTTGCCTCTGCCAACTCTGATTTGTCATTTTTGGTCGAAATTTCCACCAATATTTGGTAAAAAACATTCAAGAATTGGTGGAAATTCTTGGTAGAAAACTATCAAAAATTGGTCAAAATGTCCACCAATTCTTTGTCAAAAACTTTGAAGAATTGGTGGAAATTTCAACCAATTCTTGTTAGAAAACTTTCAAGAATTGGTGGAATTTCCACCAATTCTTTGTCGAAAACTTTCAAGAATTGGTAGAAATTTTGACCAATTCTTGGTCAGTGAAGCATCAAGGTAGTTATTTTAAGTGGTAGACATGAATGACTAGAAAAGATGGTAGCATTTTTCTTAGTAACCATGTGCATTGTTAAAGTTGTTCATTGGGAAGACTATCAAAGGTAAAACCACTATAAGGGAGTAATCAACAAGAATTCATGAAGGACTGCTAGAGCACAATACAAATAGAAAGCACCATGCAAGTAAGGAGTGATTGAGGTGAAAGGAACAGAGATTCAAAGCTATGAGAAAAATTTAAGAGCCCCATCATTTTTATAATCAAGGTCACAACTAAGAAACAACTTTTCTTGAGAACAAGATGGATCAAGTGAACAACATGCCAAAACACTAATATGTGAAAGCTAGAGGATAAACAATTTGGAGGGCAGCACAAAAATAATGTTTATGATAGTCATATCTCAAAATGAGGATCACCTACAAGCCAAATAATCAGAGGCATAGAGAATCATTACATGATAGTCATCTCAACACAAGCTTGACCTATAGGGCCAAAAAGTCATAAAGGTGGAAAAGATTATCAACTGATGATAATGGTGACCATCTAATTAGTACTAGTGCATGAAATCTGTGAGGAGTAGTCATTATGCTTTTAATACCATGAAATAATATAGAAAAATAAGAGAAAGGCTTTTGTAATATGATGTATCAATGTACAATAGTGGCAAGCACTATGATTGAGTGTTAGTGAAGGAGATCATTCAATAGGTAGATAAAAACCTACTAAGGTTTTGTATGAGCTTTGACAAGGTAAAAGAGAATAATCAACTAACATCCCTCAAAAAGAAGGTTTGTGACAGTGGTAGATCATGTTTAGGGGATGTGGCAAACTAACAAGTAGTGGTGCCATTGAGAGTGCATAGTATATGACTAAATGCTAATATAAGAAAGAGTTATTTTTTAGTACCTACAAGTTAGGTTTGTTATATAATGAAGTTGAGAGAAATCTTCTAAGGATAATTTTAGGGTGCAAATATCAAGACTCAGGCAAAAAGCATGTGATGAAAGTCCTAGTAATAGTAGAGATTGTAGAACCTCCAGATATTTACCATGAAGAACACATTACAAACCATAAAGAGTGATTTAATTATAGGTCAAAATATTATACAAAAAAATGAAGATATATTTGACATGCCTAGTTGACATGTGACACTTAATAATATGATATATGAAAGTATCATGAGAAACAACCTTGAAGGAAACACTAACCTAATAAGGGTGATAGTCATGGTCTTATATCTTTGTTTGGCCTTTTCCAAAGATTAATGACAGTGCAAAGAATATACCAAACCCAATAAACAACAATGCTAGAGCTAATCATATAAATAGAATATCTCTTGAAAATGAGACAGTTAATGCTTATATGACCATAAATTAAGTAGAAGATATGCTTATAGAATTATGTTCACGACTTTACACGACAGTATTTTTGGCTTTCATACATTCGTCTACCATTCAACCATGTTAGGACCATAAATGGAGAAAGAAAAATTATTCAGGAGACCAAAAACAGAGTAAAAATGAAAAACATTGATGCTTTGATTGAGGAGGGCAACCTTCTTGATGTAGATATATTCCTATTTATAAGAGGTTTGTAACTAAAGTGGAGCAATTTGACACAAATCTAGGTCACCAACATTAGTGTTCTACTCTCCTAACACATATAAATATATACAAATCAAAGGCAAAGAAAAGAAACAATTGGAACTCTATAATGGGCATCCCTATTCTACACTAAGTAATATGAGTTCTCTATATGATTATATGTCATCAAGTTGGGTACAAAACAAATTTCAAGAACTTTGTATAGATCTTAATAGATCATAGTTTTCCAAATAAAAAAGGAAGAAAACACTTAAGGTACTATTTCAAAAAACCCAACATCCAATTCTTCATTCAATCAAAGGAAAGTCTTTGTCAAACAACCATCAACATCTTGCAAATGAAAAAATTGATATCAAGTCTCAAAGAGAGTTTAATGGTTACTGTTCTGACCTGTTATAGATATAGATGTTTATTTCCCCTTTTCCAATCTAGGGTTACTATTACCCATCTTCGAGCAATTGCAAATGTCCCTCTAATTTCCAAATGTTTGTGCCAAGGAAAAGATGTAGCTTCATGAACATGTGATCACCAACATTTGACCTTTAGATAGATCATATTCGATTCCCATTGAGTACACTGCTCGACACTTCGTTTCTTTCCATAATATTACAATTTCCTGCAATAAATTGCTCCATTGTTTAGACTTACCTACTGTAAAATGAAAAAAAGGGTTTCACCCTAATAATATTTTTGATATATGTACAAATGTAACATTACAAAATGAAAACATGTGAGATTTACAGGTCGATAATGAAATATTTTACCTTTCTAATTTACCACATTACATAAAAAGAAGGCCTAGTTACCCCTATTCCCCTAACTTTGCCTTGTCTAATTACCCTTGTGCCCCCTCTGTATGTTCATGAATCGAGTACAAAACCATGGAAGAATACAACTAGGGCATAGAAAATAAAAATGGGATCCTCCTACATATAACCAAATCAAGGCCTTATATGATGACCCTTTCCACTGCTGTCATAGAATTAGACAATCATGTAGCCTTAATCTTAGCCATTGGAGACATAGCAGACAATGAGTTCTAGTCGTGAAACCCAGAGTTTGTGTGCTCAAGAGTTAAAGATTATAATTATGAAAATTTTATTAAACTCAAACGAGCTTGAGCATCTTTATCAAAAATTTCTTTGTTATTAAACTCAGACGCACTCAAGCATCTTTATCCAAAATTTCTTTATTATGACCAATTCTATTATGACCCAAGTTGGTAGAAATTTCAACCAACTTGGGAAAACTTAGGATTTTTTCAACTTGGGAAAACTGAAGTTGGTCAAAAATTCAACCAAAGTGGGCATACAATTTTTATTTTCGAACAAGATAGGAATGAAAACAAAAAATAAGAAGGATTCATAGCTTTGTTCAAAAAAATGGGTAGAAAAACAAGTGCAAATGTATTAGTGATTAGTTGTCCTCCCTGCTCAACTATAGCAATAGTTCTTGAACATTCATTTTTCTCTAAAATAATTCAAGTAGAAGAAACATTATGACTCGTACAAAGATATAAGGTGCATATTTTCACACCTTTTTCTACTACAAGCGAACCTTTTGAAACCTTCTAATTTTTATCATTAAAAGTAACTATGCAATCCTCATAATTGAGTTTCTCTGCTGAAATTAAATTCCTACTCGGCCTTGGAACATTTCTTACCTCATGTAGTAGCCGATGATTATCATTGTGCAACTTAATCTTAACTTTTCCCTTTCCAATAATCTAACAAGATTCATTATCCCCAAATAAACAAGCCCATAATCCCCTTGGACATAATCAATAAAATAACCTCTATGGGGTGTAGCATAAAATGAAACCCTTGAATCTAAAAACCATGAATCATCAACATTTTCTAAAGAAAGAAGCAAAGCATCTATTGGCATTAATTCATGTTTGTTATTAGTGACGACACTTATTCAGACTTTATATGGATACTGAGCTCTTCATTCAGTATTCAGTGGTTACCAAGTTTCACAGTTCATACTGAGCATTCCAAGTAGTTACCAAGTGAATATAGGCAGTGTGAAGTCCAGCAGTTCAGAATGAGTAGTTGAGTTCTTACCAAGCAGTTCAGTGTTTACCAAGCTTCGCAGTGTCTATCGAGTCATCAGTTCTTATGATGTGAAGCAAGTGTTAACCAAGTGATGGGATGAGTAGTGTTTACTGAGTGCAGGCATGGTAAATATGGAATTCAGTTTCTACCGAGTGACACACTATCTACCAAGTCTCCAATGTATACCGAGTTTGAAACTACATTGAAGAGATTAGTATGGACCGAGCCTCTACTTCTACTGAGTGCATGACAATGCTGAGTAATGCAGTAGATGCAGTGTATCAGAAAGTCACCAAGTTAGCTTTCAGAACTCGAGTTTATACGTTTGGGTTGACTCGGCAATATTTGTGTTATTTTGTGTATTGGCCAACCTTGTAATTATGAGAATTGGGTTGGTATATATGTAATGTATTGTATCATATCCAATTGTAATAGTAGAAATATTTGATGCATGAGAATGTGAATGTGAATCAGTAGTAGAGAAAAGTGTTTAGCAAGGTCAAATCAAGAGCAATCAAGTTACATCTATCACATAGAGGTGATCAGTACTTCAAGGATCTTAATCAACAATTCAGTTGTAAGTCAGATATTTTGTTTCATCCTAACATGTGAATCAACTTCAAATCCTTTAACAAGGTAGACTTAAATAGTCTTCTCTTAAATCTCTTTACCAAGTGCATACTTCATTGTATGTTTGTAAAACCTCTAACAAGGTGGATCTAGCAATCCTAATTGCTCCTACTAGGGCAGATCATCAAAAGTGATCGTTGTAAGCCTTAACATGCCAACTTTATACTACAGTATTGAAGTTTTGTGAGTATCATCCCCACCCCAGTTTTACTTTCTATTTGAAAGGTTTTTGGGTCACCAAATATTGTGTTCAAAGTGTTTTGTGCTTTCAGTTTCTAATGCATGCAGTGGATTAGATCTATTGATGATAAATGGATTATGTTATTAAGTGTTGAATTTGTTCAAATGTTTTGAGGTTACTGATTCACCCCTCCCCTCTCAGTAACCTAGCTAGTCTTGAATATTTCCAACAACATCCTCTTCGAATTTGTTACTTAATGTATATTCTTCCTTATTCCCTTGTGGTTTATCCCCTTCATTGTTCTTTTGAGTTCAACAATCTTTCTTCTTATGCCCTACCTTCCCATGGTACTAGTAATCTCTTGGTCCTCTAGATTGAGACCTCTTTCCCTTTGATTTTCCTTTTGATTTTCCCATGATTTCTAGAATTGTTTCCTCTCCCAATCGTTCTACCTCTGCTTTGTGCATTCAAAGTACTTCTTGATATAGATCTACCTAAGGTTCTCCTACGAGTTTCCTTACTCAAAATAACATGAATCACATCATCATATTTTAGGGTATTAGATGTAGAAACAAAATTATGCACATCAATTACCAAGTCATTCCAGCTTTCTAGCAAAGACACAAAATCAAGAGAGCCCTAATTTCTTCATAAAAATTAATATTCACAAAAGATAACTAACTAGTAAAAGTATTAAACTCATTTAAATGATCTGCAATAGATCCACCTTTTGTCATCTTCATATTAAATAAACACTTTATGAGAAATACCTTATTTGAAGTGAAGGGCTTTTCATATAGTTTTGCTAGGGTTTGCATCAATTCTTTCATCGTCTTCGCTTTTGTAATGTTAAATGTAACTGATGGTGCCAAGCATAATTGAATACTTCCAAGTGCCTTTCTATCTAAAATCTCTCAGTCCTCATCTATCATAGTTCCATGTTTCTTGATTTTTCCTTCCAATGGCTTCCACAAATCCTTTTGGTAAAGATAGTCCTCCATTTGCATTTTCCATAACTAAAAGTTATGCCCATTAAACTTCTCAACCTTCATCTTACCCTCATCTTCTATAACTCCCACTCAACCATGAGACCTTCTTATAGAGGATAGCTTTAAAAAAATGTCAATCTGGCTCTGATACCACTTGTTAGGACTAACCACAGACATAAATAATCATTTTATGCAAACATAACCAATATTTCCCTTCTATAAGGAAAAAGCCTACAACACAACGATCACTTGTGAGCCTCTCATGTGGGAGGGCTTGGATTCGAAATCGTTTAACAAATAAAAATAATTACTTACAATAAATAACAATGATTAATCTAGGTTTCGATTGTTTACCGATCAAAAAAAAAAATTCCCTTCTATAGTTCAGTCATTGGATAGTGTGTGAATAAGACAATGTCAAGCCTTAAGGAAGAAACATAGTCACAAACATGCCCTAAGGACACAAAGGTGCTCTACATTACTAGTTTATCCTCTTGCTCATACACTTGTTTCCTTTCCTTCAAACTAATTTTGTTCAAGCACTCAAATACAATTGAACAAATAAAGATATTTCCCTTTACTATACTTTATTTGCATAACTACCTATTAGCATAGTTATTTGGTTCAATTGCCAGTTATTTTATTAGTTCAACATTTGTCCACCCATTTTAGGAGACAAATTACTTTAATGTCATGGGCATTTCTTATTTGAAGAGGAGAATCTATTTTGCCAAGATCAATGGATGGGAATGGATAAGAGGGATGGACCATATTCCACCATCGGACCACGTGCTTTCGACATCACGTCATACAAATAAAATATAAAGCCTGATCTCAATACTAAATTGCAGTTGCCCAGTCAACGAGGTTTCAAAGAATCGTACACAACCTGCTAAAAAGTGAAGAATAAGCTGAAATATCATTGGCGCAATCATTTTATTTGGCTACCAAATTGAATAGTGTCCAATCAAATCAAATTAAATTTTAAAAAATAAAGATGCTATTTTTTATTCTTGGAGATGCATGAAAACCATAAAGATGCTATTTCAATAGATTGTTGTATATTCTCATCTACGATTTTGAGGAACGAACTACTATTAGTCGTCTGTCGGCACATACGAGCATAGGAATGGATGAATGAGATTAAGTAATGAATAGATTCAGTTTGTACAAAGGAATAGTGGTTGAGTACTTCCTGACGACTTCCAACTTAACACTTTATATGTACGTTCGAAACCTCTCTCGCCAATTTATTCCCGAAAGCTTTGGATGCACTTTGCCATTGGATATATTAGATGTTTTATTTTTTAATTAATTTTATGTTTTCATTTAGAATTATAAATTAATGAGGTTATAAACAAGGAGTTATAAATATTAAATTATGTTTAACTTGATAATTAGGATTTAAAAATCTTTGTAACGTAAAATCTTTAGAACGTAAAATCTTTGTATGTTCTTTTTAATGAGTCTTGGATAATTTCAATACAGTTACTACAACAACTTAGTCCACATATATTAGAACAATTCACAGTGGTTAGTAGAATAGTTGGTAAGGTGGGGACTTGATTTTAAAAGTTAGAGATTAAATCTACGATTATAGAAGTTACTTGGATTATACCCTCACTTCCAATTCAATCTAGTGTGATGATTAATATATTTGGTGACACTTACCAAAATTTAGAGAATGAATGAAGGAAACTTTAAAATAATGTGGTATAATTATATCCATTTTCCATCTATTTCATTTTCTCCTTCATCATCCATATTTCCTTGGAACTATCATCCAACATACAACCTTTAATTCAATGGAAACCTTCATTGTGCACCACGAACGTTTATTTGTCATGTCAAATCGCATAATTTGTTAAGAAATCAAATACTTAACTCCAAATTACAATTGTGCACAAAAATTAAAGTTAATGGGAATTTAAGTACACAAGCTACTATAAAAAATTACCAAATAGTTTGTAGCATTTATCCAAGTTATCTTCCAAATCAACAACTGAATGAAATCAATAGAAGTTGTGTATATATATAGAAACTGGGTTTGAGATGATCTTCAAACATTGAATTATTTTCCAAATTATACTGCCATATTCTTTGTGTATAGCTCAATTCCATGTGTGCCAAAAAACTTGGCTCCTCCCAAGAACTATTAGTAAACAAGAAAGTTTCAATTCACTAACAACCTTCTTGTATTGGAACATGTGGAATCCTTGATTTCAAAACTTCAATTAGAGAGGCTGCAAATTTCTTTCACAGTGTTCTCTTTTATTGGGTTTGTTTTGCAATTTTGAATACCTGAACTAGTTTTTTATGCTCACCATTCACTTATAATAGTAAAGGTGATCATATTACACATCTTAAGACTCTCCATGTTTTATGTAGTGATTATTCTCATGACCATAGGATCTTAGTTAAGTTGTTTGATTGCACCTTATGTGATAAATCTTTGTAATGGTATTTTTCTCCACCTTATTCTATTGATTCCTTTTATAAAATTTCTAATGCATTTAAACAATATTCTTAGAATAATATTGGTCCTTTTGTCTCTTTGATTGATTTGATGCATTCTAAATAAGGTCCTAGGAAGAAAGTGGTTGATTTTATTGGCATATTTAAGCAATTTCATACTTCGATTTCTTATCATGTGCCTAGTCTTGATATTCAACATATGCTTATTGTGAATTTATAAAAAGACATTAGAGATAAGATTCTGCTAACTGAATTTACTTCTATTTCACAACTTTCTGTAGCGCTTCATTATTATCAATTACAAGTGACTCAATTTGAGAGAAACACTCCAATGGCTTCTATATCTATTGATAAGAGTGATGCCACACCTAGTCATAACAAATTTAAGAAGCCTAACAACTATGTCAAGATTAAGGGTAAGTGCACAAAGTTATGGTACCAAAAGGGAGGTATAAGATCCCACCCTTTTCTATAATGAGCGATTTCTAAACTTTGATGAGAATTTGAAGATAGTTACACTAAAAATTTCAAAATGTGGCTAAAACAAAAGTTCTAGTTCTCTTAATCTAGTTTCTAAACTATGCTTTTTTTTTAAATGGTGGATTTTAAGGCCCTCAAAAAAGGGGACCATGAAAGTGGTACTATTTTTCAATAAAATATAACATAATGTGAAGCGTGGTCCCCAAGAATCCTATTTCTTTTTGGAAATAATTTCCTTCTAGTTAGAAGTTAGTTAACACCATTTATTTTATCCCATATTTTTTGGGTAATTTTTTAATAAATATATAATTCTTTATGAATTGTGTAAGTCAGCACATCCTAAAAACATGAAATATCTATGTGCTCCCCCTAAAAATCATTGAGAACTAATGAAAATAAATCAAAATTTAACTATGTATAATGGATTATAGTTTCTAAAAAGCTAACTTGTTGCAAAATCCAATGAATGAGCCAAAATCTAACCCCTGAATACTACACGTTGGTCTTTTAGAAAAAAATGGACATACATTCGAAATAAATTATAGTTGAAAAGCTTAAAATAGTCTAAATAAAAATAATTTATATGGTTATATATCTAATAGAGATATCTATAATTTTAGGTTACCTAATTTAATTGATATTCAACCACAAATAAACCTGATGGAGAGCACATGAGAAAATATGTCCATTTTTTGATATACTTGCTAAAAAACATGTCTTAGACTTATTTGAAGTCACCAAGTTGTTGGGTTGGATCCAAGGAAAATCCAAACCTTGGGCTTGGTAAATCATAGAGCTAGTGTGTTATAGAATGAGTGCACTATTAAAATATAGTATTTTAATAGTGCACACATGTTATAGTGGGCACACACTATAGTGCGCAATCATGCAACAATAAATAAAGACTAAAAAACCCTTTCAAATAGGGTAGACTCATGTCAAATTGAGCACTAGGATCATATACATAAAATATAATATTTACGTATACATAAAATATAAAATCTAGGGCACAATCATGCCAATTCTCTCTCTCTCTCTCTCTCTCTCTCTCTCTCTCTCTCTCTCTCTCTCTCTCTCTCCACCCCTGTCCTCAAACATATTATATGATCAAATAAGTCAAAATATCTCATAAGATATCTCGTGACCCCTGACCCATTAAGAGCATTATATATGTGCTAAGGGGTCCTTGGACCCCTTTAAAAACATTATTCAATTAAATGGGGCAAAAGGGGTCATAGGGTAACCTATGACCACATTTGACACATTGTATGTTTGTTAAGGGGTCACTCATCCCCTCAAGATACACATTATGGGACTGAATGGGTCAAAAAGGGTTATAGAGTACTCTATCACCATTTCTGACCCATTGTAACATTAAGATGTGTGTTAAAGGGTCCTTAGACCCTTTAAAACACATATTATTTGATCAAATGGGTCAAAAGGGATAATTTATGGCACCTTATAATGCCTTTAAACCTATTTAAACAATTATATATGTATTAAGAGGTCCTTAGACCCCTTAAGACAAATAGTATATGATCAAATGGATCAAAGAGGTGATAGATTACCTTAAGACCCCTTTTGACCCATTCAAACCAGTATATGTGTGCTAAGAGGTCCCTATATCCCCTTTTAACCCATTCGATCATATTATATGCATTGATGGATCCTCAAATCCTTTTAGACACACATTATGTGATCTAATGGGTCAAAAGTTAACTAATTTGAAATACTAAATGACTATTAAGGGCTCTGATGACCCCTTAAGACACACATTATTCAATTGATGGGTCATAAGGTACCCTATGACTCTCTTGACTAATTTGAAATACTAAATCATTATTAAGGGCTCGAATGACCCCTGAAGACTAACATTATGTAGTTGATTGGGTCAAAATGGGTCATCGGGTACTCTATAACCCCTTTTAACCTATTGTAACCATTATATGTGTTATAAGGAGGTCATTGGACCCCTTAAGAAATATACTATGCAATAAAATAGGTCATCAGGGATCATAGTTGGGGTCCTTAGGCCCTTAAGACACACATTATGTAGTTGAATGGCTCGAAATGGGTCTTTTGATCCATTTGAATCATTCTATATATGCTAAGGGGTCCTTAAATCCCTTAAGACACACATTATGTGATCGAAAAAGCCAAAAGAGGTCAAAGGTTATCCTATGAGACCTTTTGACCCATTTGAACCATTATATGTGTGTTGATGGGTCCTCAAACCCCTTAAGATACATATTATATGATCGAATGGGTCAAACATGGTAATAGGATACCCGAAGACACCATTTGACCCATTTAAACCATTATATGTGTGTGTGCTAAAGGAACCTTAAACCCCTCAAGACACAAATCATGCAATCAAATGGGTCATAGGGTACCCTATTAACCCTTTGAAACTTTTTGATTGTATTATGTGTGCTAAGGGATCCTTAGACCCCTTAGAACATACATTATGTGATTAAATGTATCAAAAGAGGCTATAGATGACTTTGTGGCCCCTTTTGACCCATTCAATAATATTATATGTGGTAAGGGGTCCTCAAATAACTTAAGAGACACATTATATGATTTAATACCTTATGAATTCTTTTAACCCATTCAAATGATTATATATCTTAAGGAATCATTGGACACCTTAAGACATAGATTATTCTTTTGAATGGGTTAAAAGGGGTCATATGGTACCCTATGATTCCTTTTGACCCTTTCAAACCAATATATGTGAGCAAATATGTTTTAAGATAGTATAAGACACATAATATACTATCAAGTAGGTCAAAATGGGTCATAGGGTACCCTATGACCACTTTTTACCCATTAGATCCATTATATGTGTGTTAAGGGGTTTGATAACCCCTTAAGACACACATTATGTGTGCTAAGGGATCCTCAAACTCCTTATGACACGCATTATGTGATCCAATGGTCAAAAGGGGTCTTAAGGTGTCAGGTATATTATCTTTTGACTAGTTTGAACCATTAAATGTATGCTAAAGGGTCTATAGACCCACTTAAAATATAATGTGTGATTAAATAGGTCAAAAGGGGTTGTATGGTGCCCTATGAAGCAATCAAACCATTATATGTGTGCCTAGGGATCCACAGACCCCTTTAGAAAACATTACGCAATAAAGTGGGTCAAAAGGGGTCATAAAGTTTCTTATGACCTCTTTTGACCCTATGGATCCATTCTATGTGTGAAAAGGAGCTTGAATGCCCCTTAAGACATACATTTTGTGATCAAATGCATAAAAGAGGTCATAGGGTACCTTGTGGCCCCTTTTTACCCATTCAAACTATTATATATGTGCAAGTGGATTCATAGACACCTTAAGACACATATTATGTGATCAAATGTGTTAAAATGGGTCATCAGATACCATATAATCATTTTTTACCCATTCAAACTATTATACATAAAAGGGATCCTTACATTTGTTAAAACACACATTATGAGATTAAATTGGTCAAAATGGGTTATAGAGTACTCTATTTTTCTTTTTACCCATTGGATCCATTGTGTGTGTGCTAAGGGGTCTGAAGACCACTTAAGACACACATGATGTGATCAAATAGGTGAAAATAGACCAGAAGATAATCTTAACCCCTTTGACCCATTCAAATCATTACATGTGTGATAAACGGTCCTTAGAAACCTTTTTCTTTTTAAAGAGGGGTAAATACTTTGACCTGGAGCTATGAACCAGTGAGGCCATAAATAGGGGACTTCATCCCCATTAGATTTGAACCTTGATGGCAAGGATAACAACTCAATAACTTAACCATCACAACATGCCACTATTGGCAAGGTCCTTAGAAACCTTATCAGACACATAAATTTAGAATTTTCTTTTATGTAGAAATATATAATGTTGGAAATTTACAAAGTGCACTCACACTATTTTGAAAATTTATGAGCCTATGGTATACGCTATCCAAACCATACTTTTCTTTGGATTTGAAAAAGAAGAAGAAAGTGACATCTTTTTGGTCCACAACTTTGTGCAGTTACCTTTAAAATAGCCACAACTATAGTAGATGATCAAGTAACTGCTACATCTCAAGGTGCTACTACTTATTCCTCAGTTTTTAGATGAAAACTAAGTTTACTACTCATTTTCAGTCTACATTATATTACAAGTAGGTTATTAGTGCTAATATGATTACACTTCCTCCTATTAAACTGATTCTTCCTTCTACTACATCAATTTCATGCTTTAATCCTAAAGCCTTTTGTCATTATCATCGCCAACTTGGCCATGATACCAAGGCATATTATTCTTTGAAATATAAGATTTTTTATTTAATTAATTCTAATGCTTTATCTATTGATAGTTAGTATAATGGAAATCGTTCTATGCAACCTCATAATAAAAATCTTCAAATCTACACTAATCCTTTACCGCAACATAGTATTAATACCATTGTTCAACATCCTTCTTCTTCTCCTCCTCCTAAAGTGAATGTTTCTCATGAAACCTTGCAATGTGAGAATGATAATACTATTAATACTATGGAATGTGTAGTTCAACCTCCACCTTTGTAGTGCCTCTTGTGTTTGTAGTATATACCTTGTTATATTTTGATCCGAGAGATACTTGTACTCATGTTATTTTTACATTTGAGATGACCTGAGGATTGGATCTTATACTTTAATTTTAGTATCATAGATGTTAGACTATTATGTTGTCTAGTTGATCATATTTTCTTGATGATGCCATTTTGAGATGACAATATGTTTTATGATGATATCTGGTTATCCAGTATTTGGACATATCTTTGATTGTGTTAGATGTAGATTTATTACTATGGTGATTTACTTCATTCTTGCTTTGTTATGCTTTATGTGAACATGAGTGATGTAAATGGATTATTCTAGTATATTTGAATAAATGGTTAAATTAGGTATTTAATGCATTTATTTCTTTGGCTATGTTATTAGATGCAATTACACTTAATCATGTGTTTTAGTGTGTAGGATTTATATCCCTAGCAGCGACACATGGAGTTAGTGATTTCACTATTCATATTTTACCAATGTCGTCCATGTATAGTTGTATCTTATTTAATTATTTTAATTAAACCTTCTGGTGATTTGATAAATCTGGACTCATTTCATTATGTGATTAGACTTACAAACGTGTCTGTGCATTTAGAGGTTCACATTGTTGTGAAAGTTGTTAAGAAATTTTCTGTGATTTTGGATTTTTTGGCTTTGTTTTTATTGATTTTAGTTTCTAGCAACTTTTCCATATATGAATTCCAATTACTTGGAATAGCCTATTTTTGTTTGGGTTGATTCATGATTTAACTAGGTTACCTGGTTATTTACCTTAAATGATTATTCACTCGAAAAGTGAATAATTATCCAAAGAGGAAATTAATTCCTCACTTCTCACTTTTGTAAATTACAAATTTGAGAGTTTTTTTAAGGGATCTTCACAAGATCTATCTTGTTGGATCTAGCTCAGGTAGTCCTTTCTTTTTCGTGACTTTCGGTAACTTCTGTGGGATATTTATTTTATTTGGTTGATTCTCATTTTAGCCCTTTTGGTTGTCAAGTAGGGCTCTCCCATTTTATTTTTTCAGCTTTGTTCCTACTTTGGTTTCTAGTAGCTATGGGTTAGGAGGATGAGAACTAGTGTTCCCCTTCATTTATAATTTCTAGTTCTACCAGGATGGACAAGCATTAACATTTTCCTATTTTTCGGGATCAGGGTTTGGGGTTTCACATTGTTATGCTATCCATTTTTGTATACAGTGTCTGAACCTAAATTTTATTGGATTTTTATGGCTTTTGTGCCCTAAAATCAAATGAGTTTTATTTTTGAAGTTTGTAAGTTTTAGGGTTTTTACCTCAATTTGTGTGCCACTAAGTTTTCTTAGGTTTTCTTGGCATGGCGTTGGTTGTGGACCTGGATCATCTATAGGATGTCAGTCAAACAATTGCTACTTTTTATTGATTGCATTAGGATGTGTGCCACATATGCACTCCTAAGCTTGTATTTGGTTGAGTGGTTTTTTTCTTGTGTTCTCATCCAGCCCTTGTATTTTTACTTTTGTGATGGTGGTGCACCCACACATGAGCACATGCACATGTAATTATCAAGTGACTTGCAAGGGCCAAGCTCTGGGTGGTAATTCAGTTGAGTTATGTCTTTTGGGGTTGGGTTGGGAATATGCATGCCTATGGGCGTTCATTGTTGGATGAGGATGGGTAGGGTAGGGTAGCTTCACGGAGGGGCTTCCACCACAACCTTGGTGACTTTTCCCAAGTTGGTGGAAAGAAGGCTTAACAAGTTATAACTAAATAAATTACTAGGTAATAAACTAAAGATAATAAAATGTATGAGAACCTAGTTAAGTTTGAGGACATAGTGCATGAGCCTTCCATTGAGAAGTTGATTCAACACCATGCTATCTTGGGCTACTTGATGCTAAGCCATTTCCCCTCTAGGCGAGTTCCTGCATAGTAAACCATTAATTTTCTAACCAGGACCTATTGTACTTGCATTATCTCATGATCATGGTTGCAGTCATCTTACTGCATAGCATGGGTGGTATCCATGGATGTTTTCTTTATGTTTTTTGTGGTTGGATTATTATATCTATTAGTGCAGCAAGAGTGAACCTATGAGTTTCATGTGGTTGGGAGGCATAGCTACCTATACCACTATTAGGGACTTGTATAAAGAGAGGATCTATTATTCTAGTGTGACCGGTTCTTGATGTTCACTTAGTATATTTGAGATTCTGGAGTATGCTTCCTTGTGATTTATGCTTTCATTGGAATGCTTTGTTACCACGTTTAGATAATGTTAGTTTATTTAGCACATTCCTCTATTATGGTGTTTATCATATGATTAGATGATGTGATTTGATTAGTTGGAGTATCTATTTCATATCGGTTTAGCATGTTATATTTCCTATTATTATGATGTCATTATGCTTTAGTAGTGACATCCTCATAAGACAACTCTGACTATCAAGTTGGTAGTTTGGGATGTTACTCATGGGGGATGGCTAGGACTTTTGAGGTCTCATGATGCTATTATGGTTGGGAGGAACCATAGAAGTGTTTATTCAATTTTATACATTGTGATGTTTCTTTTAGTATATTTCCTTTATTTCTATGGTTTAGATGGTTAGTGGTATTTTTGTCTTCCTACTCTTGTGTTCGAGTTTCCAAGCCTCGACTTGTGGATTTGGTACTCCCTAGTGTGGAGATTCTAACTCTCATTTTATCCTTCTTAATCTTCTTGGTTCATTTATTGCTTGTGTGATACTTTTAAAGTATTGTGTGCCCAAGGTAGAAATATCATGTGATACTAGAAAGTATCACACACCTTAAGGGAAGGTATTGTGCAATACAGGAAAGTATCACACATCTGTTGGAGAAACATCATATGATACTATAAGAGTATCACACAACCTTAGGAAAATTATTGCTCAAATCTTGAAAGTATCACATTCCCTTAATAGACAAAACCATTGAGTATTTGTGGTGCTTGATAATTGTCAAGCTAAGCACCAAGGTACCATAGTTGAGGCTACAGGTATGTTAAATGGTATTTCATCTTTAGTATTATTTAACTTGGGTGCTTCAAATTATTCTATTTCACCATTTCTTGTTTAGTGATGTGGGCTAGTGGCAACATGTTAGGTTAATAGGTGGCAAGTTGAGTTAGCCATAGGATCCAAAGTGGTTATAGTCGATTTGGTCAATGGTTGTAGATTAAACTTTGGTACCTTCACCACCATAGTGGATCTTCATATCCTATCATTAGGATCATATGACATTGTGTTGGGCTTAGATTGGTTAGCCACCCAACAAGAAAATCTAGATTACCATTGTAAGTTAGTACAGTGTGTTGATGACAAAGGTAGGTAGGTGGAACTTTTAGGGGTCCAGAGACTAGTCTCACTTTAGATGACTTCAGCTAACCAACTGAAGAAAAGTGTGCAAAAGGGATTTCAAATGTGTGTAGTCTCTATCAGTGATCTTGAGGATACTGAGAGCCATACAGTTACACTTAATGATCACCTAGTCCTTCATGAGTATGCAGACATATTTCCTAATGAGATACCTGGTATGCCATGACAGCATGACATTAATTTTTGGATCGATCTCATACTAGGAGTGGAGCCAATTTCACAAGCTCCTTACTGCATAACTACTTAGGAGTTGAGTGAGCTCAGATTGTAGTTGGGGGAATTGTTGGCCAAGGGTCATATTTGTCCTAGTGCATCCTCATGGGGTGTACCATTCATCTTCATGAAGAAGAAAGATGGATCATTGCATTTATGCATTGACTACTAGCAATTGGATAAGGTAATGGTGAAGAACTTGTATCCTTTGTTGAGGATAGATGACTTGTTTGATTAGATGAAGGGAGCATGAGTATTCTCAAAGATTGATCCTAAGTCAAGATACCACCAGCTTTGTATCCAAGAGGCTGACATTCATCAAACAATTTTTCATACATGATATGGGCATTATGAGTTCACAGTTGTACCCTTTAGGTTAACCAATGCACCATCAATGTTTATGAGTTTGATGAATGGAGTATTTTGCATGTAGCAAAATTGATGTGTCATTGTATTCCTAGATGAAATATTGATATATTCGAAGACTATAGAGGAACATGAGGTTCATTTATGCTAGGCATTGTAGTGCTTCAAAGACCACCAATTGTATGGAAACTTGGATAAATGCAGACTCTTCTAGTCAAAGGTAAAGTATTTGGGGCACATCATCATTGATGATGGTATTGTAGTGGACCCAAAGAAAAACTAAGCTATCATGGATTGGTTAGTACCTACTAATGTTTCTAAGTTTCACAGTTTTATGAGATTAGTGGATTATTACCATCACTTCATAAAGGATTTCTCACATGTGGCTCATCCCATCACTTCTCTTTAGTGAAAAGGGAAGAAGTATGTTTGGTCAAAGTAGTGTGAAGCAACATTTATGGCTCTTAAGGATTATTTGACTAGTGCACCAGTCCTTGCAGTGCCCAATCCTATAGGTAATTTTATGGATTGCACTGATGCTTTGTTGGAAGGTGTGGGTATAGTGTTGATGCATGATGGTCAAGTGATTGCATATGATTTTAGAAAACTCAAGGATCATGAGCATAACTACCCCACTCATGATTTGGAACTTGTAGCCATGGTGCATGCTCTTGTTCATTGGAGGCACTTCCTTTTGGGGCACAAGTTTGAGTTGCATAGTGATCATAAGAGCTTGTAGTATATCTCTACTCAGCCAAACCTACATGCATGACAATGTCACTGGATGGAATTCCTGTGTGGATATGACTTTGATGTTTACTACATTAAAGGGAAAGAGAATGTCATCATGGATAACTTAAGTAGGAGGTGACATGAGATATTAGTCTTGTCATTGGAGTGGATTTGTGAGGCCATATCTTGGACGCTTTGCTTAGTGACACATGGTACCAAGAGGTAAGAGTGAAGATCAAGTCTGGACATACCATCGAGGGGATATTTTTTAGGTTACTTGCTTGAGTTCAATGGACTACTACAACACTTGGGGCGGATCTATGTACTAGTGTTGGGTGATCTTCGTACTTTGATTTTTTTGGAAGCACAACATGCACTATATTTTACACATCCCAACATCAAGAAGATGTGTGTCAATCTTAAAAAGTTGTACTTTTGGGAAGGGATGAGGCATGATGTTGCTGATTTTTTTTGCTCGATGTCTCGAGTGCCAGAGAGTGAAGGCAGTGCATCAACATCTGATGGGTCTTTTGTAGCCACATTCCATTCTAGAGTGGAAGTGGGATACAATATCTATTGATTTTATCATGGGGTCACCTATTCCATCATGATGACATGATTGTATTATGGTGACAGTGGACACAATGTCCAAGGTAGCACATTTTTCACCCATGAGAACTTCCTACATGGTTTCTTCTATAGTGCATGTTTTCTTGGAGGATATTGTTCATTTGCATGGGATCCCTCATTAGATCATTTTGGATAGAGATCCAGTCTTTACTTCAGCACTGTGGACATCTCTCTACCATGCTTTGAGCATGCAGCTCAATTTTAGTTCGACGTATCACCTGGAGACTGATGGTTAGACAAAGAGAGTGAACTAGGTTCTAGAAGATATGCTTTGCATGTATGTTATGTATATGTAGGTGAAGTGGAAGGATTATTTATACCTTGTTGAGTTTTGTTATAACAACAAGTATCATAGTTCTCTTGCAATGTCATCTTTTCAAGCCTTGTACATTAGATTGCTTCATACCCCTTTGAGTTGGGATCATTTGGAGGACTAGGTACTTCTAGTTCCAGAGATGCTTTAGGATATGGAGAAGTACGTTGTTCATATTAGAGAGTATTTTGTTAATGCTCAGGATAGGTAGAAGAAGTATGCAAATGCCCATAGGTTGGATTGTCACTTTTCTATTGGTGACAGGGTATTTTTAAGAGTGCATCCGAGTAAGAGCCCCATCCATTATGGGAAAGGCTCTAAGTTGGCACCATATTTTGTTGGACCATTTGGGATCCTCAAGAGGATTGGTCTTGTTTCTTATCAACTAATGTTGCCACCTAGCCTATCACACATCCATGATTTTTTCCATGTTTCTATTTTGAGATAGTATATTCCCAATGTGACCCATGTTCTTGAGTGGGATGCCATATAGGTGGAGGAAGGGAAACTTTCTTTGGAGCCCATTCATATCCTTTAGCATCAGGGACTGCACTTGAGAGGTTGGTACATAGAATAGGTAAGGGTCTAATGGGACTCAAGCCATGAGACTTCTGCTACAAAGGAAGGTGCTACACAGTTGAGAGATTTGTACCTCTATCTTTTTTTAGGTTTTTAGGAGTAAGTCTATGCCTAGTTGGCAAAGATGTAGTGCCTCTTGTCTTTGCAGTCTATTTCATGTTATATTTTGATCTAAGAGATACTTGTCCTCATGTTATTTTTTACATTTGAGATGATGTGAGGGTCGGATGTTATGCTTTGATTTTAGTATCAAAGATGTTAGACTACTCTGTTGTTTAGTTGATCATATTTTCCTAATGATGCCATTTTGAGATGCTAGTATGTTTTATGACGATATTTAGTTATCTAGTATTTGGACATATCTTTGATTATGTCATATGTAGATTGCTATGGTGATTTACTTCATTAATTCTTTGTTATTCTTTATGCAAACATGAGTGATGCAAATGGATTATTCTAGTATATTTTAATAAATGGTTAAATTAGGTATTTAATGCATTTATTGCTTTAGCTATTTTATTATATGAATTTGTACTTAATCATGTGTTTTAGTGTGTAGGATTTATACCCCTGGCAGTAGCACATGGAGTTTGTGATTCAGTTGTTCATATTTTATCAATGTCATCCCTGTATGATTCACGTATCTTATTTAAGTTTTTTAATTAAACCTTTCAGTGATTTGATAAATCTGAAATCATTGCATTATGTGATTAGACCTATGAATGCATCTATGCATTTAGAGGTTTGCATTATCATGAAAGTTGTTAAAGAAATTCATTTGATTTTGGATTTTTGGGCTTTATTTTTATTGATTATAATTTCTACTAGATTTGTCATAGATGAATTCCAATTACTTGGAATAGCCTATTTTCATTTGGGTTGATTTGAGGTTTAACTAGGTTACATGTTTATTTACCCTAATCAATTATTCATTCAAAAAGTGAATAAGTATCCAAAGAGGAAATTAATTCCTCGCTTCTCACTTTTGGAAATTAAAAATTTGAGATTTTTTTATAGAATCTTCTTCTGGAGGATTGTGTTTCGGTTCATTGTGAGAGCTACGAGTGTGGAATCTTCGCGAGATTAGTCTCGTTGGATCTAGCTCTTGGGAAACATTTCTTTTTCATGACTTTCAATAGCTTACATGAGATATTTATTTTATCTAGTTGATGCCCATTTTAGAAATTTTGGCTATCAGGTTGGGCTCTCCCAATTTTGTGTTTCATCTTTATTTTTTCTTTTATAATTGCTAGATGTGTGTTAGGAGGTTGAGAACTAGTGTTCCCCTCTATTTCTAATTGTTGGTTTTGCCCGATTGGATGGGTATGAATGCTTTGCTATTTTTTAGGATGGGAGTTTGGAGTTTCACACCATTATGCTAGTCATTTTTGGATATGGTGTCCGAACCTAAATTTTATTGGAATTTTGTGGCTTTTGTGCCCTAAGACCGAATTGGTTTTCTTTTTGAAGTTTTGGGTTTTATACCTCAATTTGTATGCTTCCCAATTTTCTTGGCATGAGTTGGTCATGGACTTGGATCATCTGTAGGATGTCAGTTAGACCATTTTTGCACTTTTATTGATTGCATTGGGATGCATGCCACTCGATACTCCCGAGTTTGTATTCGGTTGGGTGAGTATTGTCTTGTGTTCTCATCTAGGCATTTTGTTTTGACTTTCATGATGGTAGTGGGCCCACACATGAGCATGTGCATGTACATTTATTGGATGACTTGTGAGGCTTGAACTTTTGGTGGTAATTTGGTTGAGTTATGTCTTTTGGGGCTAGGTTGGGAATATGCATGCCTATGGGCACTCATCGTTGGATGAGTATGGATAGGGTAGGGTAGCTTCATGGAGGGGCTTATATTACAACCTCAATGACTTTTCCCAGGTTGGCAGAAAGAAGGCTTAACAAGTGATAACTAAATAAATTACTGATTAATAAAATTTAGATAATAAAATGTGTGAGCACCAAATTAAGTTGAAGGACATAGTTTGTGAGTCTTCTATTGGGAAGTTGATTCAACACCATGCTAGCTTAGGTTGCCTAATGCCAAGTTAATTCCCCTCTAGGTGAGTCCCTACATAGCAACCCATTGAGTTTCTAACCAGTACATGTTGTACTTGCATTGTCTCATGATCTTGGTTGCAATCATCTTTTTTTCTGGCATGAGTATTAGCCATGGATGATTTCTTTATGTTTTTTGTGGTTGGATCATTATTTCCATTAGCACAACTAGAGTGAATCTATGGGTTTCACTTGGTTGCGAGCTATAGCTACCTATTCCAGTACTGGGGATTGGTGTACAGAGATGTTCTATTATTCCAGTGTGACCAGTGCTTGATGTTCACTTGGTATATTCGAGATTTCAAAGTATACTTCCTTGTGATTTATGTTTTCATTGGAATGCTTATTTATCACATTTAGATGATATTAGTTTATTTGGCGCATTCCTATATTGTGATGTTTAGCATATGATTAGATGATGTGATTTTCTTAGTTGGGGTATCTATTTCTTATTGGTTTAGCATGTTATAATTCTTGTTCTTATGATGTTATTACGCTTTAGTAGTGATGAACTCATAAGATAACTTTGACTATCAAGTTGGTAGTTTGGGATGCTACACGTGGGGGATGGCTAGGATCTTCAAGGTCTCATGATGCTATTATGGTTGGGAGGAATTGTGCAAGTGTTTATTTGATTTTACACATTGCAATGTTGCTTTGAATACATTTCCTTTATTGCTATAGTTTAGATGGTTAGTGATATTTCTATCTTGTTTCTCTTGTGTTCTAGTGCCCAAGCCCCGACTTGTGAATCTGGTACTCCCTAGTGTGGAGGTTCTAACTCTTGTTTTATCCTTCTTAAGGTTCTTGGTTCATTTCTTTCTTTCTATGGGTGACAATGTTCTAGCATTGGGTTATACTTTTAAAGTATCACATGCCCAAGGTAGAAATATTGTGTGATACTGGAAAGTATCCCACACCTTAAGAGAAAGTATCGCACACCCATTAGAGAAATGTCATATGATACTAGAAATGTATTACTTGGCCTTAGGAAAAGTATCGTTCAAACCTTAAAAGTATAGCACGCCCTTTATAGAAATGTCATACGATATTGGAAAGTATCACCTAGTGCTACTTGAAAATATCACTTGGGTATTTGAGAAAACTTATTTGGGTGGATAGTAGGCACTTTTTGGTTTGTTTGGAAGTTTCTGAGAGGTGATTTGACTACCTTCTACAATGTTCTTGAATCCCTTGGAATTGGATTTTGAATTCAGAATGTTTTAGATTTGAAATCATTTGTTTCTTCTGTAGTGTGTCATTTTTGGTTAGTAGTGGCATTTGGAGATATGTTTTTGTTTGGATGTTTGTTTAGTCTTCTGTTGCAATCTTTGTTATCCTTGTAATGTTGATTTTGGTGTACATCTATACTTGTTTAAAAATATATATATCTTCGCTTTTATTTATCCTTGTTCCAAGGATCTCTAAGCATGGCATTACAACCTCCACCTCAAAAACATATTCCATCTATATCTAATGATCAACCTAAATTGAATTGTAAGCATCCTACAACTCTTATTATCTCATTTACTAATGAATATAAGTTCAAAGCTCTTGATGGTACTCTTTATATTGCTACTCAATTTGCTAAATATCCTTCGTATGTGTGTCTTGTTGATCCTACTTCTTGTTAGAAATTTTTAGAATAACTAAGAGGGTGTGGCAGGGGGGGTGAATTAGTTACTTGAGGTCTTTATGTACCATTTGAACAATAAAACAAACACTCATTGTTATGCTAATATTGTCATTGCACTATCTCCACTAAAAAAATTGTCTTAAACATACCTTTTTTTGCATAACGAAAACATTATCAAATGTAAAGCATATAAAGCATGTGGAAACTCAATTTGGGAAAAACCACCAGCAACATGTCACTATTTTTCACACTTTTGAAGTGAGCTTTATTAGGAGCCAACCTTGTTAAACATTATAGAACACAAGGTATGGTTCCATAATAGATAAAAATAATCACACCATTATTCCTCTCAAGGATACTACGTCTATTTTGAAAATTATCCATTCTACCATGAAATACACTTGAATTGTCAACCTAGGGACATAGGACTTGAAATGGGTCAGCACAGTATGTGCACTAAAATCAATGGTCTTAACACCTATATTATAGGAAAGTAAAATGCATAAAAGGAATCTATACTACTGATACAGAATAGTAAACACACTTGGACTAACAATAGATAACTGTAGAAAACTTTGGAAATGGAATTCTAAACTAGTTAACTATTCAAACATCCACCATGATCATTTCCGACAAGTGCTACAAGAACTTTCACAATAACAATGTTGTAGGACTAATACAATAAATCTATCTTAAAATAGGAGATTGCAAGAAATGAATCTACTCTACCTAAATCTATTCCACATCCCAAGTAGGCCCCCTTGGTTGGCTTCAACTAACTAAGAACACAACATGTATTCCAAAATCACTCTGTTAATAGAATCCTTCTTTGTTTACATCATTGAATAATTAATGAAGAATAGAAAAGAGTATCTTCTGAATCTTAAACTAGTATTTTTTTCATTATCTTTTCTCCTCTATTTTCCAAAATGATCCCAAATCCATTATATAGAAGATTGGATACTTATTAAAAACATGACATAAAAGCTACAAACAAACATTGCCAGAAAAGAAGGTGGAATGTCAACCACGAAATAGAAAATTGATTAAACAATAGAATAAAAACTTTATAGGAAATATAGCAAGTCAGGTCTTCCTGGTTTTTTGTAGAACAATAACTCCTCTATAGGTGTGACTTATCATTAGGAACTAATCTGTGCTTCCTTTTCCATGATTGGTCCTCATCATCTTCTTCATTTATTATGGTAATCACCACTCTTTGCACCACTTCTCTATTTCCTAAAAACTAGAAACATTCAGAACACATATGCACGACAACATTTTTACTCTTATTCAAATATTAGAACATAGCTTAAAATATTTATATCAAATACTGCATTCTATGTATAATATTAAGCATAGTATGTCATAGTCACTATCCATTGGTTCAATAAGTTCTAGCTATATCTGGCATAAGTTCACAAGATATTTCAAAATAAATGTGTTGGAAATGTTTTTCAAAAGGCTCAAAGAGTAAGTTCAAACTATAAAAACTATATCAAATTTGAGACATTAACATGCCTCATCATTTGCCCCCCACTATGCAAATGCTTGTCCTCAAGCATCATATTTCTTTGATATGGATTTGAAATGTCCTACTATAGTCTTCCACTGCTTCGCACTTTTGAAAGTTTAAAAATATCCTCTGGTGCATCTCCAATGTTCACCCAAGTGTTCTTCAACCAATGGGTCTAGCCTAGTAGCATTATTTTCATATAGAGGTCAAAGAAGGGTAGGAGGCTGAAAAGTTAATGGCATCCATAGCTCTTTTTTGATTTATCTTCCCAATTGCATATATTTAGCCACTCTATTAATTGCTACCTCAAAATTGACAAGGCTATGTGGTTCAACCTTATTGAAAGCTTCTGGCAGTCGATTCCATCGATTTCTAAGCCCTATAATTACTCTTTGTTGTGTAAAGTTTGGAAGTGTCTAGTATTCTCTGTAAACCTTTTCCCTTTCTTCAAACACTTTCTCCTTGATTTCTAGTTTTGGAATCCCATAGGTTAATTTGAACTAATCTCTCAAAAGGTCATAAGGCTTATGGGATTCAGCCCAGAGTGGTAATGGTTTAGATTTCTCAAGATCCCTATAGGTATCCAACTACCTATCATAATTTATCTCATTGTGCATCCAAGAGATTAAAGCTCTGAGGTTGACATCCCCTATGTAAACTAGAGGGTTCCACTCTATCTCTTGTGGAATTATAAAATTATGCAAATAGAGTTCACACAACAAATCCTTTTGCCATGAAGGAAAATTCTGATACACATTATAAAAATATTGAGCATTTTTAAATTCATAATCAATATCTCTCATTGTCATCATCAATCAAAATAATAGAAACTATTCCTTCAAACAAATAGCATACACCCTTGGTGGTGGTCTATAGGCCATTACCCGCTCAGCTAGCATTAAAGCTTTATTCATCTATTGTTTTTGTTTTTCAAGTTGTTCCTTGAATGATTCAATTTCCTCATCGCTGTCAAATATTGCCTTCTGCATTTGGTCTCTTTCTTGCCTCCACAAGGCTTTTTGAAAAATGAAATGATTGTATAGAACAACCAATATTAATTGAATGATAGATGAAGGAAATTCTTGAGCCTTAGATTTCATCTTTTATTTTTTGGCAACTTGATGGAAATATTGGGTGTACTAGGAGGATTTATAAGGTATAAGAGAAACATTAGAATATTTAGGGACTGGTAGCATGGTAGGTTGATCATTGCTAGGGGCTTTTTTTGGAACAATAGTAGGGTTTGATTTACACATTTCCTAATTCTCTTGCGATATCTCATGGACGGGCTCATTTTCACATGTTTCCACATTTTGGAGTTCCAATTGCATAGGAGAATCATCTAGAATATTTTCAACTACTGATTCTATATGAGACTTTGAAATTGGAGCATTTGGGTTTTCAATGGAAATTGGGGATACTCAACCTCGCATATGAGGGCTTTTTTACATAGAAACCTCTTTAGCTTTGACCATTTTATGGGTCCACTTTGGTTTAGGCATGACTGGAGTAGATGTTGTAGGAGTGGTTGCTACAGAAATAGACCTTTTTCTCTTTGTTACTTTAATAGAGGGGTTTTGGGCTTCCCTTTCAAGATTAGGGCTTTCTTTACCAACCTTATGCTTGCCTTTATTTGTAGAAGAACTAGTTATATAATCCTCTAAAATTGGCTCAATAGGCTTATTAGGAGAGGGTTTTTTTTCTATTTTAGCTAGATTTTGACTAGGCTCTATGATTTCTTCCTCATTTCCTAAATTTTGGGGAACAGGGTTGGCTTGAGGATGCAAGGTTTTAAATTCAACAAATTCTACACATGATATAGGGGAAGAATTCCTAAGAGACTTTTCAACTAAAATTTTGATGAGGGCATGATGAGAGACAGAATTTGCATTTCCATTTTGAGTTTCTTTACACTAATACACATCATATTATAAACAAAATTGGGGACATTAACTTGAATGTTATGTCTTATGCAACTGAGCATCTTAAAATGATGAGCATGCAAGTTTGAAAACCTACCTTTAAAGGTCAAATACTTGATAATGTGGGTTGTCAATTTTGGTTATGGAGCTGGAAGAGAAAGTCTTTTACACCCTTGCTTTAAAAAGTCCAATTGAGGGTCACTTGGCTAAGTGAACTGTGCCTATGAGGACCTAGCATCATGTTTATTTAGATAATGCTCCCTAATTGCTGGTAGTCCTATGACTTCTTCTATCTGCTTCTCAATAGTAATCACTTTTAATCCCCATACTATGGCTTCCCCTTCATCAAATATTGTCATAAATGTCATTTCTACTTCTTCATTGTACTAGGTTAATTGTAAGAAATAGTCGAGCCATCCACAAGCATGAAAGCATTGGACTACTTCAACACCCATGAGTAAAATGTTATGAATGATTGGCTCAAACCTCTTTAATTGTCCCCCCATATCAAAATTTCTAGCTTTAATTTTCTCTACTCTCACCACTCTAATAACTTTTTCCCCTTTTTACCTTTGCAAATTCCCTCTTCTCAAAATTTCAAATTGATCTTTCTAAGGAATGTCGTTATCACTTCCCTTAACAAGATTCCATTGTGTTTGGCATGTAAAATAATGATGTATTAGTTATAAAGGACATCAAGGTTTAACTGAATGTGTTTTCTTAATAACTCTTAGTCCTTTCAATCATGCCAAACATGGGTGATCTTGCCCAAAATCACAATGAAAAGGTATGAC
The DNA here is from genome assembly GCA_028749045.1 of Cupressus sempervirens. Taxonomy (NCBI): domain Eukaryota; kingdom Viridiplantae; phylum Streptophyta; class Pinopsida; order Cupressales; family Cupressaceae; genus Cupressus; species Cupressus sempervirens. The sequence goes on from CM053787.1 coordinate 743,338,247, forward strand.
AGATATAGAAATATTTTAAAAATTAATGAAAAATATCAGACTACCACCAAAGTACAACCTATAACATGGACATGACTAGGATAACATGGAGATGGCATTTGGAAATTAATACACTTTCTCAACCCCCCACTAAAATTTGACAAGTGTCCACACTTTAAAAATTTTGGCATAGGAATGAGAAACTAGCTTAAGACTTATACAATACGTTTAATGCAGTATTATATATAAATATCAAAACCTATGCACTAAAAATGAATAAAGAAGAAAAAAATTGTTGTACCTAAAAAATTGAGAATGTACATCTACATGCAGGTTGATGATGTGGTGAAGTCTAGTAACCACAGAAAAGTTTTGATGGTATGGTTTATTGAAAATAGTAAAAATAGAATTTGTGGGTGATGTGGATTTTGAGTGGATGGTAGATAGAGAAATGAGATGGGTTGATATGAAGAAAAAGAAAATTGAATGAAATAATGGACCTCATATTAAATGAGGTTTTATTATGAGGGCTTCATGAAAGTTTTTCATGGAATGGCTATAGGAAGAAGATTGGCACTCTCTGTTGTAGGAGATGTGTTCTTAGGAACTGGTAAATTGGTTGGTTGGAACTATTGTAGGAACTCATCTTTGGCCTGTGGTTTATGATAGAGGTGCAACCTATGGTCATTTATAGGTAACTTGAACTAGACAGGACCAATTATTGTCAGTTACACAACTCTATTGTTAAATACATATTGAATTTCATAATGCTCTAACCACTGAGTCTGCAACTTCCTTGGATTCTCTTTGAAGCAAGAATCATATAGGAGATCCCAATATCCTACTTGGAATTGTTTGCTATGGATATGTGCATCATGCCATTTCTTTCGCTGTTGTTGAATGATTTTTTTTCTTTCCAAAGTTGTCTTTCTTATTTCATCCAATGAGTTCAAGTGGAAAAGTCTCTCTTCTTGTGTTGTAGGAAGACTGATGTTCAACTCTAGAGTAGTGCACAATGTTTTATATTCAAATTCAATAGGCAACATTGTTTCTTTACCAAAGACAAGTTCAAATGGAGTGAATCCAATTGTTGTCTTCCATGTGGTCGAGTGTGCCCAAATAGCTTTAGTTAATCTACTGGTCCAATCCTTCTTGTGTATGTACACTATCTTAGTTAGAATGGCTTCAATTTATCTATTAGTGACCTTTTCTTGCCCATTTTCTTGAGGGTGATAGGGACTGGATTTGTGGTACCTTATATTGTATTCTTTCATAACCTCAATGATTAGTTTTGATCTGAACTGGACTTCTTGATCTATAACAAGATCTTTGGGGACTCTGTAGTGGGTGAATATTTCTTCATATAGGAATTTAGCTACTTTCTCATATCTTGCATTTTTCATTTCTCTAACTTCCACCCATTTGGTTACATAATCTATACATACTAAGATGTAGAATTTTTCACTTGATGGTTGGTCAATTGGACCTATGAACTCCATACCCCACTTGTTATAAGGTGTTACTACAATCTATGGAGTGAGTGGAATCTCATTAGTTTTGGTTGGTCAGCACATCCTCTAGCATTTGTCAGAGTTGGTGCTATAAGTTGTTGCATCCTTATGTAAGGTTGGCCAATAATATCTAGTTGTTAGCACTTTCAATGATGTACTTTTCTCTACAAAGTGGCCTGCACATGGTTCATCATGACAAGCATGCAATATATCATATATCTCATCTTCCCTAACACATCTCCTCATGACCTAATCTAGTCCAACATAGAAGAGATTATTATCTATCTAGGAATAATGAAATTTTTTCTCTGCTAGCTTCCTCCTTTCTTTGTGAGAGAAGTGTGGGGGCATTCTATTTGTAGCAAGATAATTTGCTATGTCTACATACCATGGTGTATGAGGTTCTATATGGAACAAGTGCTCATTTGGAAAGGTATCTTCAATTGGAGTGGGATCTTCATTAGTAATGTTCAATCTAGACAAATAATCTACAACTATGTTGGATTTTCCTAGCTTATCAATAATGGTAATATCAAACTCCTATAACAACAAGAGCCATCTTGTCAATCTACCAGTTACAATAGATTTGTTCATTAAGTACCTTATAGTTTAGTGATTAGTATAAACAAAAATGGGATATCCAGTTACATAATGTTTGAATTTTTCAATGCATAAACTACAACTAAAAGTTTTTTTTAGTTATTGTGTAATTCAATTCAGGCCATGAAGAGTTTTACTAATATAGTAGATGGCATTTTCAAGATTAGCAAGCTTTTTTCCTAATACAACTCTTATGACATAGTCTGATGCATTAGTATGGATATGAAATGGAATTGATCAATTAGGTCCCTTTAAAACTGGTGTCATAGTGAGGAGTTTCTTAAGCTATAGGAAGGCTTCATTACATTTGGGTGTCCAAATGAACTCAACTTCCTTAGTCAATAGTGTATACAAAGGATTGTATACAAAGGACTAGCTATTTTAATGGAATCTTTTATGAAATACCTATAATAGCTAGCATGACCTAAAAAAGATCTTACATCCTTTGGTTTTTTAGGTACGGGCAGTGTTAGAATTACCTCTATCTTAGCCAGATCCATTTGTATTCTTGTAGTTGATATGAAATGACCAAGCACTACTCGTTCCTGCATGAGTATGAAACATTTCTCACTATTGAGTGATAGATTATGTTCTTTGCATTGGACAAGAACCTTTTCAATATTCATCAAGGTTTCTTCAAAGGTGACTCCAAATGTTGTGAAATCATCCATTTATTTTTCCATGCAATCATCTGATATATTAGCAAAGATGCTGATCATAGTTCATTGAAATGTTGTAGAGGTGTTAAATAGGCCAAATGGCAAGATAGAATATGAAAAAGTACCCCATAGGCATGTAAATGTGGTTTTATCTTGATCTTCAGGAGCTATACTTATCTGATTATAAACATTGTACCCATCTGAAAAAGAAAAATATTTCTTACCAGACAGAGTGTCCATAACTTGATTAATGAAGTGTAAAGGAAAGTGATCCTTTTTGGTTGCCTTATTCAATTCTCTGTATTCTACACAAATCAACCATTTTCCTTCTTTTTTAAGCACTATGACCAAAGGTGAGAACCATCTACTATCAGATACAGGGTATATAAAACCAACATCAAGCAACTTTTGCAGTTTAGTTTTAACTATTTCTCTGAGGGTTGGATTAATCCTTCTCTGTTGGGTGATGCGATGCGCTCCCTTGCCCATAGGTGGTTAATTATGTGGTGTTCCATGTTCACTAACAGTCATGGCTTTTGGTGCAACAGAAAATGGGCCCAACAATTGGCATCAGAGCCTAGTTTTGGTCTGGTCATGGGTTCAAATCTCCCCAGTGCCTTCTCGACCCACGTAAGAACCTAGTATGTGCGTCGAGGGGGAGATTTTTGGGTGATGTGACATGCTCCCCTACCCACAGGTGGTTAATTATGTGGTGTTTGATGTTCACTAACAGTCATGGCTTTTGGTGCAACAATAAATGGGCCCAACATTCTCTAGGGTTGATGGAGTGGTAGGCACTATTCATTGATGTATATTCTATGAGTGCATAATGTAGGACTTAACCCTTTCATATCCCCATAGTCCCATGAAAAAACCTTTTCATTTTTTTGAAGAAGCTTTGTTAACTATTTCATATGTGTGGAAGGCAATTTGAAACTGACATGGAGATTATGACCTTTTAACAACTCAACAGTAGTTGTGAGATCAATTATAGTAGCTTCAGAGATTGAACTTGCATCTAGTTCACATGGTAAGAGTTGATGGATAAAGTCTAGCTCCTTGGCAGAAAATAACTCTCATTACATTCCTCATATGTAGTTAATTCTAACACAGAACTTCCAGATACATCTTTTTCTACCACAAAAGCGTTATTAAAAATACTCTAAATTATTGAATCCTCTTCCTGTTGCTTTAGAAAAGACTATCTATGTAACATCATAACCTATGCTATAGAGTTTAACTCTCTCTATCCCCTAAATCTCGCCATACAAATGTGCTTAAATCTAGTTGTGGTAATGCCGAAGGATATAGATCAATTTTCTCTACTTCCTATCCATTAGATATGGTCATACTTCTTGGCCTACAGCTTATATTTGCATAAGTTGTAGCTAACCATGGTCATTCTAAAATGATAGGGTAATCAGATAAATTGACTTTTGGGGGCAAAATCATGAAATTTACAGGGTACTCTAGAGAGTGTAGGGTTACTACTATGTCTTCTATCATCCCCTCAAGAGTGACAGTAGAACTATCTACAAGTTATAGAATTGTTGGGGTAGCCCTTAACCCTTTTATATTCAGCTTTTTCATATTATCCTTAGTCATAATATTTATAGTAGCACCAAGGTCAACTAAAGCATTTTTAATAGACTGGCCATTTATAATCACATTCACAACTGGACTTCTTGGATCAAAGTATTTAGGAATAATCAATTTTCCTAACATAATGTTAGCCAATTGTCCTAAAACATGGATTATAGTTGGGTCCTTTTTCTTCCTCCTAGGCTTTTTCAAATAGGCTTCTCTAATGGCTTTGCCATAAATATGAACATATTTTAATAGCTTGGAATAGGGGTATTTGGACATGCATGTTATTTAACTAATCAATGATGTCAAAGGATTCTTCCTTTGTTTTTGCATGTTTACTTTTTATGAGCTTCTCTACAAAAGGAGGTTCAACTACTATTTGAGTTTGATTTGAGCTAGTTATATTAGTTTGGGCACTAATAGGGTTGCACCAGATCTCAAATGTATATTTACAAATTTTAGAGCATAAGTAGGGTATTTTTGAGCATCAACAGAATACATGGGTTGTTGTGGTTGCTGGCTATTTGGATTTGGGTAAGGTTGTGTAGGCAATTGAGTCTTCTTTTGAGGTCTAGGACTTGCAGGTGGTGGCATTAATGTGCATTTTTAGAGTGGAGGTGGTAATTGTGGATTACCATTATTTTGGTTGGGCCATTGCTGAGGTCCTCTCCATTGCTTTATAGATTACCAATTCCCTTGGGGTGGTTTCCATTAGTTCTGTTGATTTTGCCATTGATTATTTTGTTGGTTTGGCCAGGAAGGTTGGAAATTCTAAGGCCATTGAGGCTATTTTGGATTATTTTTCCAAGAGTTATTCTAGTTAGGTTGATTATATTGTGGAGGACCTTGGGCACTATAGTTTTTCCATTGATTAACATATAGATTTGAATTTTGTAAAGGGTCCTGAGGCATACCTTGACATTGGGCCCATGGCTGAAATTGAGCAACAAAGAATACTTGCTCATCCTCTCCATCTATCTTGATGTACTCAGTTGGAAGATGTTGGTTTTCCATGCTAGTGATCAATTTGCATTAGCAATCTTTCTTCTACTTCCAGCAGTGTGGATAGTACTTAGCTAGTTGCACCTCAACTTCTGCATGCTTCTTCTTTGTAGTCGTTGTGTCAAGATGTGTAGAGACATCATTAATGATATCCTACTTAAAATTTGGGAGAAAATTAGATATCTCGAGCTTTGAAATAACTTGACTGATTCCTTTAGTAGCTATAGCTTGGTTTCCTCTACCTTTCTTCATAGTTGACCTTGAGTAGTTAAGAAAATTTTTCCTAAGGTCATCCCAAGAAGATTGATATACATCACCACCAGCTATAAGGTCTAGTGCTTCTATACAATTATCATTCACCCCTCTCAAGAAGACTAGCTTTTGTGAATCCTCTGCCAGTACATGTTGAGGGTTCTTCTACAATGTATACAAGAAACCTGAAACATAGTCTTCCAATGTTTCATCCTCCTTTTGTGATATTCTAAAGATATCATCTCCTCTTGAATCATTTTCTTTGTAATACTCTTTGTATTTATCTGGAAATAGAGTTTGCATTTCATCCCAAGTACCTATTGCATTGGCTTCTAAGCCCATGGACCATCATAAGACTAATTCTTTTAGTGTTGTTAGAAACAACTTGAGCTTATTGACATCAGTTTTGTAGTCAAAGCTATGATAGAGTATGTCAAACTCAAACAAGAAAGTATCAGGATCTTCAATTGCAAGAACATAAAAGTTTGGAAGAGCATTTCGAGGTATTTTTTTTAGATTAGCATTGGTTACAAGGCTTGGGAGAGGAAATGGAAAAGTAGGTTGTGTCATTACTAGAGGTATTTGATTATGGGGTTGCTTCTGAAAAGGAGCATTGGGTACTAGATTGTTAACAACTAGTGGATTTGGAGCAGCACTATCAAGGAAACTAGCCAAAATTTCAGCAAAAGATTGAAGACCACTTGTATCTAAAGGTTATGCTCTAGAGGATGGCTCTATAGAAAAAATAGGGCTTACATCCATAAAAGGAAACTTGGCTTCTTCTTTAGTTTCTTCGTTCAGATTAATAGACTCTCATGGAAGAAATCTCCCATATTCGTCTCATTGTCTTCCTCTTTGATTCATGAAATTGAATTGGTGACTTGTTAATCAAGTCCACAATTTTTGTAGTTTCTACCTAACAAACTAATCTAAAAATAAATGACTCACGAAGGTTCCTAGTTTGACACCATCCCTGGCAATGACAAAAAAAATGTACAGTTCCATAATAGATAAAGATAATCACACCATTATTTCTCTCAAGGATACTATTTCCATTTTGAAAATTATCCATTCTATCATGAAATACACTTGAATTGTCAACCCAAGGATGTAGGACTTGAAACAAGTCAACATGGTATGTGCACTAAGTTAGTTTAAGAGTCATAACACCTATGTTGTAGGAAAGTAAAATGCATGAAAGGAATCTATCCTATTGATACATAACAACAAACACACTTGGACTAACAATAGATAGCTATAGAAAACTTTAGAAAAGGAATTCTAAACTAGTTAACTATTCAAACATTCACCATGATCATTTCCCACAAGTGTTGTAGGAACTTTCATAGTAACAATGCTACTAGACTAATACAATAAATATATCTTAAAATAGGAGATTGTAAGAAATGAATCTACTCTACCTAAATCTATTCCACCTCCCAAGTGAGCCCCCTCGGTTGGCTTCAACTAACTAAGAACACAATAGGTATTCCAAAATCACTCTCTCATTAGAATCATTCTTTGTTTACATCATTGAATAATTCATGAAGAATAGAAAAGAGTGACTTATGAATCTTAAACTAGTTTTTTCTTTCATTATCTCGTCTCCTCCATTTTCCAAAATGATCCTAAATCCATTATATAGAGGATTGGAGACTTATTAAAAACATGACATAAAAGATATGAAAAAGCATCACTAGAAAAGAAGGTGGAATGTCAACCATGACATAGAACATTGATTAAGAAATATAATAATAGCTTTGTAGGAAATATAGCAAGTTAGGTCTTCCTGGTTTTTCTTAGAACAATAACTCCTCTGCAGGTGTGGCTTATCATTAGGAACTGATCTGCACTTCCTTTGCCATGATTGGTCCTCATCATCTTTTTAATTTAATATGGTAATCACCACTCTATGTGCCACTTCTCCATTTCCTAAAAATTAGGAACATTCATCATGACAACATTTCTACTCTTATTCAGATATTAGAACATAGCTTAAAATATTTATATGAAATATTGCATTATATGTATAATATTAAGCATAGTATGTCATATCCACTATCCATCAATTCAATAAGTTCTAGCCATATCTAGCATAAGTTCACAAGATATTTAAAGACAAATGTATTGGAACTATTTTTCACAAGGCTCAAAGAGTAAGTTCAAACTATAAAAACTATATCAAATTTGAGACATTAATATGCCCCATCACACACTATTAAATGTGACCTTGTTAAAGGATTTAATAACCCTATTAGGGGGGGTCTTTCTAGAGGACTTTGATCATTCCATTTAAAATGTCACCTATTTAAAGAATTTACACAGACTATTAAGTCTTCCAAATGATTGTTAGGTCAACCTATGTTGAAAGAATTTTAATACAAACTATTTACAATGACTAGAAACAAAATAATAGGTTTTGGTCTATGTTATTACAACTCATTTTTGTTTCTTGAGATCTCTATTTGGTTCTTGTGGCGACTCACTAATAAGCCTTCCATTGTCATCTTTGATCTTGATTTTCTTTGAAACTCTACCATAAATCAATCTGCTCTTCTCAACAACACTTAAGCCTTCTGCTTAGATTCACTTATCAACATCAACATCATCTCTACAAGCTTTCTCCTTTAGCTTCACATTCACTCACACTTGTGTGTTTTTTTATCAATCTTTCTCTATATGCCTCTCTTCATGTCTATGCACTTGCACACACACACACACACACACACACACACACACACACAACACTGTTTGTTCAATTTTGTATCTCTTTAAATAGGTAATTTTTGCTTTACTATTTTCTACAACCATTGTAGATCTTAGGGTTTACAAATAGGTTAAACTCAATTCATTGTATCTGTCCATCTTCTTAATCTTCTTCTAGAAACTTCTCTAGAATCTGTCTATTAGGTCTTTAACTAATCATTACCTTGAATTCAATGATCCAACTCATCAATCTTATCTTCAACATGGTTTACATCTCCCACGAATTCATCTATGTCAGCTTGATCTCATGATTTCCTTGAATTCATTCTCATATTTTCACTTGGCAATCTCTAAATTCTAACACACAAGCATCACTAATTAATTTAGTTGTTTTAAAGCTTTCTGGGTTGACATCAACTATCTTGCTTGGTCAATGATAATACTCAATCAGCACTAGATTTTCTCGGCACTCTATTAACACTAGCATTACTCAACATTCCTTAGCATTTTACTCTATTTCTCAACTTATCTTAACTTTCTTGACATAAACAATCACTTTGCTTTATCAAAGTTTGTCTAATCAAATGTCCATTAGAACTCCCTTTCATAACTCGACCTTTCCTATAGGTGCTACTATTATGAGAAATTTCTCGTATCCTCTTCATCAATCAAATATATATGACCTTTAGATTAGGTAGCAATATGTCTTATCGATAGATTTGACATCAATGACAAAACAATAATTGTTCCAATTGTAAGTTTACAACAATCTCCCTCTTTGGCATTGATAGAAACATCTCAATATCTTAATATGTAGCAATACCACTCACACTTGTTACCATACAATCCAACAAATTTCACTCTGATTCTCTTTTTTGAATTTCTCTCTCTGAAAAAATTCTCCCTCTTTGGTAATCTCTCCCTCTTTAATGTAACTCTCTCTCTTTCTCTCTGTAGTAATATCTCCCTCTTTAGTCATTTCTCCCTCTTTGACAATAATACCAAAGATGTTTAGTCATTTGAGCTTCAAACTCTTCATACATCTAAATTATGTAGGTTTTTCATGTCTAGATGATTCTTGTCATCTATCTATGACTGATCTATTATGTTGTATAAAATTATCTACCTTAGGGTTGTCCCAAAGTAGAGCTAGATTGCATCACTATATAGGATATTATGATTATCACATGTGATGCAATGAACCTTGTGTTCTTAAGTAGCTTTGGTGAGCAGAATTACCCCTATTTTACCTCTAAGATATTCATGAGCATCTTTAGGTAATGGTTTTGTGAATATGTCAGCAATCTATTCTTTATTATTCACATATTCTAGCTTCACTTCTTTGTCTTGAACTAATTCACTCAATTAGTGATACTTGATAACAATGTTCTTTGTCTTAGTGTGCATCACTAGGTTCTTTGAAATGTTGGTAGCACTTGTGTTATCACAATAGATAACCAATGGATCTATAATTTATTCTTCCATACCTTTCAATAATTGCTTGATCCACATAATATTTGAATATTTTATTGTAGCTGCCACAAAATCAAGTTCAACTATTGATTAGGAAATAAAATTCTTCTTTTTGCTTGTCCATGACACCAATCTCTTTCCTAGAAAGAATGCACCTCCACTAGTGTTTTTTTAGTCATCAATATTTCCTCCCCAATCCAAGTCAGTAAACACTTTTAGTTCAAACTTATCATTTATTTTGTGATACAATCCATAGTCTCCTATACCTTTCAGATATCTCATGATCCTTTTCACTTCCATCATGTGATTCTCTTTAGGATTTGCTAAAAATCTAGCAACTATCCCAACTGCTAAAGCAATATCTGGTCTACAATGAACAACATATTGTAGTTTTCCAATCATGCATCTATATAGGGTTTGGTTCACATTAGTAGAATCATTAGTTTTATATAGCTTATGTCATGTATACATAGGTGTACTCACTAGGCTAGAATCTTCCATACCAAATGTCTTTAGTATCTCTTTGATATATTTGGATTGTGTAACCAAACTTTATTTGACATACCTATAATCCAACAAAGAATTTCATTTTACCAAGAATAGAAATTTCAAATTCCTTCTTCATTTTATTAGCAAATGATTTGCATAATACTTCTCTTCCTCCAAATATAATATCATCAACAAATATTTCAGTTAACAATACTTCATTGTTCTTACTATTCTTCAAATATAGGTTATTGTTATCATTTGTCCTTTCAAAACAAATCTTCACCCAATAGTTATGCAATCTTTCATGCCATGCTCTTGAGGCTTACTTCAATCCATAAATGACTTTGTTCATTTTACATACCATGTTCTTCTTGTTTAGATCTACAAGTCCTTTAGGTTGTTCAATGTATACTTCTTCCTCTAATATACCATTTAAAAATGCAAATTTGACATCCATTTGATATACCTTGAAATTATTGTAGGTTGAATATGCAAGCAGAGTTCTAACTTCTTCAAGTCTTTCCCATGAGAAAAAGTTTCTCAATAATCAAATCCTTATTCTTAAGCATAACCCTTGCATACGAGTCTTGTCTTGTTTGTTGTTACTTCTCCATTCACAATGAGTTTGTTCCTAAAAGCCCACTATATCCCAATGAAATTTTTTTCTTTAGGTCTTGGCATTAAGGTCCAAGTATTGTTCTTCTCAATCTAGTCAATCTCTTCATCATTGTCTAGATCCAATCTTCACTGTCTAAATCATCCTTTACTATTTTGGGCTCAAACTCACAAAGTAAGCATGTATCATCATTAAGTCTTTTTCTGATCACAACACTTGATTCAACATCACCAATGATATTTGTGATGTATTCTCACATATTTTACTAGCATGAGCAGTTTCCTTCTTTTTTCTTCCATAGGTTCATCTTGAAAATTAATCTCAACTTCATTTTCTCTCTCTTGTTCAAGTTCTAGTTCATGTTCTGCATGCTCGACATTTTCTATCTGATGGTTGACATTTCCCATCTATAACTCAACATCTGTAGTTTTTTGCTCAGCACCAACTCTCTGGTGCTCATCAATTTGAATTTGTATTTCATTATTTCCTATCTACTGAGAGACTACAACTTGATTAGCTTGATTATTAGGAGTGATTGGAGCATCATCATCCACATAGATGAATGTACTATAGTCTTCAAGTTCTTCTTTACATGCAATGTCAATTTTTTTTGCAAACTCATCAACTTTCACATTTGCACTTTCCACAGTTTTGTTAGTGTTAAAATTTAAAGACTTATAGGCTTTTTTCTTGGTAGAATAACCTAGGAATATACCTTCATTTCTTTTTGCACCAATTTTTACATTCCTATTAGCTTTAAGTATATAGCATCTACTTCTAGATATTTTTAATACTTCACATTAGGAGCATAACCATACCAGAGTTCAAAAGGTGTAGTATTTGTACCGTTCATGACTTGTACTCTATTTAGGGTATAAACAATAGTACTAGTTTCTTCTCTCCAACTCTTTTTTGATACATTCTTCTCCATCATTAATATTCTTGCACATTTTATTATTGACATGTTTCTTCTTTTAGCTATCCCATTCTAAGGAGGGGTCCTTGGTGTTGACATCTGTCTTTTAATTCCTCTATCATTGTAGAATAAATTAAATTTATTTCAAATGAATTCACTACATTTGTCAGATCTCAAGCACTTCAAAATCTTCCCCATTTATTTCTCAACTCTTGCTAAATACCACTTGAATAACTAAAAAGCATCAGATTTAGCTTTAAGAAACATCATAGTCATCATCCTAGAGTAGTAATCAACAACTAAAATGAAGAACTTATCTTGATGGTAGCTTTGAACATCAAAGGGTCCATAGAAGTTACTATGAACCAATTCCAAAATATTACTATAAGTGTATGTTTTTATCTTGAAACTAGACTTGGCCATCTTTCCCCATTGATATTGTTATACATAGCATTTTTAAGAAACTTTAGTTTAGGAAACCCTCTTACTTTCCTCATCTTACTATTATTCACCAAATTGTCAAAGTTTACATTAAATAATTGCTTCGACCATAACCAAAAATCTTGTTATGCAAACAAACATGTCTCACTTGATAGATCTAGATAGAACAAATTACCTCTTGTTTGATCACCACTTCCAACTAGCTTACCGTCAACATCATTTATCTTGGCCTTCCTAATATGGAATTCAACTTTGTATCCTAATTTATTTAGCTATGAAATACTCAACAGATTATAGTTAAGTTCTTCAACCCAATAAACATTGTCACATGTTATCTTGTCAGTTAGTTGAATAGTTCCTTTACCTTTCACAACACACATAATATCATTGCCAAATTTAACACATCACCTTTTTATGGACCAATATCTTCAAATTTATCTTTATCATTAGTCATAAGATTGGAGCATCCACTATCTATTATCCATTTGTCAATTTTGTTTACAGATGAAATTAATGCAGTTTTCTCATCTTCATTGGACTCTTATTTAATAGAAACATAGACAACTTCATCATCATTAATCGTAGATTCATTATCAGTTTCTTCTTTAGCACTATAATAAGATTTCTTACCTTTGTCATCCTTTCTTCTCTTTTAGTCTTTGTCATCTCTTCTTCCTTTGTACTTTCTTTCCTTCCTTTCATCCTTATCCTCTTGGTCTAGACACCTAGCAACAATATGACCAACTTTGTTGCATGAAAAATAAATGATCGGTAATTTACCTTTGTATTTACCTCTTCCTCTTCCAAATCATTTTACAATAAGGGCTTCCAGTTCATCAATGTTATCATCAAAACTATCACTAGTATTCTTCACATATTTACCTTTTCTTTTGCTAAGAACTAGTTGTGACTTGAAATTAGATTCAATAGTGGCAAGTGTGTAGTTATCATTGTTAGACATCTCAAAAGAATTACGTCTACCAATTACACCTTATAAGGTCAAAGTGTTACCTAGCGTGCATCTTAGTTCTTGGATTGAAGAGACTCTAGTGAAATAGATAGGGAGTAGAGTCCTCAATACCTTATCATTTTTTGATCTTTGATTTCTCCATTTGTACCACAAATAGAATTAAAAACATCTTTAACTCGTGTGCAATATTGTACTGTGTTCTCACCATTGATCATTCTCATGTTATCAAATTTTCCTCTCAAGCTTTCTAATTTGGCACTTAGGACATTTTCGTTATCTCCATATATGGTCATCAATTTGTCCCACATCTTCTTTGCACTTTCACATTCTTTTATGTCATCAAACTCGACATAACTTAGGGCTAAGGAAATATCCAACATTGCTTGATTATGTTATTGTTTCTACTTGAGTTGTTCAGTTGTCAAATGAGTAGTGGTCACCTTTACATGTTCAATGTCCACAAGATTGATAAAAGCATCACTAATACTGGATATGTGCAACCTCACCAAGGTCTGCCATGTAGAAAGTTCTCCTTGTTTAGCTTGGGTACATCTCTCTTATGAGTCATGATCTTTAGCTTTAAGTACCTTCAAACTTTTCTCTATAAGCACTAAGCTCTAGTACCAATTGTTAATTTAGCACAACTAGGTTGGGGGGCAGAGGGTGGGGGGGGTTGGGGTGGGGGGTTGGGTGGTGAATCAATTACTCAACGTCTTTATTTACCCTTTGAACAATAAAAAAACACTCACTATTTTGCTAATCTTGTTGTTGCTTGGTCTCTAATGAAAATACTATCTTAAACATAACTTGCTTTGCATAATGAAAACATATAAAGAATTCATCACAAATTTGACACTAGGATTTTTATGTGAAAACTCAATTGGGAAAAACCACTAGTAATATGTCACTCTTTTTCACTCTTTAACTGAGCTCTATTAAGATCCAACCCTATTAAAGGGTGCAAAACACATTGTTAAAGGATTTAATAACCCTATTAGCAGTGGCCTTGTCAGAGAACTTTGATCACTCCATTTAAAATGCCACCTAATTAAAGGATTTACACAGTCTGTTAAGTCTTCCAAATGACTGTTAGGTCAACCTCTGTTAAAAGGATTTCAATACAAATTTTTTACAATGACTAGAAAGAAAACAATAGGTTTTTATCTATGTGATTACAACTCACTTTTGTTGGTTTAGATCTCTATTCAATTCTTGTGATAAACCTTCCATTATCATCTCTAATATTGATTCACTTGGAAAACCTTCAAGCAATTAGTCCACTCTTCTCAAAAACACTTAAGCCTTTTTCTCAAATTCAATTATCAACATCAACATCATCTCTACAAGCTTTCTACTTTAGCTTTGCATCCACTCACACTTGTGTATTTTTGATCAACCATTCTCTGTATGTCTCTCTTCACATATGTACTCGAACATACACACACACACACATACCACCATTTGTTTGGATATGTAGCTCTTTAAATAGGAAATTCATGCTTTATCATTATCTACAACCACTATAGATCTTAGGGTTTATGATTAGGTTCAACTTGATTGATTGTATCTATCCATATTGTTGATCTTCTTCTAAAAAATTATCTAAAATCTGTCTATTAGGTCTTTACCTAATCCTTGCCTTGAATTTAAAAACCCAACTCATTAATCTTATCTTCAACATGGTTTACATCTCCCAAGAAATAATCTATTTTAGCTTGATCTCACAATTTCCTTGAATTCTTTCTCATACTCTCACTCGAAAATCTCTAAATTTTGACACTCGATCATCACTAAATTACTCAATTTCTATAAAGCTTTTTGGCTTGACACCAACCATCTCCCTCGGTCAATCCTAATGCTCAATCAATACTATGTTTTCTCAGCACTAGCTTGGTTGACACTAGAATTACTCAACATTCCTTAGCATTTTCCTCTATTTCTTCACTTGGCTTAGCTTTCTTGACATAAATAATCACTTTGCTTTATCACATTCTATCTAATCAAATGTCTATTGTAACTCCATTTTCATAACTCAACCTTTCCTCTAGACCTGCTATTGTTATGAGAAACTTCTCAAATACTCTTCATCAATCAAATAGATATGACATTTAGATTATATAGCAATATGTCTTATCAATAGATTTGGTATCAATGAGAAAACAACAATTGTTCCAACTGTAAGTTTCCAACAACTTCTATGGTTAATTTTATTATTGAAGAACATTTATGTGCTAAGAAACAATATCATGAGTTCTATGAGTCAACTAATACTTGGATTGACTTAATCAAAAAATATTACTTGGATTTAGACTTGTAATGGTTTGTTGTATCCCCCTCAAGGTTATGTTTATTTTCCTATTGAGTTTTGTGGTAAAGTCCATTGAATAGTACCTTTGTTGTCATCATACATCTGATTAGTTCCAAGTGAAGCTTAGTTTACCTTGGTAAATCATAAACCTATGTCACCCTTTTATAAAGGAAAAGGCTAAAAAAAGTCTAATTGTTCAACTACAATGACATAAAAGAGGTATTATTATTTAGAATTTGATAATGAAGTAAACTAATGAAAAATGTAGAAAGGGATGGAGTTTCAGATTATTATTTTCAATGATTATTTGGAATAAGAATTGATATATTTTTCTAATTTTCAAGGATGATTTTTTAGTTGTTGAAAAATATTAAACATTAAGGCTCTAGTTCCCACCCCAAAACTATATGAAAATAAGTTGTTTCTCCTTTGATCTCATATTATATTATAGATGAAATATATAGCTAACTCAATAAGAAATTAAAAATGGTTTTTGAAAGATATTTTCTCTTTTATAACAATCCAAATTTCAATTAACCTAAAATTGATAATTTTCATCTCCCACCACATTTTTCAAAACAAATCTATTCTAACCAAAATAAAAATTATAGATTCTAGAAGAGAACTCTCTCCTCTAGAACATCATTTTGTTTTGTTTTTTTTTTATATGATTTACTATTTTTTCTTTCTCAAAATCAATATCTTCTCAAGTGTTAAAATACGTAATTGTAGTATTTCTTAATTACAATATAAGTTATATCTAATTATAACACTATATATGCAAATATTGTTGAATTTGAGCTCTACAAAATGGTATTTATGTGTTATTAAAAAAACATAATTAAAAAGAGTAAAAGTTATTGAAATGTCACTTTTTTCTAAAATAAATTTATTTCTTTAGTAAATGGATGCAAACTAGTATTAAAAATGCATTTAATAGACACTACAAATTGGAAAAGTTTGACACTTATATCACTTATCTAGAATGAGTTTATCTAGATCACATGTTTAAATGAAATTGATTTTTAGATAGAAATACTCAAATTTAGGCATTCTAATAAGTCAACCTAAAAGGTGACACAACTTTTTCTTATGATGGTGAGATTAAAATGATCAATCATAGTCTCTGTCATCCTTCTAGACCTTGACATTGTGATACTCTTGATCTCTTTTTGCCTTCTATTCCTACTACACCTCATAATCATCTAGATTATATGTTTCAATCTTATGAAGCTCATAAATGTTGAAAGATTCTTGAGTTTAGTATGCCTTGGGATAATTTTTTGTTGTCTTTTTCCTACACCTTCTACACCTTTTTCTTCTAATTCTTCTATTTCTAATGGTCAACCACCTACTGATCCTCCTAGTGTGATTCTTTACCCTAGTGTAGTTCTGTTTTCTAGTGTGAATCCTTCTCCTAGTATGGTTCCTCCTAATTCTCAGCCTCTTATTATTCCTCCTCTTGTGCTATCAAAAGGAAATGAACCTATGGTTTTTTATTTTCTATCATCTCCTCAACCAATTTCTAATACAACTAAGAACAACTAACATGCTCGTGACCCTCGAAAGAACTGTTAGGCTAATTTTGAAGCTTGTATGAATGCTTCTCACCAGCCCATGTATTCCAAGGAAGCTAAGCATACTAATGAGATGGATATTGCTATTAATTTATATGAAGAGGATAATTTAGATGATGATGAGCATGAGATTATTGATTGGTGCATGGGAACCTAGCCATCATATAATTACAAGAGATCATAATGGATATTTTAATGATATATGTTCATTCATATATGTCTCAATTTAATTCTATGTAATGGAATCCAATTGAAAAGAAAAGTTGTAACAAAAATTTAATGTTGTCCACATTGTCATAGTTAAGGTCTGAACTGGTTTAATATGTCAAAAGTTGTAAAAGGACTCTTGAAAGGATAATAACCATGTAAAAGGTTATTAAATGTTCATTTTGATATGTCCTTTGGAGTGGAAATTTGTCTAGCTCTAAATAGAGTTTGATTAGCTGGGAGACTATTTGCAAGCCTAAGAAGGAGGGTGGTAATGTTCTTTGATCAACTATCTTGAGTAGTCAAGTGTTGGATGGTAAGCTTTATTGGTGATGGTGCTTTGGACTACATCAACTATGGGCCCATACTATTACTCATAAATATTTTAGAGGTGTTGATCCTTGCTCTATTTTTGCACTTCCTCTTGAAGGTCGTGGCTTTATGGTTTGGCATACTCTCAAGACTGGTGCTCTTTTAGTTAAAAGGGGTCTTTTCTAGATATGTAAGGGAGGCTTTAAGGCTTTGTTTTGGTATGATGCTTTGGATGGATTCCCCTTTATCTTATTCATCTACCCTCATCTTCAAACTCTTTGTGATTCTTTTCTTGCTATTGGATGCAATAAAGTGTCTCATTACAAGACTCCTTATTAATTGGGACTTATTGTTGGTTATAGATGGAAGCACTATTGATATTGGCCTCCTAGAGGCACAAATCTAGATCATTAGGAGTTTTTTCAGATTTTGGCCTCTAACATATGTTTCTCTCTACTAGGACTAGATGTTTTAGCTTGGGGAGGTACCTTGTCTACTAAATATTGTATCTTTGTTGGGTATCATGAGATAACTAGATAAATGTTAGGGGATGCAGAGCTCCCCTGGTAAAAACAAGTTTGGAATAAATTTTCTTGGTCCAAGTGCAATTTTTTTATGTGTCTAGTGGATCAAAACCATTGTCTTATGTGGGATATCTTTATAAACAAAGATTTGAATGCCCCTCATTTTTTGTTTTGTGTGATAATGGGGAGGAGTCTATCTCCCATCTGTTCTTCCATTGCTCATTTTCTACTCAGTTATGGCATCTTTGGTGGAGTTCTTAGGGTTACATTATTGTTGGCATGCTTCCTCTTTGCCTAAGTTTTGCACCTACTTGGGGAGTGCTCCCTCCAAGGCTTCTCCTCTCCATGCTTCTTGGATTGCTGGTCCATCATTCATTCTTTGGCATATCTGGCTAGGGAGGAATCGATGAATCTTTCAAGATGTCCAAATCTTCAAGAAACTATTCAAGAAAAGTGTGAGTTAGATGGGGGTATGGATTTGACTGATCTTGCTATATGCGATCACCTCAATTTTCTCCTTTAGGATAAGGCTGCAACTCAATGGTATTAAAGAGTGCCCAAACAACCTTAGTGATAGGGGAAGGGACACGTGAATTGGGAGAGGAGTTGGACTCCTCCTCCTCATGGAGTTCTAAAAATTAACATTAATGGTTCTTCCCAGGGGAATCCAAGACCTACTAGTATTGGGGGAGTGGCTAGTTATAGCTTTGGTGAAGTTAAATTCTTTTTCTCAGTGTATAAGGATTACCATACAAATAATATCATGGAGGCTTAGGCCATTTTATATGCTTTGGAACAATGTTGTTTGAGGGGATGGTGCAAGATTATCCGTGAGTCTGACTCCCAAGTGGTGGTGAGCTTGCTTACTTTGTAAGAACTTGTGAATATTAGTTGGCAATTGGCTACTACGTTTAATCAGACACTTCTCTTTTGTACTTTTCTTGAGTTCATTAGGTTCACTTGCATTTCTCACAAATAGAATAGAGCTGGTGATTGTTTGGCCAAATGGGCTTTTTTTCATGCACTGAGCTAGAATATTATGGATAGGGGGCAACTACCCCTTAATCTATTATGAGAATTTGATGAACTTGTTGATCAGGATAGAGTTCCTTGTTGAGCTCTTCTTGTTGTAATCCTTTTTGTCTTAATAAAATTTTACCCCTCTTTTTCCCAATGTTTATGCAAATTCATGACATCACATTTGTTAAAAGTTTCAAAAGTTGTCAAGAAGGTGAAGAGTTGCAAAAAATGCAACAATGTAAAATTGCATTAAAGTTGTAAAAGGAAGTCCAAAGGTCATGGTGGCATTTTTAAGGTGTAAACTAACAAAGAAACTATAAAATATATTGTAAGGTCTAACCAAGAAATAAAAGAAAGGAAATGAAGGGAAATTTTAAGTGAATATTTAAGTTCTTTTGGAGAACTTTATACTTGTTATTTTGATTGGCTTTCTAGTTCTTTATTGCTTTTAGGATTTGTATGTCCATGTAACACCTAAAAATGATGTATTATTGATATGGTAGAGTATTAAAATGAATAATCCTTCCATTTCTTTTGGTTTTATTTTATTTCATGTAGATTTGAGAAAGCTGTGAGCATTCTATGGATGATACTTTTTTCAAATTTTCAAATTATAGTCATATTCAAGCAACATGCACAAATGTTTAATTGATGTTTCTAGAGGTGAAACTTATATTTATGGAAAGAGGAATAAATCATATTTATTTTGTACATTTTCATTAAGTTTTGTATAAGTTATTATTGTTTTAGTGAAATTTGGTTTTTAACCATCTTCAATGGAGTCATAGAAAAAGGGTCTCAGTGTAGAGACCATAAATTTGGATTCTACCATGAGATGTTTCTAATTTTTGGATATGTTATTGGAAACTAGATTAATCCTAATTTTAATTGTTGGATTGAAGAAATTAATTTTGTTTAAAAGCTATGAATCTCTGTACACAGGTATATCTAGAATGGCATAATTGAAAACTATGTTTTCAAGATTGATTTGTTATTTGATAATGGTGAATTTATTCATGATTGTATTGATAAAAAATGTATTGATACCTCTATAATATTGAATGAATTACATTTATGATGGAACTCCATGACTGGTTTGGGGGTTCTCGAAGGGTTTTGGTAGATGCTCTACATGATTGATTTTGATCTTGATTTATCTAACATGGTTTATGTGCATCTTATATTTACATCTAAGCACCTGATCATAGTGACTCTCCTTAGGGTCCTTATTTAGATTTATCTATTGTTCCTATTTTGTTTTATATAGGTCCTCATTCAAGTTATCCACCTTCTTTATTAGTACTAACATAGGTCAAGGAGGAGGGCAACATGCTTGAAGTGAGTGCTCTAGTATAATAGGTTTTTGTGTGTTTGGTTGTTGTTATGTGCTTCCCCTATATTATGCTTATTTAATATTGTTTATATTTCTTTATATGACCCTTATTTCTCTATCTATGCAAGGTGAAAAAGAAATAAAAATGTCATATCATTCTTCTATTTGTATCTTACTTCTTCCATCTTTTGTTATATGTTATGTTGTACATGCACTATTCTCGTGTTTCTTGTTTGGATTTGCGACATGTTAGCACCATTTTTTTTTCATATCCATGGCGGTGGTCCAAAAATACTCTTATTTTTCTTTCTTTCATTGTATGGTATTTCTACTTCCTTTGGGGGGTGAAGATATCTCATACTTGATATATTATTTGCATGTTCTCATATGATCATAATGAAACCAATGCTAGTAGATCTCTTTGTGATCTTTATGTTATTTATTCATTTTCTTTGACTTGTTTTCTCCTAGGGTAATTTCATAGTGGAAATGTCTCTCAGTGGTTGTATGTATACCCCATTAAAGTAATTTCTCATGTTAAAGTGATAGAAATGACATTAACATGGGGGCATGTGCTCTAGTTATTTTTGCATTCCACTCATGGGGTAGTGAATACAAATTTTGAGTATATCTTGGGGCACTTTAGCCTTGGTTTTTTAGTATGCTTCCTAAGTAATCCTCAAATATATTCATTGCTACTTCATCCCCATTTTTAGTGCACACATCTTTCAAATCCCTTTATGTATCATGCACAATCCTAAAGAATTGATTCTCTATATGCACAAACTCAATTTAGGAAGTGAGCATCCTTAATATTTGGTCTCTCTTTCCTTTACATGTACATATGCTAAATCCCATCTATAGGCAATGCACAAAAATTTTCCAAGTCCCATACATGGATAACTCACTCTTATTAGACCATGTCATGGTGATACAAAGAATGTTTATCTATGGGTAGGCCTTTTAATGGGTTGACTAGCAGGTTACCACCTCATTAGACTATTTGAATTCCATCCTTTGCAACAACTCTTTCAGTGATTCAAAATTTAGGGTGGACAATATACTAGGCAAGATAATCACTCTTCTCTTGTTTCTTCCTATTCATAGAATTCTCTCTTATTATGATTTTGGAGTTAGAAAAGTATCAATCCCTTGGGGGCTTTATGGATTCTTTATCTCCTTGGTTTTAATAAGAGTATCTTATTCTTTATGCTCTACTTTACCAAGAGTTTGGGTTGAGTCCATACTCTCACAAAAGTGGGGGCTAAATGGACCATCTTAAATTGGATGCACTCTAATTTAGTAAATTTTTGGCACCTAATTAATGCAAGATCATCAATCTCATTGCATCTTTCCTTCTTTCTTCTCTTTTCTATCCTTTCTCCTAGGTGGAATTGTGGCAAAACCTAATGTATCCTCTTTAAACCTCATATTTTCATAGTGTCAAGGTTGAGGTAGGATCTATCCTCCTAGGTCCTCCCTTCCCTTCATCTATCCACTTGGAATTTTGTCTTCACACTGTAATGAATATAGCTTGGATTTTTTACCCGATTCTAGAGATCTAGGATTTGTTTTAGGATCTTAAAGGGATCCCAAATGTTCTTAGAACTAGTTTTCAAGGGTGTAGTACACCCTTGAAAAATCAAGGACACATTGCACCCCTAATGGATTAATTAGGGTTGTAGTGTACCCCTGATTGGGACCTATGTTTTATCTCCTCTTTAGGTACCTTCGATGTGTTAATTCTTAAGAAAGTTGACCTATAGGAGTTATCAATTTTGAGCTATATATTAACCTTTTCATTTTATCCATTTCTCATCTAAGCATTATTATCAACTTCATTTACCAACATTCGCATACTAGCATTCTAGCATTAATGTTTTGAAGCCTTCTAATCTTCAAGAGTTCATTCAAGCATTTCTCCATTGAAGATCAGGGATCAAGCATTCAAGAAATCAAAGGAGAAAATTTCTCCAAGATCTTCTTCAATCCATTCAAGACTCTTTAAGCATCTTCTATATCCAATCATCTTTATCTTCTTTATCCAAATAAATTGGTGAACTAAGCACATATTTGATTCTAGAAATTCATCTATTGTAAGGTGAATTTGTACATTTATTTTACATTCATGCTATTTCAATTTTTTCAATTCAAGGTTAATTCGTAAACTAGGGTTTGGCTGAGGAAAACTCCTCATCAACAACAAAAACCTTATTTTTATTGCTGGTTACGAATATTGAATTGACAAACATGTAGCAAATATGAGTACCATTTTTGCTTATCTTCAAAATTTCAAAATTAGAATTAGTGTCACACATAGTTAATTAGGGTTGTAGTTTTCTCTTGATCATCCATTTTACCCCCCATCATCTAGTTTGCCCCTAATAGATCATCAAATGATTTATAGGTTTTATCTGTTGAATAGTTTTAGGGCTAGATCTGATGATTTCCATTCATTTTGATCATCATAGCAAGGTTAAAAAAAGATTCTAAAGGTGTGCTTTCTACCTTCTTTATTCTATT
Source organism: Cupressus sempervirens (assembly GCA_028749045.1). Lineage (NCBI taxonomy): Eukaryota > Viridiplantae > Streptophyta > Pinopsida > Cupressales > Cupressaceae > Cupressus > Cupressus sempervirens. The sequence continues at coordinate 743,361,252 of CM053787.1, forward strand.
AGCATATTTACTTATATCTATTTCTATCTTCTCACATCATCTAGGGTTTTCAACGACATGGATATTCTTTTCCCTATTCTTCCTAAACCTCATTTTCACATTAGTGCTACTTATTTGTTTTGGTTAGCACTAATATCTCTAGACCTCGTTATCTAGATTTGAGATTGAAAGGACTCCTATCCTTGACTTCCATGTCCCTCTATTATGTTGTATGAATTTTTTTATGTGATGAACTTAGTGTCCTATCCTTGGTTCACATTTCCCCTATTACAACTCTAAAGGAAGCCTAAGTAGATAAACCTAAACTACAAGCCTCAAGGGAAAAACCTTTGTTGAATTAAAGTGCATATGCCATGATTTAAAAAATAAGCTCACATGATTATAAATATAAGAAGTTTCTTAAACAATGTGATTTCATTTAGACATGCAAGTAAGGACAACTATAAAATAGTTTTGTCCAATGAACATCATCTCCCTATCTCCTAGAAAATCCAGATCTCCAATGTTGATAAGGAAATTTAAATTCTAAGAAATTTATAGACTGGAGCATGCTTACTCCAATTTTAAAAATGATAAAATAGGGAACCCTATTTCCCTTCAGGGTAACTGCACCAAGTTGTGGTACCAAAAGGGGGTATAACTGGACACCTTTTTCCTGAAATTAGTAATTTCTGAACTTCAACAAGAATTTGAAGATAGTTACGCTCAAAATTTTAAGATATGACAAAAACAAAAGTTGTAGTCCTTTGAATCTAGTTTCTAAACTACTAATTTTTTTTCAAAATCATTTAGTTTTAGGTCCTTAAAAAAAGGGGCCACAAAAATGGTACTATTTATTCCAAAAAAAATAACACAATACAAAGTGTGGCCCCCCTAAAATTTTAACTTTTTTTTTGAAATTATTTAATCGCTCTAGTCAAAAGTTACTTAACACTATGTAGTTTATCCCATATTTTTTGGGTAATTTAATAATGTGTATTTTTTTTTAATGAATTTTTTAACTAGACACATCCCAAAAATGTGAAATATCTATGTGCTTCCCCTAGAAATAATTGAAAACTAATCTAAAATCAAAAAAAAAATTCTTCAAAGTGTGTAGAATGGAGTCTAGTTTCTAAAAAGCTAAGTTGTTGCAAAATTTGATGAATGAGCTAAAATCTATAGCCCAATTAGTACATGGTAGTTTTTGACCAAATATGAACATACATTCAAAATAAATTATAGATGAAAGGCTTGAAATAGTTCAAATTAAAAATAAACTACATGGTTATATAGCTAACACAGAGACCTACAATGTCATGTAACTTGATCTTATCGATGCCCAACCACAAGGAATCTTGCAGGAGAGCACACAAGAAAAATCAATCATTTTTTGTATGTTTTTTGAAAAAAACATCTCAGACTTGTTTATAAACTCCAAACCTTTGGGTTGGATCTCTAAGGCAAAACCAAGCCTTAGGCTTGGTTTTAATGCAAAGCTTTAAGTAGCACATATTCCTTATAGTGCACATGCACTATTAAAAGCATTTGAATTCCAGTCTCAATAGCGCATGAGCACTATAGTGTGCACACACTATTGAGGCCTAAATAATGCATAGAAGATGCAGAGCAAGATCAAGAGAGAGAAGGGGGGGGGGGGGAATGGCTATATGTGTGTGTGTTTTTGAGAGAGAGAGAAATAGAGAGAAAGTAGGGGATGGGAGAGGGGAGAGAGAGGAAGTGAGAAAGAGTAGGGGTGGCAAAGAGAGTACAAGATGGGAGAGAGGAAGTAAGAAAGAGTAGGGGTGGTAGAGAGAGTATGGGATGGGAGAGAGAGGAAGTGTGAGAGTAGGGGTGGTAGAGAGTATAGGATGGGAGAGAGAGGAAGTGTGAGACAGAGTAGGGGTGGAAAAGAGAGAGTACGAGATGGGGTATAGAGATTGAAAGTAGGGGATGGGAGAGAGAGGAAGTGTGAGAGAGTGAAGGGGTGGTAGAGATAGTATAAGGTGGGAGAGAGAGATTGAGAGTAGGGGATGGTGAAGAGAGAGAGTAGGTGGTAAGAGATAAAGTGGGAGAGGGACAGCAAGAGAGAGGAGGATGGGAGTGCATGTGTGTGAAAGAGAGAGAGTGGGGAATGGGAGAGGGGGGAGATAGAGTAGCTCCAAAGAGAGTAGGGGATAGGAGAGAGAGTAGGTGATGGGAAAGGGAGTGGGAGAGGGAGAGAGAGGGGGGATGGAAATGTGTGTGTTTGTGTGTGAGAGAGAGTGAGAGAGAGAGAGGGGAGACAAAGTTGCTCTAGAGAGAGTAGGGAATGGGAGAGGAGGGAGACAAAGTAGCTCCAGAGAGAGTAGGGGATGGGAGAGAGATTAGGTGATGGGAAAAGGAGTGAGAGAGAGGGAGAGAGTAGGGGATAGGAGAGAGTGTGAAAATGTGAAAGAGAGTAGGGGGTAGCAAAGAGAGAGTAGAGATGAAGAGAGTGAGAGAGAGAGAGAGAGAGAGAGAGAGAGAGAGAGAGAGAGAGAGAGAGAGAGAGAGAGTGAGTGAGAGTGAGAGCGAGAGAGAGATTAGGTGGTGGGAGAGGGAGAGTGAGTGAGAGACAAAGCAGGGGATGGGAGAGGAGAGAGGGGGGATGGGTGTGTGTTTGAAAGAGAGAGAGTAGGGAATGGGAGAGGGGAGAGAGAGATAGAGTGAGAGTAGGGGATGGGAGAGAAAGAGTGTAGGCAATGGGAGAGGGAGTGGGAGAAGGAGAGAGAGGGGGGATGAGAGTGTGTGTAAGAGAGAGAGTAGGGGATGGGAGAGAGTGTGAGAGAGAGTAGGGGTGTTAGAGAGAGAGTGAGAGTAGGGGATGGGAGAGAGAGAGTAGAGAGGGAGAGACTGAGAGAGAGAGATCGTAAGTGGTGGGAGAGGGAGTGGGAGGGAGAGAGAGGGGGAATGGGAGTGCGTAAGAGAGATAGAGTAGGGGATGCGAGAGAGTAGGCAGTGGGAGAGGGAGTGCAAGAGAGAGAGGGGGAATGAGAATGTGTGTAAGAGAGATAGAGTAGGGGATGGGAGAGAATGTGAGAGTTTGAGAGAGAGTAGGGGGTGGTAGAGAGAGCTAGTATAGGATGGGGGGAGAGAGAGAGAGAGGGGGAGGAGAGAGAGAGAGAGAGAGAGAGAGAGAGAGAGAGAGAGAGAGAGAGAGTAGGGGATGGGAGAGAGAGAGTGTGAGAGCAGGGGATGGGAGAGAGAAAGTAGATTGGGAGAGATAGTAGGTAGTGCAAGAGGGAGTGGGAGAGGGAGAGAGAGGGGGGATGGGAGTGTGTTTGACAAATCTAGAGAGTAGGGGATGGGAGAGGAGAGAGAGAGGATGGGAGTGTGTGTGTCTGTGAAAGAGAGAGAGTAGGAGATGGGGGAGAGAGAGTAGGCGATGGGAGAGGGAGAGAGAGAGGGGGAATGGGAATGTGTGTAAGAGAGATAGAGTAGGGGATAGGAGAGAGAGAGATAGTAGGGGATGGGAGAGTGTGAGAGAGTTGGGGATGGGGGAGAGAGAGTGAGAGTAAGGGATGGGAGAGATAGAGTAGAGAGGGAGAGGGGGAGATAACTTGAGAGAGAGATAGTAGGTGGTAGGAGAGGGAGTAGGAGAGATAGGGGGGATGGAAGTGTGTGTGATAGATCTAGAGAGTAATGGATGGAAGAGAAGAGAGTGGGGGGATAAGAGTGTGTGTGTCTATGAAAGAGAGAGAGTAGGGGATGGGAGGGAGGGAGGGAGAGAGAGAGAGAGAGAGAGAGAGAGAGAGAGAGTATGGGATGGAAGATAGAGAGTAGGTAGTGGGAGAGGGAGAGAGTGAGAGTAAAGGATGGGAGAGATTGTGAGAGAGAGTAAGGGATGGGAGAGAGTGTGAGAGAGAGTAGGGAGAGGGATATAGAGAGAGGGGATGGGAGTGTGTGTGATAGATCTAGAGAGTAGGGGATGGGAGAGAAGAGAGAGGGGGGGATGGGAGTGTGTGTGTGTGTGTCTGTGTGTGTGTGTGCATGTGTGAAAGAGAGAGAGTAAGGGATGGGAGAGAGTGTGAGAGTGTGAGAGAGAGTAGGGGGTGGTAGAGAGAGAGTATGAGATGGGAGAGATAGAGTGAAAGGATGGGAGAGATTGAGAGAGTAGGGGTTGGTAGAGAGAGAGTAAAGGATGGGAGAGATAGAGTAAATGGATGGGAGAGTGAGAGAGAGTACAAGATGGGAGAGATAGAGTGAAAGGATGGGAGAGAGAGAGAGAGTAGGGGATCGGAGAGAGTGTGAGAGAGAGTTGGGGATGGAAGAGAGAGAATAAGAGTAGGGGATGGGGGAGAGAGAGAGAGAGAGAGAGAACTTGAGAGATAGAGATAGTAGGTGGTGGGAGAGGGAGTGGGAGAGGGGGAGAGAGGGGGGATGGGAGTGTGTTTAAGAGATCTAGAGAGTAGGGGATGGGAGAGGGAGTGGGAGAGAGAGAGAGAGAGAGAGAGAGAGAGAGAGAGAGAGAGTAGAGAGGGAGAGAGAGAACTTGAGAGATAGAGATAGTAGGTGGTGAGAGAGGGAGTGGGAGAGGGGTGAGAGAGAGGGGGGATGGGAGTGTGTGTAAGAGATCTAGAGAGTAGGGGATGGGAGAGGAGAGAGAGGGGGGATGGGAGTGTGTATCTGTAAAAGTGGGAGTTTAGGGGATGGGAGAGGGGAGAGATAGAGTAGCCCAAGAGAGAAAGAGAGAGAGTAGTAGATGGGAGAGAGACTAGGTGGTGGGAGATGGAGTGGGAGAGTGAGAGAGAGGGAGATGGAAGTGTGTAAGAGATAATAGGGGATGGGAGAGAGTCTGAGAGAGAGCATAAGGTAGTAGAGAGAGAACATGATGGGAGAGAGAGTGAGAGTATGGGATGGGAGAGAGTGTGAGAGTAGGGAGAGGGAGATAGAGAGAGGGGTATGGGAGTGTGTGTGAAAAATATAGAGAGTAGGGGATGGGAGAGAAGAGAGAGGGGGGATGGGAGTGTGTGTGTCTATGAAAGAGAGAGAGTAAGGGATGGGAGGGAGTGTGAGAGAGAGTAAGGGGTGGCAAAGGGAGAGTACATGATGGGAGAGATAGAGTGAAAGGATGGGAGAGAGTTTGAGAGAGAGTAAGGGGTGGTAGAGAGAGAGTACGAGATGGGAGAAATAGAGTGAAAGGATGGGAAAGAGTGAGAGAGAGAGAGAGAGTAAGAGTAGGGGATGGGGAAGAGAGAGTAGAGAGGGAGAGAGAGAACTTGAGAGAGAGATAGTAGGTGGTGGGACAGGGAGTGGGAAAGGGGGAGAGAAAGGGTAGATGGAAGTGTGTGTGAGAGATTTGGAGAGTAGGGGATGGGAGAGGGGAGAGAGAGAGAGAGTAGCCCAAGAGAGAGAGAGAGAGACTAGATGGTGGAAGAGGGAGAGAGAGAGGGGGGATGGGAGTGTGTCTAAGAGAGAGTAGGGGATGGGAGAGAGAGTAGGAGGTGGCAGACAGAGAGAACAGGATGGGAGAGAGAGAGAGAGAGAGAGAGAGAGAGAGAGAGAGAGAGAGAGAGTAGGGGATGGGAGAGAGTGTGAGAGAGAGCAAGGGGATGTGGGAGAGAGAGAGAGAGAGAGATAGTAGGTAGTGGGAGAGGTAGGATGGGAGTGTGTGTGAGAGATCTAAAGAGTAGGGGATGGGAGAGGAGAGAGGGTGAGAGAGGGAGGGAGGGAGGGAGAGAGAGAGAGAGAGAGAGAGAGAGAGAGAGAGAGAGAGAGAGAGAGAGAGAGAGAGAGAGTAGGGGATGGGAGAGCGAGAGCAAGAGCGAGAGTAGGGGATAGGAGAGGGGCGAGAGAGAGAGAGAGTAAGGGATGGGAGAGGGGAAAGAGTAGGGAGAGAGAGATTAGGAGATGGGAGAGAGTAGGCGATGGGAGAGGGAGTAGGAGAGGGAGAGTGAGAGAGAGAGTAGGGGATGGGAGAGGAGAGAGAGTATGCACTATGTGAAATCACCCAAAAAAGGTCAAAAAGTAGGGGCAACATAGCAAACATTATTTCAAGACTTTTTGAAGTTAGAAAACACCAAATTGAATCATTGGATATGCAATTTGAAGACTTTTTGAATATTCCTTGTATAGAAAAGGTTAGTGCAATCCATTTTAAATATTGTTTGTTGATATATAGATACAAATTTGATTATAATTTGACATGGTGTTTAATATATAGTGAATTCATTGAAATTTGTATCTTTGAATGAGATTTTATTTTGAAATGTTTAAAAATTTGACAAGTTGTTTGATATATATTGTGTATTCATTCAAATAATTATAATTTTTATATGTATTTGAATAATTTTTAATTTACACATTGTAAGTAATTAAGATGTTTGAATAATTTGACATGTAGAAATCATCATCATGCCAAGGAAGAAATGAAAAACTCAAACAAATGAAGAGAGAGAGAGAGAGAGAGATAGAGAGAGAGAGAGAGAGAGATTTGGCAATTAAAAGAGATAAAATGAAACTACTATGTGAACAAAGAAAATTGCAAAGCAATAACAAAGAATTGACTTTTGAAGAGGATCAAGAACCACCGATATAAAGAAACAAAGAGGAAGAATTGGAAAGACAAAGAGAATGAATGAGACTGTTACGCTCAAGAAGACAATTGAATTGTGAAACTACACCATCTTCCAATGTTGGAGTCATATCATCCTCTCATGTTGAAGAGACACTAATTTGTAGATCCAACAATGTACACACTCCATCATGTCATGTTGAAGACATAGCATCAACACATCAAGTAGGTGATATTTTATCTCTTGCATCTTATTGCCAAGGCACATCATCTTTGGTTCAAGTTACACAATACACTCAACCTTATGTTGATGTTACACATGTTGAGGGAATGGAAGAGATTATAACACCTTCTAGAATTCATTTTAGAAGACAAAAATATTTGATTGATATTGATACTAACATTTTGAAATCAATGCTTGACAAGATTAGCAAGTGTACTTGTCAAAGAAACGTTAATTGTATGTGAAGATGATTTTTTGAAGAATTAAATATTACAAGTCAATGCCAATTATTTGTTGAAATGATGAGGAATTTTAAATTTAGGCCTGTCATGAAGATTATTGGGCTAAGAAATATGGATGATTCAAATGAAAAGAATATTGTAAAGAATCTAATGAGTGCTTATGACAAAGTGGGTTCTAAATCACGCACCAAAGATAGTAATATCACAAGATGAGTACTCACATTGACAATTGTAAGTAGCCAAATGAAGAAAGCTTGACTCGTGAGAAAGACAAGAAAAACATTAAAAATTGGTAGAGGTACTCTAAGGAGAGCCATGCTAAGGTGTGAGAGATTAGAAGATCTAACAAAAAATGAGTTATAGACATTTAGTTGTAGACTACCATGAAAGGATAAAAAAATTAGTGAAGTTTTGAAATTATTGATCAAAGATTTTTGGAAAAATAAAACACATGTTTCCCCTAATCAAAGAGATGTTGTAAGAAGGAGGATTGGTAGCCAAAATTATGAACCACATGCAAAACATTTTTTGGACTCAACTCAAACACAATTTTTTGCAAAATTTGTTGGTATGTATCCTCAAATTCAAATAAGTCAAAGATTTTTTGAGATGGGTAAACCTTTTTATGTCAAGATAAATCACACATGTACAACTTGTTGTTGTAGGATACATATTGTATTTTCTAACCATTTTGATGTTTTTAGGCATATATGTGTGTTTTTGCATTCTAAGTTTGTTTTGTAGGATTGTGACATGAATGAGCCACCAAGATCTTCAAGGGAATTCATATCTAACATTTTATGTGAAATAGGGGATGACCAACAATTTTACAAGACATCATGCTTGGATGGTACATGCTTATTGTGTGATTCTTTGCAACTTTTATCAACTTGTCAACATATGGATAGTACAAATGCAATTGGAAATGAAATAGTAGATTAAGACAAATTTAAGACAATGACATATGCTCTAAAAGATGGGAAACATGGAAAAAGATGTGATTTAGTCATTGAAAAGATTTTAGTGTCTAAGTTCATGAAAATTTTTTGTGAAAAGATTATTTACGAGTATGCAAGGCATACACATAGAGCTCGATGGCTGGATTTGCAATTCAAGTTGTGCAATCATATGTTTCCATTGGATACCATTATTTTGGTTGTAGACTTCATAAAGAACTACACACTACAACCACAAAATGAGGTTCAAAAAAAGTATTATACTTCTCAACATGTTTCCATATTTATTCACATAACATTCATGCATTCACCTACAAGTACAGAGGATGATAGGAAGATCTTGAGGGAGTACCATTTTTGTTGGCATAAAGTTATTTGCCATTAGTGACAACACTTTTCTCACAGTATTAACCGAGTAAAGAAGAACTCAGTGTTAACCGAGTTCAGTCGGTTAACTAAGAACTCAGCATTAACCGAGTTTGGTCGGTTAACTAAGAACTCAACATTAATCGAGTTTGGTCGGTTAACTAAGAACTCAATATAAACGGAGTAAAGATGGATGCAGTGTTAACCGAGTTCAGTCGGTTAACATAGGACTCAGTGTTAACCGAGCTTAGTCGGTAAACAAAGAAGTTTGTTCTACCGAGTTTGTTTTGCTATTTGGCCGACTCAGTTAAATTTTGTCTACTTTTATTCAGCCGACCATTGCATGTAATTTTAACTTGGATGGTATATATATGTAATGTATTGTATCATTCTAAATGGATGTGAAATATATGAAGTATGTGAAGAATGTGTGCGAATGCATGTAAGCTGAATTTTGAAGGTTTTCAGCAAGGTCAGCATTGGAGCAGAGATGTTTTATCTGTCATATCAAGGACAATCAGAGCGTAGCGGATCTTATCAGCAATCAGTTGTATTCAGATCCACTGTTTCATTCTAACAGGTGAATCAGTTTTTATAAATCCTTTAACAGGGTAGACTTAACAGTCTTTGTACTAAATCTCCTAACAGAGTGCATACTTATGAAGTATGTTTCAAATCCTTTAACAAGGTGGATATAACAATCCTTTATGCTCCTAATAGGGCAGATCACCAGAAGTGATCATTGTATGCCTTAACCGGCTAACTTCCTACTGCAGTAAAGAAGATTTGTGGGTTTCATCCCCACCCCAGTTTTACTTTCTATTTTGGAAGGTTTCTGGGTCACCAAAATCTCTGTGCTTATGTGTTATGAATGTCTACATACTGCAGATTAGGTGATTAAATATTTTACTGGTTAATATGAATTGATTTAAGATTTTATGTTTACTGATTCACCCCTCCCCTCTCAATAAACTGTTATATCTTGAATATTTCCAACAATTTTTACATTAGCGATGATCAATCACAGTCTATGGAGTTTGTATAGGGTTGTTTTCAACTATTTTATGGAGATTTTGCTAGCAGGGGCATCACATATCATTAGCACATTATTTAGTCAAACAATTGTGCATCTCATTTCAAGAATGCATGGATGTTCTATTGGTTAAGTAGGATGAACAGGTTGTGTAGAATTCAACATATATGGAATTTCACAGAGGTTGGTCATGGAAAGGGAGAGTATGATGGTGCAGGCACATGCATCAAAAGAGCCTTAGCTTGTGGTGAACTAAAGTACAAAGATGGAGCAATATTAACAGATACAAAATCCATCGTTTAGTGGTGTAACACTACAATGGGTCCAGGTAAGGAAGTTGAGTCTACAATTCTTAGATTTTTTTGCTTGATAGATAATACTAACATTGCACCATATCAAGATTGTTGCACACTAATAGGATCCAGTGAGTTCCATTTGTTTAGAAGCTCTGATGAAGGTTCATGGAGTATCCAGACACAAAAAATGGCATGCTATTGTCCATCATGTGTAGAGGAAAATTGGGATGACTGTGAGTCAACTGAATGGGTTGACAAATCGGATATATGGGTTTTGGACCCAATTGACATCTATCATCCCCCACAAGTACTGAAAATGGTAGAGATGGATATGTCTATTAACTTTGACTGCTTGTCTGATCTAGTTCAACCTAGTAATATATATATATATATATATATATATATATATATATATATCTTTGTAATTTCAATATGTAACTTTATAACTTTTACCTAAGTATTTTCTAAATTAATGTTGTAGGCCATGTTTTTGTTGTTATTGCACATGAAGAAAATGAAGAAGGGATATATTATTATTTTTGTCATTGTGTCCAAGCCAAAAAAAAATTGGATCACTTGATTATAGATAATGAAGGTTTAGAGTACCATGTCGGTCCGGTGGTTGTAATCGGCACGTGGCTTAGACAATATTCTATGAAGAATCCTAACTTGTGGTTATTCGAGGATTGGCAAACAGAGAGGAAGATTCTTCATTATTCAAACCTTGTTGTCGCATCAAATGTCCACTTGATAAAATATGGTGGAAAACTAAATAATAAGATTCTTGGAAAGTTTGAGAGTCAAACCACGAGGCAATACTTGAGACATTAAAATGTAGAGCAGATCCAGTTGACTCATTAGATTGAATAGGGAGAGAGGGAGAGAGAGAAAGGGTGATCAATTGGATCCAAATACAATGTTGCAACCTCTCCCCCAAGACTATCCACATGACAAGGTAGACCGTATTGTTATGATGTGTAAGTGATGAGATAAGTTTAAATCATATATTTTATGTTTTGATTTGTTTAGAATCTGGATACATTATTTGAATTTATATTAGATTCTTTAATAGGACCCATTTTTAGATTAGTCATTTGAATAAGTGAAAGTTTAGAATTTTTTGTTTAGATCAAAATGTAATGAAAGAACATGAAAATTGTTAGAATGTGAATGCTTTGTGATGTAAAGTCATGATTGTGTGCATGTAACTAGAAACTTCAAACTAGCGAAAGAAACAATACAGTGGGAGAAGTTTCCAAGACTCATCAAGCCATGTTTAGTAAGCCTCTTGATCATTGCTAGAATCTCAAACAAATAATTCTTTGCATTTGGAAAATTGTTACCAATAATGATATTATGACTAACATGCTTTTTATCTTTTAATAAAAATCAGGAGGAATCTAGTGGTTCAAATGTTGAAAGTGAGTCTGCTAATAGAGGGACATTTAGGGGCAAAAGATCCAATGGCAAAGGAAGGTATAGTGGAAGAGGGCCTAGTGTGTTCACTGGTAAGTGCTTTACTTGTAACCAAGTAGGAAATCAATCCTTTAGATGCCCTAAAAAGAACAAACAAGGATATTACATTTATCTGGTTTTGTTTCTTCTTACAATTTTTATCCCCTTATGTGTTTTGGGTTCAAATTTGAAAACAAGACACTCTCATGTGTCCTTTCTTAAAATATTGATGCAGTGTTACAAAAAATAATTCTTTTCAAATCAATTTCTTTCTAGAGTTGGTCAATATGAAATATAGTTAGTATATTCTAAAACAAGTAAAAGAACCTAGAAATGACGCCTCTTTTTCTCCAAGTTATCTTCATTCCTCTAACAATGATCTCAATCTCAGCACTAAAGATAATGCACAGTACAAATCTACTTGTGCCAACTATTATTATTATTTCTAAGAAAGAGATGGAAAAATAAAAGTAATCCAATAGGAAGTAAAATAAAAATAGTTGAAACAATCAAGGGAAGTTAGTTGTGTGGGACCTTTATATACTTCACCACAACCTTATAAATATATATATTTCTACCTCATGAGTACCGTCTTTGGGCACCTATTCACCTTCCATGTAACCGTGGTCTATTCCTTTACTTCTATCACACTCCAAATGTGTGCTCTTTTAACGCCCTTGCATTAATTAAATAATTCGTTATTATTATTATTATTATGTAGTTAATGTTTCTTTTAATTGCCCATGATCACTTGCAACAAGATTAAACACACCTACAAATGGAAGTGGAATAAAATCTAAGGGAGCTAAGGAAGTAAAAACTATAACAGATCAAGACCAAATAGGGATATCATCAAATACATGTGCAAGGAGTTCAAATGATGAACCTTTGGTATGTAAACTCCAAAATACTATTTTTGGTTTTAAACTAAACTTGACTATGCATTTAACTTATTTATTCTAAAAATGTAGAATGCATGGAGACACGTGCACGAACTAATTAGTAGACTTTGGGAGTCAAGCTTCACTTCAAAAATATATGAAGAACATGCATAGGTATAGGAAACTTCTCATATTTCTTTACATACCCGTCACCTTTAAAAATAGTTTCTACAAACACAATACAAGCCATTTCACAAGACATTATAGTGATCCTTCATAGCACTACTTTCCTAAGTGGCGCATGATGGAGGTTATAATGTTTTAGAATGTTAGGAGTAGTTTCAAGTTGATATCAACCCAGTTGTAAAGGATTGAGACTCATTGGTGTTTCTATAAACCTCTAGTCCTTAAGAATGATGTAGAGGTTAAGTAATCCTAAGCTCAATGTTGATATCAACCTAATAGCACAGGTCTTACACCTAAACCTCTACACCTTGACACAACAACAACACAAATGGATCAACATTAATCCATAAACATGACACCTAGAAACTTGATTCAACACCCAAGAAATGGTGGATCTTCACAAATAAAGATTCTTAGCATGTAAAGGGGGTTCCATATATCAGAAAATCCAAAAAAACAAGGCCATACAGCAACTTGAACATGGGTTCCATAGCTCTGTCTAAATAATGCAACACTTAGCATTAATCCATGCAACTTTAAACTTGACTCAATGCTCCAAAAATGGTGGATCCTTAAAAAAAAGTTGAACAACATAATAAGGGATTCAATATGTTAGAAAGACCCAAGAATCAAGACCAAAAAACATGTTCAACATGGGTTTCATGGCATTGTTTGAGAATGTAGCAATTAAGGCTACTAGCCTATCCAAGACAAAATATGCAATAATTATATAAAATTCCAAAGGACCTCCCCAACCAGTTGGCATTCTAGATACCCTTTATGGAGTTTTTTAAACCTTCAAAAGGACAAGTGTTGGAACCAAATATAAGTCCTCCAAAACTGAGCTATCATACAGGCCTTCTAAACTCCAATCAACACCTTAACTTGCTTTCAACCTCCAAAAAATGGTGCAGAGCACCTAATAAAAATGTTTGTTTTGTTAAATGTAATAAGGCCTTAGGATTGATTAAGAAAATATCCTCAAGGCCATCCACCCATGTAATGGATACAAGACCCCAAGGTGTTAATATGAACATGGGCATCATTTGGTTGGAAAGGTGGAATTTTGGTTTATTTTATGGTTTTTAGGATAGTTTAGGCGTTTTGAGTCTTAGAATAACATTTAGGAATGGTTAGAATTGAATTAGGAAGAAGCTTTGTCAAAATGGAAAAAATTGAAAAAAAAATTGCAAAATAATTTGACAACTTTGTCAACAAACCACTCCCAACGGCTAAAATTGCCATGGGGTGGTTCTACCCATTTGTAATGGCCTATAAAGGCTCTAGACACCCAAGGGGAGAGATAACATGAACGAATATATGTACTTTCTCTTTAGAATCAATAAAATCTTTTATTTTTGGACTATTTTGATTGGTTTTTCCATATAGTATGGCCTGTAGTGATTGGGAAGTCAAAACTTTTGTACTGATTTGATAGCCCTACTTATTTATAAAGTTTTCAGTTTTATTTCAAGTGTTCATCAGTTAGGATGATAAAGTTATTGGTTTTTCTCAGTCACTGCCCTGTGAAACCCTCAAAACAAGGGTTTGGCCAAAGAAATGGCCCTAACTTGAAACTCCACTATTGGAAATTGTTTCAAATTTGTATGGAGCAAGCTAGGGCAATGCATTATCATATTTTAAAGGTCTTGAGATAGGAGGTTGCAACAGAGATTTATGAGAGCAAGCCCTAGGTCTAATATTACCCATGTATTAGACCTTGTTTGTGCAATTTGGTTGAGTAATGTGAAGAAAAGGAGTTGAGGACTTGGTGAATTAGCAAAACACTTTTATTTGTGTTAGGAGAACACTCTAGAGTTGGAATATTGATTCCATGAACCCATTTCTTGGTCATTGCCTTGTAGACCATGCCTAAATTTACTAATTAGGCCTGAATGCATGGTTGGGGTTAAGGCATGTTGGAGTGGAGTGAAGTTTTCAAACTTTAGAGTCTTTTAATCCTTGGAAAATGGTATCTAAAACTATACTTTTTTGGCTAGGTCCTTTGGCAGCATTTTGAGTTATTGCTGAAAAATTGAAGTAGGAGGCCTAATTTCCTAGTAGCTTAAATGCTACATTATATTTTGTGGGTTGTATGTAGTAGGTCTAATCAATGATTTTCCTTATATTGGTCATGTCAACCTTGCCTCAAGCCATCATTGGTGTTAGAAATCTTGGGAACACCATAAACCCACTTTTGCCAAGTTGGGGGGTAGTAGGCCATTGTTGATCGAAGTAGTAAGAAGTTTGATTCTTGTCTTCTTTGGAGAGTTGGGTTTGTAAACCTGTTGGAAAGTTGTAATATCAGAGTAGTATCCATTTAGAAGTGATTCATAGCCTTTTCTTTACCCTTGTGGAGTTTGGAGGTTTGGGGGGTGGAAGGTTGATTGTTTGGTGCTTCCTTGTGCTTACTCTACATCAAACAACAACTAGGCCTTCCTTGTGCTTACTCTACTTCCACTAGACCTCTAACATAGGTAGACTCTATCTCTAAGTGGACTCCACTTTACAAGCCCAACCCTCAAACCTAGGATGCTCAAACAACCTAGACCAATTATAACACTTAGGGACTCCTTATCACTAATAGGCTTAAAATGACAAATACTTCTTAAATGGTTCCAAAACTCAACTTTTCTAATGGAAATGGTTTTTTATAGACTCAAACCAATAAGAAAACCCCAATTTTGAAGTTTCTCACACTTAACAATCAAATTGCAAAAATTGTTACCAACACTTCTTATTAGGACAATTCCTAGTTTCAATGGTCAAACTTTGAAAACATAAAAATGACCATCCAAATTTTTTACATCACTAAACACCCTTCAACCACTCCTAAGATATTTGAAAAGATCAATCACAAACTCTACTCCAGCATCAAGTTATGCCCACTTTGTGTCATAGTCCTAAATGGCCAATTTAGGATGGGTTACAATGAAAACATAAACAAATGGGTTCAAAAACTTGGTTCAACCCATTGGATCTATTATACACCTTTAATTTTTCATTTTATACCCTTCACTTGGGTCAAATCAATCAACTTGGGAGTCTAATCCTTCTTTTTCCTTCAAAACTAGACTAGACATAAGACTATGTTCAGTCTAGGGCTTGCTGGTAAAAATAGGTGCCCTACTCCTACAACCCTGAAACTCTGCCATCTTAAAGACCCCTCTCCTAACTTGCATTCCAAAAAGTAGCATTGAAATTCCATGGTGGGTTTGCATGTTAGGAGGCCATCTTGCTGAAACCCTCAAATTTAGGGTAAATCTGGGTAACCTCAACAAAATCTACTATGACTTTTTTTCTAATAAGATAAACAATTAAAAAAAAATGTAATGGAATCCTTACTCAACCCTCTATCCAACCATATGCAACTTGTTCCACTCCCAATATCCACAAGTCGTTCAAGATTGAAAAAATAGTAAAAGAGGTAGAAATTTTGAGTTTTAGTCACCAAATGCTCTCCACCCATTAATACAACGACCTTCCCCATGTGTGGAGAACTTAAATAAGTGCGTTCCAATAGTTACAAATTCCATTTGGATGGTTGGAAGACCATACAACTTCCCTTTTTTAGTTTGACAACGAAAATTGCAAAAATTGCTCTTTAGCAACTTTTTGCATTTTGCAACTTTCTTGCACTTTTGCACTTTTTTACAAACCTTTAATCCAAAGGTGTCTTAATGACTCAAATCCACCTAAAACATCCTAAAAACATCAAAATACTCAAAATCACACATATTATGACTCCTTGGTTACAAATGGTCACTAGGCTTATAACCACACCAATGTGCCATTGTACCTTACAATAGAGTCTTTTATTACAAGTATGGATCAAACTTCTTTCCTAATGATTCTAACCTAATAAACACCTTCAATTCATGCCTAAGAGCCTTAGGTGCCCTGCACCACTAGGGTTCTCAACTAACCTAGATCAATCACAACTTCTTAGGGAGTCCCCTTCTCCAATAGGCCTAAAAAGGAAAACTCTCCCCAGATGGGTTTAGAACTCAACTTTCCTGATAGAAAAGGTTTCTATGGACCTCGTCTCTCAAAAAAACCCAACTTTAAAGTTCTCAAACAAGCAACAACTGATTTGCATAATTGTTACTGGCATTTCTAATAGGGCTAGTCCTAGATTTCTTGGTCAAACTCCCAAACTTTGAAAAGGGCCACACTATATTTTCACCTCTTTAGACACCCTTTAACCACCTCTTAGAGATTCCAAAAGATCAAACGCTAACTCTATTCCAACACCAACTAACACCCACTTTGAGTCATAGACCTAATTGGCCAAATTAGGCTAGGTTACAAAGGAAGTATGAGTAAATGGGTTCACATACCTAATTCCACCCCTTGGAATTTTTCTTCACATCTAATTAATCCTCCTAAACCCTTCACCTTGATCAAATCAATCAATTTGGAAGCTTGAACCTTCTTTCTTCTTCAAATCTACACTAGACATATAGAAATGTTCAATCTAGGACTTGTTGGTAAAAATAGGCAACCTAAACCTATAGTTATAAATCTCTACCAGCTTGAATTACCCTCTCCTTACTTGCATTCCCCAAAGTAGCATTCAAATCCCACAGTGGAATTGCAAGTTAGGAGGCCATCTTGAAGAAACCCTCAGATTTAGGGTAAATCTAACCAACTTCTACAAAAACTAATGTAAATTTTGTTGTAGATAAGATAAATACTACAAACCAAATGAAATGGAACACTAACTCAATCCTCTATCCAACCATACCAAACTTTCACCCCTACCAATCCGTACAGGCCATACAATATTGAAGCAACAGAGAAAAAGGCAGAAATTATGAGTTTTATTCAATGTTTGTTGTTCACCTGTCCGTACAATGGATTTATCCTCTTATGGAAACCTTAAATAGATGTCCTCCAATTATCACAGCCACTTATCAACACTAACACTAATCATTTTCAACACTAATCAATGAGAACACTAAAATATTAAACTCAATTATAATAAGAGATAGATTATTATTCTCAAACACATGAAAAACACTAGGTCATTGGTCAAGTTGAACACATATAATATAGATATCTATTATGGTTGGATAGATTTGTGAATCTTCTTTCTGTTGCACTTGGAATGAGGTTCAAATTCACTTTAAAACTCAAGATATTCCCATTTTACTAACTGATGTCCACATTTTGTGCCATTACCTAGGGTTTCATCTATTTTCCCTCATATCTTGAGATTCCACCATGGGAAATTAATGACCCTTGGTGGAATCTGATTTAAGACAATATTTTTTATGTTCCTTTTGGTTTTAGGTCAAAATAATGAGGTTGGAGAGAAAAAATTGATGCCCTAGGCATGCAAGATCCATGTGCATGCTAGAAATTTGTAGCAACATCTTCCATAACGCCCTGCAGAGAAGGTTTTTGAGGCTTGAAAATTGGTATGTGGTAATTTTACATGATCCCCCTCATGTTCCAATTTTTGGATTGAAGTTTTTCTCAAGGGGTAGGGTACTTCTTTTGTTAATGGATGCCTAATTGCCTACATTCCTAAGTGAGCCTTAAAAAACTCAGTTGCTACATACTTCTCTTGAGATCCCAAGGCTTTAGTATGTTGTATAAAACCAAAAAGGGTATCCAAATCAGTGATTATTTTCTTTAGTTTGTGAGGAGATGTTTGTGATTTTCCATGTTCAAGGCTACAAGCCTAGTCTTGAGTTTGTGAAGCAACTAGCCAATGAAAATTGCATAGTTTGAATCTAATGTTGGATTCATGCTATTTTGGACCTAAATAGACCCTTTCCATGCTTGGAAGTCACCCCTAGTCATTATTTTTATTTGTGGGATTTTGTGTCAAATAAGCCTTATGATACCCTTAAGAGCAACTAGAGATTAGTTGTCTTTGTAATAGGTTTTCCTTGTGATTTGGGATTCTTAGGAGTGGTTGGTTTTTTGAGAATTTTATAAAGGTCCTTAGGGTCATTAGGTTAACTTTTAGGCATCTAGGAGTTAAGATGTCAAAAATTGCAAAAAAATGCAAAAGTTGTCAAAGCAAAATTGCAAAAATGCTGACAACTTTGCAAGAGTTTGAGAATTGGTGAAGGGTTGAGCATTTGGAAATAAGTTATTTTACTATTTCCAAACCATTTCCAAGTTGTAGAACTAGAATCGAGTGAAAATTGTAAAAATTGCACTTTTTGTGCAAAGTTGCATTGTTCAAAGTTGTAAAAGTTGCTCAAATTTGCAACTTATTGGAAAAAGGGTCGTGGGCTTGAACTATCTGCTTTGTTAGCTCCAAGTGGCTAGGTAAACCCTATCCCCAACCTTGTCTCATCTCGTTCAATGCTCGAGCATTCTTAGGCACACTAAACTAGAACGTCCCTAAGGGTCACTAAATGCCATAGAGCTACAATCTTTGACGAGCCATATCTCGGAGCTCGTGCGAGGTATGGATGTGATTCTAGTTCCTATAGGACTATGTTGCAAAGATCTACACTAACCTATCTCACTTTTTGGAGATCATACTCCATTTTGATTTTGCGACACCATCTTGGGTGATGCTAAAACTTGTAGTGTTGGCCAGTACAAAGTTGCCAACTGCCAAATCTCTCTCACTTTTCGTCGTGGGATCAAAATGTCTTCTCTATTAGGTCTGGGTGGCCAGGTAAACCCTATCCCCAACCTTTTCCTATCTTTTTGAGTGCTCAAACATTCTTGGGCACGTCGAATTGGAAGGTCTCTAAGGGTCACTAAATGCCATAGGGCTATGATATTTGATGGGGCATATCTCAGAGCTCGTGCAAGATATGGATGCAATTCTAGTTCCTATAGGACCGTGTTGTGGAGACGTACAATAACCTCTGTCACTTTTTAGAGATCATACTCTATTTTGATTTTTCAATGCCATCTTAGGTGATGCTAAAACTTGTAGTGTTGGCCAGTACAAAGTTGCCAACTGCCAAATCTCTCTCACCTTTCATCATGGGATTGAAATATCTACTCCATTAGCTTCAAGTGGTTGGGTAAACCCTATCCACAACCTTTTCCCATCCTGTTGAGCGCTTGAATGTTTCTTGGCATGCCAAATCAGAACATCCCTAAGGGTCACTAAATGCCATTAGGTTGCGATCTTTAACAAGGCATATCTCGAAGGTCATGTGAGGTATGGATGTGGTTCTAGTTTTATAGGACTGTGTTATAGAGATCTATAATAACCTCTCTCACTTTTTAGAGATCACATTCTATTTTTATTTTGCAAAGCCATCTCAAGTGATGCTAAAACTTGTAGTGTTGGCCAGTACAAAGTTGCTAACTGCCAAATCTCTCTCACCTTTCGTCATGGGATTGAATTGTCTACTCTGCTACCTCTAAGTGGTTGGGTAAACCCTATCCCCAACCTTGTCTTTTCCTACTCAATGCTCGAATATTCTCAGGCACGTCAAACCGGAACGTCCCTAAGGCTCACTAAATGCCATAAAGTTGCAATGTTCGATGGGGCATATCTCGGAGCTCATGTGAGGTATGGATGTGATTCTAGTTCCTATAGGACCATGTTGCAGAGACCTACACTAATCCCTCTCACTTTTTGGAGATCATACTTCATTTTGATTTTGCGATGCCATCTTGGGTGATGCTAAAACTTGTAGTGTTGGCTAGTATAAAGTTGCCAATTGCCAAATCTCTCTCAGCTTTCATTGTGAGATCAAGTTGTCTACTTTGTTAGCTCCAAGTGGTCAAGTAAACCCTATCCCCAATCTTGTCCTATCTCATTGAGTGCTCAAACGTTCTTGGGTACATCGAATGAAAATGTCCCTAAGGGTAACTAAATGCCATAGGTCTGCGATCTTTGATAGGGCATATCTCAAAGCTCGTGTGAGATATGGATGTGATTCTAGTTCCTATAGGACTGTGTTGTGGAAACCTACAATAACCTCTCTCACTTTTTAGATATCATACTCCATTTTGATTTTGCAATGCCATCTTAGGTGATGCTAAAACTTCTAGTGTTGACCAGTACAAAGTTGCCAACCACCAAGTCTCTCTCACCTTTCGTCATGGGATCGAACTGTCTGCTCTGTTAGCTCTGGGTGGCTGGGTAAACCCTATCCCCAACCTTGTCACATCTTGTTGAGTGCTCAAACATTTCTAGGCACACCAAATCGAAACATCCCTAAGGGTCACTAAATGCCATAGGGCTGCGATCTTTGATAGGTCATATCTCGAAGCTCGTGTGAGGTATGGATGTGATTCTAATTCTATAGGACTATATTGTGGAGACCTACAATACTCTCTCTCACTTTTTAGAGATCATACTCCATTTTGATTTTGTGATGCCATCTCGAGTGATGTTGAAACTTGTAGTGTTGGCCATTACAAAGTTGCCAACTACCAAATCTATCTCACTTTTTGTCATGGGATTGAATTGTCTACTCTGTTAGCTTTAGGTGGCTAGGTAAACCCTATCCCCAACCTTATCTCATCTTGTTCAGCGCTCGAACATTCTCGAGCATGTCAAACCATAACATCCCTAAGGGTCACTAAATGTCATAGAGCTATGATCTTTGATGGGGCATATCTCAGAGCTCATGCGAGGTATGGATGTAATTCTAGTTCCTATAAGACCGTGTTACAGAGACCTACACTAACCTTTCTTGCTTTTTGGAGATCATACTCCATTTTGATTTTACGATGCCATCTCGGGTGATGCTGAAACTTTTAGTGTTGGCTAGTATAAAGTTTCCAACTACCAAATCTCTCTCACCTTTCATTGTGGAATCAAACTGTCTGCTCCGCTACCTCTGGGTGGCTAGGTAAACCCTATCAAAATGAATAGTTTTAAGGTCAATGATTAGAACAATAAAAATAGTATACAATGTTCATGGATATGTAAGCTTGGATATTTGTTTCAAGATGAGTATAGACCTTATGTCTATAATTGCAATACTTTATGTAATGATTTGAGTAAGTTACAGATGTTTTCGTAAAGACTAGTTGCATGCTAGTGATAGAGAAATATGTCAATTATTGTTACTATATTTTGGTTATAACTTGTTGGTGACCTAGAATTAAGGTTTGGGAGCATAAAGCATGGTGAAATACTTGGAATAGTGCATGATTTGGGATTTGCAATTCATTTGATTTGTGTTGTGATGATTGCTAGCATCTAGTGTACAGATTACTGCTTCTAGGAGCTGAGGGGATGGTGTAGTGTATTATTTGGATTGGTAAGTGTTAATTGATAAGTATGAATCCAATGAGTCCTAAGTGTTCTATTCATTCTCATGAGAGATGGGTTCATGCAAACCACTACTCATGCAACATGGGTCAATGAATTTGACTCAAAAATAACATAGTTGAATCTTGATAGAAATATCACAATTTGACATGTTGTGGAATATATATGTTACTTATCAATTAACAAGCTTAAGGGGATTACTAATGAATGGTTCATAAGGCACAACACTTGATGAATCTTTTACAAATGAAGTTGTAATAAGAGTGGTTTTAACCATGGGGGAAACTTTTTAGTTAAGGCACTTGAGTTGGAGTAGTACTAGGATGGGTGACCTCCTAAGAAGTATTCGTACTTCACCTCTCTAAGCATCAATTAGATTCAATGAGTGCTAAGTGTTCTATTCGTTATCATGAGAGATTAGTTCATGTAAACCACTACTTATGAAAGATGGGTCAATGAATTTGTCTCAAATACTACACAGTTGAATTTTGATAGCAATATCACAATTTGACTTCTTGTAGAAATGTCTGCTACTTATCAATCAATGAGATTAAGGGGAATTCTAATGAATGGTTCATAAGGAACAACACTTGGTGAAGGTTTTGCAAATTGTGTTGTAGGAAGAGTGGTTTTAATCATAGAGGAAACTTTATAGTTAAGTGTGCTCAACCGAGAGTAAACCTAGGGTGGGTGACATCTTAGGAAGCCCATGTACCTCAACTCTATGAGAATCACCTAGATCTAATGAGTGCTAAGTGTTATATTTACTCTTATGAGAGTTGGGTTCTTATGTCCCACTACTCATGAAACATGGGATAATGAGATTGACTAAAAAATTACACACTTGAATTCCATTAGTACTACCACAATTTGACTTGTGAAAAAAGATCTAAGCCTACTTATCAATAACACAATTTGCTAGACCATTTGACATATCCTAGCATATACATAGATGTCTAGTCTCCATGGTGATAGATTGATTGATTTATGACGTGCACATATACATATGTGTGCCCATTACAATTGGTATTCTATGATGGCAAATCTAACATATGGAATTAATGAAACCTTGAGAATCCTATTAGTCTCTACTTCATAACTAAACCTTGAGAATACTATTGGGCTCTACATCATAACTAAACCTTGAGAATCCTATTCTGGCTCTACATCACTATCTATCTCTGTCACGTGGCAATCCTTCACTATTTTGAGGCTAGATTAATGGATTTACCCTTCCCACTGTATGTGATGTAGATGTAACTTGTGGAAGAGGGTTTTGAAATTGTAATGAATGTATATATGATGATTTTTTGACTATGGTAAGAGTTTTGACAGAGAGAAAGAACCAAAGACTGGCTGGGTAATGAAGAGCATGGGCATGGGTGACTACCCCAAGTAGAGAAGTAAGAGTTTTCTCCAAACAAGGATAAGTTTTATGTTTGATATCATATACTTGGATGATTTTAAGTATGTTTGATCCATTTACAAGATCTAGAAAGATTGGGAGATGAGTTTTTGGGAAATCCCTAGGGTAAAGGGCCTAGAAGTGAGGGTTTGGTGAAAGGGGATGTAGAAATTCTAGAGTGACCAAAAAAAATTTGAAATAATTTCATTTGAGTCATATTAAAAGACTATTTGAGGTTGTTAAGGTTCTAGCAAATAAGGGGATATGAGTTGCTTTGTAAATGGCCACTAGTTAGGCTTAGTTATGTAATTAAGATAGCAAGATTTGAGAGATACTTTCCAAAACAACTATAGTTGAAATTTTGATATTTTATATAAGGGGATAAAGGTTATTTGGAACACCAAAGGTTTTGGGAATGTCAATGGAAAATTTTGGAGAAAACTGAGAATTACTAGCTGGCAAGGGCTAGTTGAGTCAAGCCTAGAATAGGCAAAATTGGGAAAGTGTAAGAGATGAGTTTCTAAGAGGTTGAAAGGAGTTTGAAAATTTTAGATGGGATGTGTTTAGATGACCAAAGGTGTTGGGGTCATGGTGTAAAGCCTAGGATGGGTTTTGGTATGTTGGAGGCACTAGGGTACACTAGATGCATAGGTAGCAACATGGGTGTTTTGAAGCCAAACTGAAGAATTAAGTTATAACCTCTTAGATATGGTTGTGGAAAGGTATTACCAAGTTAGAGACCTCCTCTTGAACCCTAGTAGAGTTAGATTCCTTGGGTATATTCCAAGAGTACAAAGGAATCTTGGAGTTGAGTTGTAATTCCTAGGGGAATAATGGGAGGCTCTGCATCAAGTGTAGGGCTTAGGATATCTTCTAGGGACTATTTAAACACCAAATCCACCTTTTCCTAGAAAGGTGGTATGTGCAGAGTCCTTGAAAATTCTTCATGAAGACCTTGAGTGCCTTGAGTACCCTGCACTATATATATATATATATATATATATATATATATATATATATATATATATATATATATATATATATATATATATATATATATATATATATATATATATATATATATATATATATATATATATATATATATATATATAAGTTATTTAAAAAGTAAAATAGACATAGTAAATTAAACTTTCTTGTAAGTTTTATGGCCAATCTACACCTAAATAATCAAAGGCATAACAAGTCTCAATTTCAATAACCACAATATTACAAGAAATCCATCCAATAATCTAAGAAATCTAGAGAGTAATTCTTCCTTGTATCCCCCTGACAGGGAACCTAAGAGATCACATAACTAATAAGGGTAAAAGTGGAATAAATTTTATTCTATTTTTAACACAAAATTGAAGCACATAAATTTCATTTTCAATTCTTCTAACATTAAATATTTTGATATATCTCATTGATTAAATATATGAATATTTTATATTAACTCAACAACCAAGTTCTTATAAGTTCTCAAACATCACTACTAGAAATGCATACATAAGTTCCCATAAGTAAAAACCATCATAAATATATGAACAAGATTTCATTATAAATAATTGAATCCATTATTACAATTAGATAATGTAAAAATCACATAAGCATACCAAGGACAATCATCTTGATATACCCATTCTTCTTTATTACAACTAAGCATGCGTACATATACATATTACAAGGAGCAAGTAACCATTATATATCATGTTTTCATATACTTCTAACATTTTTCTCCTCCAACATGATCTCTATACAAAATGGATACATAAGTATTATATTATAGTCATGATACAAAAATATGATGTTGCAACATCTAGTCACACACAAAAAAAGGTGCAAAATTGGAATGTGTGAAGAAAGATCATCCAAGGCTCTTGAAAAACTCTGGAAAAATACTCAATGGATAAAAGACTTTCCACCCAACCATTGAACCTCACTACCTCGCTCCCCTAAGCTAGGAGATAACACAAGGCCCCACACCAAGTTCAAACATAAGCAAGGGGATAAAATAGCTATTTTAACACTAATAAAGTTTATTGTTGATCAATATTGTATCAAAAATTCAAACTAATTAGTTATTGAATTAAACTTGATAAACTTGATAAACAGAGAAGGAAAACTTTAAACATGAACAAGATCATAAATCATATGACAATGACATATTGGAAATGATAAACTTATGCTTAAACAGTGATAAAGTTTATTGTTAATCAATATTCTATCAAAGTTTCAAACTGATTAGGTATTGAATTTAATGTCATACATGAACATATCTAATTTAATGTCATACATGAACATATCTAATTTAATGTTATACATGAACATATCTAATTTAATATCATACATGAACAAACATATAATATAAAATGATAACCAATAATGTCATGTACATTAACAAACACATAATATATTATGATAACCAATAATGTCATACATGAACAAACATATCATTTATTAACCAATAATGTCATAAGTCTAATAATTTCATGCATCAAATAAATTTCATACATCAAATATAAAATGTCATATATACATCAAATGTATATCAAATATGTCCACTAACATAAAATCCAACATATATGTCCACTAATGCCTATACATGTACATGTCTATCAACTATATCTTCTCCTTCCCATGAGGGGAAGGAAATAAATCTCTAGAGGCCTTCGGTCATCATGTGGAGGGAGATGGTGGTGATGATGAGGTCCTCCTTACATGCTCACTTGTCCTCTTGTTGAGGATCTTCTCTAACTCGAGCTGATAAAAAAAAAGTTGAAATGAATGAATAATTATTATACATTGAAATCAAATATATGTACACACAAAATTAATTATTTTCTTACCGCCATCATATAGTCACTTTGTAAGTCCACCTCGAATGCTCGTGGATGATCAGGTGTGACAAGACCCCACAAAAATTGAATCAATATAATCACTTATACATAAAATTAGAAATTTTGATACTAACTATTATAAACAGCAACCAAAACCAAGATAATTCTTTCATACCTCAGTCAATGGCTATGAACTAGCCATAGGTATAGCCACTCTATGATCGACGAACCGTCAGAGATGAGGAGGAGTGTCCGATGTCATGATCTACATGTCATGCAATACACATTACATGTAACATGAAACATGAAACAAATATAATCAAATGAATTAAATTAACATGAAACAAATTTACCTCTACAAAGCTCATATAATGTCTATGCTTTGAGTGCTTAGTAAATGTCGACAGTCCTGTAGAGAACTGATTCACATGCATAATTTTTTTTGTCAATACTTAATATGATTACTTAATAAAGGTCTGTATTAATTTAAATGATTAAATCGATACATACCTCTGGACTCGTGGATGGGGCAAAAAATGGGGCTGGGGGATCGCTACTAGGCCCCTTGAATTTTGAACAATGTCAATAGATGCTAATTAATTAATCGTTCAATGTACATATGAAATGTGATGAAATTAGTAAATTATAATTGTAATTTAACTGTGTGTTAATGCCAAATGTGTCATTTAGGAACTGATTAGTGACGAGCCCATCATCCGCAACATCTCCAGCATGAGTGCCAAATGTGCATAAGGATCCAAATGATGTGCACATGTGACTGCGGTGCATTGAAGGTTCCCCCTCAACTAATGGACTCATGTAATGGATGAGGGCTTTTGTCAAAGCATTTATGGTCCCTAAAGCACTGACCTCTACATGTTCCTTCACAACTGAAGAAATAGTCACATGCTCACCCTATGGCTTGACCATAGGTGCCCTAACTACATTAGGGTCACAACATGCCCCCAACCTCTCAAATGATGACCCCCCACCTCTACCCTGGGAGTCTAATATATAAAATAATTGGGGATCTCCCCAAGGACAAACTCATAATACGATTTCTTTAAAAATACATGGGGACCTCATGATTGTTGCAAGAAGGGGCATCAAAAACCATCCACCATCTATCCCAAAAATTATTTCTAATAACATCGTGTATGCACCAATGGATGGGGAACCATTTAGTACCCTCTCTAATAGTATTTTGTTCACTAGGCTTTCAAAATAATGCACATATTCTACCTTTTGGCATTTCTTTTTTTTTTAACATCTTGATATGACAATTTATTTGCATAAAATCTTTTTTGTTCATCCCTCTTAACCTGCCAAAGATCTAACTAACCACTAACTGAAGCTATTTGGGTCTTAATGGATTCAAGGGACAATGCCAATTGAGCCCTCATTGGATTGGTTTGTCTAGATTCTTTCAACCGACCAATGAGTCCTAATTTAGTTTTACCTCTTTCTATTTCATTTATTATATTTTCTTGTGTGCTAGGTGGAGGCCTTGCAATTGGTTTAGGCTACAAAATTTGTTGTTCTTCTTGGGGAGGGTTTTGGTTTTGATTTTCTTGAGGGTTTTGAGCTTCTTGGGGATTTGCCAGTTGATTATTAACATTTCTTGAGAAAAAATCAATTGAAATCTAAATAAATAAACAAATCTAAAGAAAAATTGTAAAAACCCTACAATAAAATATCAAAAACCTACAAAAAAAATTTAAAAACATATCAAAAAATGAAAAATGAAATTTATATCACATACGGCATGCTCGTGATCTCGTATTTCACCGGTGAGGAGGCATATTGGCAAGGCGGGTGGTGAAAAGGTTGATTTTTTCCAATTCACGTACACGCTGCTATGATGAGAGGTTAAACAAAAGAGTTAAAATGAATGGGATTTGGGTATGCAACCCATTTATAAAATTTTTCTTTTTTAAAAGTGCATATACACTATGGCTCGGGTTACCCGAGCCATAGTGCATACGCGCTATTGAAATTTGGAAGAAAAAAAAAAGGTTGTCACCTTTTTGGCACCACAACTTGGTGTACATACCCTTCATCATAATAGAGAATGAAATGACAATAAATAAAGAAAAAAATAGGGAACAACTACAAATAAGCCAAACATCACCCAATACCCACCACAATTGGTATGTGAAAATAAACCTTTTGCAACAGCTTCCAAACTCTCCTAACAAAGCACCCAATAAAATGAAAGAGAAGAATATTGAATGGTACCTCATCCCCTCCACATCACACCCAACATGTAGAACCCATATATAACCTGACACACTCAAAACCAAGGAGAATGGTAGTTGTTCGGGAAAACCCTAGGCCCTACGAACGTAACAGTTGCACTTAGTATCACTCTCCATCCTTGTTCCCAAAATCTCTATAAAAACACAAAAGTTGTGAAGTTGTAAGGGAATTTTCTTTTTAAAGAGAGGTAAATGCTTTGACCTGGAGCTATGAACTAGTGAGGCCACAAATAGGGGACCTCATCCCCATTAGATTTGAACTTTGATGGCAAGGATAACAACTCAACAACTTAACCATCACAACATGCCACTATTGGCAAGCTATAAGGACATATTTAGGTCAATTGTAGAATACAATTAAATTCTAAGGAAGATATATTACAAATTTATTATAGTTATTTGATATGGAAGAGTGAGGTAAGTATGAGTCAAGGGCTGACTAGTATCTAGTTTATGAAATTCTTCCTCATGCCTCACCCTTATGTTGTTGGAGCCTTAAACTTAGCAATGCTTGAAACTTGCAAACTTTTTAAGGACCTATTAACTTTACTAGTAGACCAAGTACCCATTGACGTTAGAGGGAGCCTACATAGATACCCCCACCAATACAAATTTTGAGATAAGATAATGATAGTCAAACTTAGGCGTCTGCCCCAAACCTACAATTTCTAAAATCTCTAAATACAATAGGTTTTCAAGAACTTTTTAATAGAAAAATCTTCATGATCTACGTCCATTTGTTATTAAAAGAAACAAAAAGTACTATAAATATAAATTTGAAAAAAAAAAAGATATTACAATTTTATACAAAGAAGCACATAATTTTAAATGTGTACAATATTCACAATAACAAGGAGAAATATTTTCCATAGTAAAAAGAGGGAGTAATATATTTTTATTATAACATGTACAACAAAGTATGTTGGAAGGAATATAAAGACATTTCAAGATTTTTACTTTCATTTGAGATGTACTATATAGAAATATTTATTATTGATTTTTTTTGTAAATATTAAAATATTTACAATTTATTGAAGACTAGAATAACCAACCATCAATACACATGTTGTATAATAAGGTTTAGGATTAATGTATGAGCTCTAAAAGTTAAAAATGATTCCTAAGACTCCACTCACACTAGAATGGATGTATGGAAAGTTGATAATTCCAAAATGAATTAGATATAAATCAAGCACGAGGTCATGGTAAATAATGCACATCATACAAGATTAGCCAATTTAAGGTCTATAATCATCAAATTAATGAACCAAAGGACTAAGAGAAGACTAGAGGTGGAAAAGGTGGTTTGTTTGGTATCTATTAGAAGATGGAGAGGTTTGTAAATGTGAAATGTTGTTTCATAAAACATTCTATTTGCTTAATCTAAATTTGGAAGGATACATTTATATCTTATAAATCATATGAAGGATGACAACAATAATAGTTTGAAACTCTGGTGAATCTAATTGGACAATCATAATTTGGACTTGATCCTAGACTACAGAAAATGGTAAATAATTATGATCAAAAATTAATTTTCTTTTTAAAAAATATGTATTTATTTTCATGTAAATGAAAAAATCATAATATATTTAATTTATTAGATTTGAGTTGTTCTAATGATGGAGAACTCATGTTCTTGGAAAAGAGGTCACAAATTCAAATCTTATAAGAAGTAAGTTAAGCGCAACTTATTTGTAGTACAAATAAATGTTTCCCACAAAGAATATAAGATAGTTTCATATTGCTATAAATCATCTTTAAATCAATATTCAAATATTTAAAAATTGATAATGGAAAAGACCAGCAAGAACATTTCTATTCAATATGTTTTAAACATAGAACAAAAGTTCAATCAACAATCTATCTTTAATTTTTAACAAAAATAAAGACTCCAACTCCATCAAAACTTTTGTTACAATTTATTTATTTATTGAAACTGTATATTATACCTCTAAAATTTACAAGATTTTGGAAAAGGAGGGGTAAAAATTTATTAAGACAGAAAGGAATACAACAAGGAGCTTGATCCTGAGCAAAAAGATCATCAAATTCTTGCACCATCTCAAAGGAAAGTTGCCTCCTATCCATAATATTCTAACCTGGATCATGACTAGAAGCCCATTTGGCTAAACAATCAGTAGCTCTGTTCCATTCATGAGGAGTATATGTGAACCTAATGAATTGAAAAGAGGTAGAGAATAGAATAATCTGATTAACAACAGTGGCTAGCTAACTAACATTGTCAAGCTCCTACGAAGAAAGCAAGTTCACCACCACCTGGGAATTAGACTCACAGATAATCTTATGCCATCCTTGCAAGAAACACTGTTCCATAGCATATAAAATAGCCTGAGCTTCCATGATATTGTTAGTGAAATCACCCTTATGAACTGAGAAAAAGAATTTAACATCACCAGAACTATAGCGAGCCACTCCCCCAATACCAGTAGGGCCTGGATTCCCTCAGGAAGAACCATTAGTGTTAATTTTTAGAACTCCATAGGGAGGAGGAGTCCAATGCCCATCCTGATTTACCTGACCCTTCCTCTGATGTTGAAGTTGCTTGGACATAGAAGGAAACCTTTGAGCTATAGCCCCATCTTAAGGATGAAAATTGAGGTGATTGAATATAGCAAGATCAACTGGATCCATACCCCCATCTAGCTCATACTTCACATGAATAGTTTCCTGAAGAGAATGTGAGATCTTCCACCAAAGATGCAAAACATCTAGCCAAACATCTTGGAATATTCGATGATTCCTCTCCAACCAGATATGACAACGCATGAATGAAGGACCAGCAATCCAAGCAGCATGGAGAGGAGAAGACTTGGAGGGAGTACTTCCCAAGCGGGCCCAGAACTCTAGCAAATAGGAAGCATGCCTACAAGAGCAACACCAAGCACTCCACCAAAGGTGCCATAGCTGAATAGAATAGGAGCAATGGAAGAAAAAATGGGAGATAGACTCCTCCCCATTACCACACAAAACACAATAAGAGAGGCCCTAAAATCTACATTTACAAAGATTATCCCATGTAAGACAATGGTTGTGAGCCACTAGCCACATGAAAAAATTGTACTTGGACCAAGAAACTTTATTCCAAACTTGCTTCCACCAAGGGACCTCAGCATCCCCAAATAATTGTCTAGTTATCTCCAAATACCCAGCAGAGACATGATATTTACCAAACAAGGTACCTCCCCAAGCCAAAACATTAGGACCTAGCAAAGAGGAACACTCTCTAGAGGCCAAAATCTGAGAAAGCTCCTGACGATTCATGTCTGTACCTCCAGGAGGCCAATCAAAAGAATGCTTCCATCTGTAACCAACAACAGGTCCCAATTGAAAAGAAGTCTTGTAATGAGCCACTTTATCCCATCCAGTGGCATGAAGAGAGTCACAAAGAGACTAAAGATGAGGGTACATGGATAAAATGGAAGGGAATCCATCCCAAGCATCAGACCAAAACAAAGCCTGAGAACCACCTTTACATATCCAAAATAGACCCCTCTTGACTAACACTACACCTGTCTTCAAAGTATGCCAAGCCATTGAGCCATGACCTTCAAGAGGAAGTAGAGAAATAGAGCAAGGATCAGCACCATGAAAATATTTATGAGTGATAATACGAGCCCAAAGTTTATGTTGTCCAGAGCACCATCGCTAATAAAGTTTAGCAGCCAAAGCTTGACTACTCAAGAGAGCAGATCGAAGACCAAGACCACCCTCCTTTTTAGGCCTACAAATAGTTTCCCAACTAATCAAGCTCCATTTAGTACTACAAAAATTACCACTCCAAAGGAATTTCCAAGAAAGAGCATCAAACTCCTTGAGAAAGTAAATAGGAGCAGCTTGAACCATGCTTCTATAAGTAGGAAGAGCTTAGATAATAGCTTGAAGAAGAGTAACCTGGGCAGCAGTAGAAAGCCATCTATGAGCCCAATGATTAACCTTATCCTAAAGCTTGGTAATAAAAATTTTCCAGAAGAGACGTGGCTGCCTAGAAACAGCAATAGGAATGCCAAGATAAGTCAAAGGAAGTGACCCAATCTGAAACCACAAGATACCAACAATCCTGTGCTTAATAGAATCAGGAGTGTTAAAAAAGTAAATGGAAGATTTGTGCTCATTAACTTTTTGGCCTGAAGCTACCAAATAAATGTTCAAAGCATGTCGAAAGGCTTCAGCTTCCTTGATCCTAGCATGACCCGCAAGAGTAGAATCATCAACAAATTGAAGATGGGAAAGAGAAGGTCAGCCATTACCCCACCACCACCCTTGAATAGAATTTTGGGACACCTGATACTTAATGAATCTTCCCAAGCCTTCAGCCATGATTAAAAATGTCATTATATGTTAAAAAAAATACCATACTAGATAAATAGAAATAACTTATAAAAAATTCTAGATTAAAAATATTTTTTCATATAATATAATCCTCTTAAAATCTATTCATCATAAAAGTGGAGAGGAGCTCTACTCTTCTTCTCATATGCAACTGCTTAAAGTCCATTTTGTACCGCTTATAAGTATTTTGTGGTTATTATGTATTATTGAAACCATTGCAGGTTTTGTTTGTCTTTTTGGGTAAATTATATTGTAATGTCTGTTTTACTTTCCTTTCTTAGTCGCTAGTTCATTAGTTTTGGCTAATCTCTATCATTGAAAAAATATATCAAAGACAAAATAAAGTCAAATCTTTTTTTTTTCAAGATTCACAAAATGTAGTGATTTTTTTCTAATTTTTTTTTTGTTATTTTCAACTACAAACTATGCAGATCATGAAGATCAAATGCTCAAATTTTCAAAAAAAAAATCATTATACTTTTGATCTTTTGAAAATTGGTCAACTTTAGAATTTTATGGAGGATAGTGTAATTCAATTGTAATCAAAATTGTCTTAATAACAAAAATATATTACTCTTCTCATTATTAGTCTTTTTCTTACTTATTATAGATTTTATTTTTCATTATTAAAAATTATGGAATCATTTCCTACTTTGTCTTGGTGTTGTATATTTGTGCAATTCTATCAATATATTTATTATTTGACTCCTTAAATGACACAATATTACCATACCATTCTGTAAAATTGACTATTCTATTCTACTATGCAAATATGTCTCTAAGTTTTCTTCTTAAATTCTACTTTGACTTTGTACACAGTACTCTTCCTTGTGAATTCAAGTTCTTAATATTGATCTGTCATTTATCTTTCTTATGGGAATAAATATTTTTGTTGTTTTATCATTAATACATCTATTTCTTTTCATTATTTGCTACGAATTTTATCAAAGTACAAAAAATCACTCTTATCATACAAAGATCGTACAACTACTACTTATTAGTCTTTTACTATATAAAATATTAATTAACCTATGTAGATTACTCCCCACATAAAATTTTATCTTTTCAAATTTATATACATGATTTTTTTGCTTGATTTTATGTAGTTTAATAACAAAGGGATATAGATTATGAATATTAAATCATTAAAAATTTCTTCTAAATCTATTATGTTTTGAGATTTTAGAAATTATAGGTTTAATGTAGAGTTTCACTGTTTAATAATCAAGTTAAAAATTTTTTATTTTTATTTTTTTAAATTTTTTAAAATCAATTTAAAAAGAAATATTTAATACATCTTACCTTCAAAATATTGTATTTGTGAGGGCTATGTATTTAAATTGTGATGCAATTTTTTTTTAAATCTTTAATTTAAAAAAAAATCATCTTGCTAGCTATAATTTCATAGAATGATGAAAAATTCCACATGCTATTGACCTAAATATGTCCATACTACTATCAAATAGTTTGAGTGAAAGTTTTCGTATTTGTGTGTGCTACACATTACGAAAAAAGAAATTTGTGAAAGGGCCCTCAACCTATTGGTGAAGTTGAAAGGTTCACAAAGAGCCCACCAAGAATGTGGTAGTTTTTTGCAACCAATTACATCTTGTTTTATTTGTTACCTATATGAATAATTGGAATTTTTGGACATATATCTTATAGGAATGTTAATTGTTTTTATAAATTTGATATTTCTAATTTAAAAAAATGGACTCATTACCCTCTTAAGCAAAAAGTTGATTGTCCTTAACCAAAGAAACTAGGCTAAAAAAAATTTGGTGAACCTAAAAAGAATTGAAATAAAATATAGAATAGATATCCACTGCTAAACTTGATGACCATGGTTTTGTCTTATTTGTCAATTTGGAAATACTGACAATTACATGATATATAGAATGCTAATTTAATTTATTTTTACACTAAATTACAAAGGAAACTTGTATCACGGAGGAGGCAAGATTTTTGGCACCTATGAAAAGCTCTAAGGATTATATATTCAGTCTATAAAATGTTCATTTTATATTTGTTTTAATTGTTGTCTCCAAAATTGGGGAATAATGTTGCCAGTCTAGAACAATGGCCTCATGTCTCTCTATTCTATAAAGTTAGAAACTAGTAAAAACTAGCAGCTACATGCTTTTGTGCATGCAACGAAGAGTCGATAGGATTTTTATTAAGAAATAAAATAAATTTATGATGAAAATGTTAAGTAACAAATTGAAAAAAAACTCAAATAAAAATATAACAAATATTTAAAATTTATCATATTTTCCTTTGTTTGCTTATAAACATAAACTATCTTAAACACTTTACATTTTATAGAAATAGGGGAAAATTAGAAACTTATGAAGAAGAAAGAAAATCTAGAATAAGGTTGATAATGTAATAGGAAACTTAATTTTCTAAAACTGAAATTTTTATCATTAGGAAATCCTAAATAATCTTATTAAGAAAAAAGAGTAATTTAGACTAAAACTAAAAAAAATTAGAAACTTTCCTCAACATTGATAATGCAAGGAAACCTAATTTTTAAAAATGATTTTTTGACATCATCAAAAATCACAAATAATCTTATTAAGATAAAATATTAATTTAGACTACAAAATAAATTTATAGACTATCAAACAAAATCACATTAAGACATTTTTACTCAAAAAATTTCACATAAGCTTATTATCTTTACAATTCTCCATTTTCAATATTTTACTATCTTAAAAATAGAAATTTATGTAATAGTTAGATTAGTTGGTTTCCTTTTTATCTAAATTTTGAAGAAATATGCTACTAATGATAATCTAATTTTTATTGTTAAAATATATTAAATGTAATAAAATGGTATTACAACTATGTGGTAATTTTTATTTAAGATAACTATTTCATTATATATTTTTTTTCTTCTCAAATTGTACATTGATACATAATCCATTCATTTAAAACTCTATGCCCTATAAATTAGCACTATTTAATCTCAATGAACATATGAACGAAGGACATAATACTTAGAGTTCACAAGATTGAACAAAATGAACAAATTAGAAGTTGTGTATAGCATTCAAATGAATTATAATTGGAAGATTCAAGGCAATTTTTTCATGGGAAATTGATCATGTAATAATCGAGATAAACATACTTTCGTAAAGAAGAGAAAGTGCAACAGTTAAACTTAATGAAAATCATGTTTCCTTCATAAAAAAATACACTTTTACCCACTTTACATCCATAGACTTTTCATATTTTGCAGGTTTTTTTAAATATCTGATCTCTCACCGATTATATAGTAATTTTCAATTTCATTTTTGTTGATTTGAGTGAGTACTAAAGAAGTGATATACATTTCCCACAGAAAATAAGAAACATATTAGAAATAATTTAGTAGTGTGCATTTTACATTTTTTCTAGACATATTATATAAATAGAGGAAAATTACAAACTTGCAAAGAAAAACAAAAAATTTAGAAATATTTTCTAGGATTGAGAATACTAAAAGAACATTTAAATTTCTAAAAATGAATTTTATCATCTTTAAAATAGATAAAGTCTTACAATATTTCCTTTAAAAAATAAATTTCTTAATAAAGAATTTCAACATATAATATAACTTAAATAATGATTTCAAAATCTATATCAAGTTCAATGAATAAATATGTAAATATTTCAAGATATGAAATATAATAGTAACCTCAGTGTACAATATTTTTATCAATGTTATAAATAAACATATGAACATCTAAATATAAGAACATTAAAATCAATAAATAGATAATTATATATACAAAATGTAATTAGATAATAAAATTTACTTGTTTAAATAAAATTATATATATTTAAAAATAATAATATAATAGTCCTAAAGACTCAATTTAATTGGGACTGTTATAAAATTAGATCCAAAACAAATTTAAACCTAAAACTATAACAAACTCAAAACTATCCTTTAAATATGTTATACGACTTCAAAACTTCTTGGTCCTCTTCAAGAATATAATCATTTTGTATGCTATATTTCTGACAAATATGAATCATTTCTTGGTCTTTACATGCAACAATGTCCTCCCTTAGAAATTGATATCACAAATCAAGAAGACTCAGAATGTGAAGGTAATTAGATGTCCGAACAAAACAAATATTTCATAAATAATGTAGTGGAAAAAGAAGAAAGGCAACAGATAATCAAAATATTGCATCAGTCATTTGGGAATGGACATTTAGGATTCAATATAGTATTTTCTATATTAGACAATAAGTGCATAAAAATTATTAAAAATATTTGCCAGCTTTATGGGATCCTCAATACAACCTTTGTCCCTAGTATGGAAAGATTCCCTATTAATTACGAAATATTAGGCTTTGATTTTTGCATGGTTATTTTAATTGATTTAGTAAACAAAGTACAACATTAAAGGAAAGTATGGAAAGAATAATATTTCAATTTTAGAAATTTTCTAAAGCAATTGGTTTTAAGCATATCATTGGAAAATCAATTAGAAAGTTAAAAAACTAGTGAGTCTTACAAAATTTCCATTAGAAATACAATTTTTGGGAGCAAAGCTCCCACAATAAGCCTATCGGCTTAAAAATCTCTTTCCTAAACCATGCCCATTTTTGGAGCTCTTGTTTTGCTAAAGGTTGTTTGTACGTTACTAGTGGTCAACTGAAAAATTTAGACACTTTTTTAACGAGTTTGGTGAAACAATTTTTTAGTGCTCATGAGAATCATGTTTTTGGTAAGATAACATTCCAGTAGAACTTAAGATTGTCCACCATATTTTTTCAATTTGCATACATGTTGATAAGCTTATTATGAAGAATTGTGCATATATTCCATGTAAATTGATTCTTGTTGAGGAATGGGCCCATTTGTGTACAGAGTTTCAATACACCTTATTAAAGATTGTTGGTGCCAAGTGATGCCATTTTATTATTTTCCAAATCACTAAGGGCCCGTTTGGTTGCTGGCATAGGAATAGAAAATTAGAATAGAAAAATGGAATGGGAATGGAAATGAGGAATGAGAATAGAAATAGGCAATTCTAATCATGTTTGGTGCACTTGGAATTCGACTGGGAATATGTTAATCTATTGTTTGGTTGTACAAAAATAGAATAGGAATAAGGTTAAGTTTTATATTTTTAAAAACATTTTTCCTAAAAAAAATTTTAATTTATTATTTTTTTAGTTAATTCATTTACATTTTCATTTTTTTAAACAAATAGATATAATTTAAAAAAATGTTATTAAAAAAATTTAACAAAAAAAATTCAAAAAGTAAAAGTAAAAAAAAAAAAAACAAAAATAAAAATAAAAATTCAAAAAAAAATATTAAATTTTTTTTTTAAAAAAATAAATAAATAATATTTTTTAATGGAAAATCGGAATGGGAATGGAAATGGCCTATTCCAATAACAGATTTTTTTTGGCATAGACATATGCTCATTTTAGGGGCAAAATTGGAATGTCTTCCTATTCCCAATTCCAATTGAGCTTACCAAATAGCGAATATAAAACATATTCTAATTTCGTTTTCCTATTCCACTCATATTCTAGCAACCAATCGGGGCCTAACGTTTCTGTAAGCTAACACATCAACTCAAACAACAAGTTTCATAACTTCTCCACAATTTCAGTTCGCATCACTTGAAAAGCTAGTGCATGCATCAGTATAAATAATCTGTTTTTAATATTTAATAGGTTATCAAACAACCAAAACTTGCCTGCTGCTAAAAGCCTTCTACAGTGTCAGACATGTAGTGTGGATAAAAATGGTTTCTTGTATTTATTCATCATCTTCCTAATGGCAAGGATGGGGCCAAACAATTTAGTACACCCATATATAGCTGCTTTACTGAGAGACTCAAGCTGCTTAACAGCTCTTATACTGTGCTAGTTGCACAATAATGCTGCTAAGGTTTCCAAACTAACATCCTCCGCAGTTCCTTAAAAACTGTTGATTTTGCATGCTAACCTTTCAATTTATTGGAATTAGTTTGATATTTAACCTTTTGTGTCACCAACGAAAGTTGTAAGATCATATATACTTATGTGAATTTGATGATCAATAACAACTGACAAAAAGGTTTAAAATTTTAAAATTGGCACATAGAATGTCTGAGTGATGTCTATTTGTTTCACTGATAGGCCATCTTATATGAACTTTCTTGTTAACTCTATAGTTCTAGTTGTCAAAAATTTTGGTGGTACAAAATTTAATTTAATATAATTCTTTCAACTTTTCTTTAGATCTTTGTAATTGATGAAACAATAAGACAACAATTTACAAACTGTGGAATCTCAAATGCAATTAATTTATCTACTCACATAAACATCCAAATCTACACAGAAAATAAATAGAAAATAATTAAATAATACTCTACACACTTATCTCCCCTTACAAGCTCGAAGGCTCAGATGAAACTTCTAGATCCAAAAAATATGGAACAGTCTTTGTAAAATATAAAAGCTAATAACTATTTGAAATCTTAGCAGAATGTTAATTAAAATAAAAACCTGTTCACAAAAACTTTAGTATCTAAAATTTGAATGTCTACTAGAGATTGTCACTTGCATGACTCTCTGGGTAGAAAATTTTTCTTGAGGGAATGTCCAAATTTGAAAGCAAACAAAATCCTTGATTTAAAACCTTTCAATTTTTGTCAAATAATATAGAAGGTGTTGTGTAGTCCACAACAAACACATGGAAATATATTTTTGATATCAAGGAAGAAGGAGATCCTCCAAAGATTCCAACAATTGAAGATTTTGATGCTGAGAAGATTTCTCTAGAGGTCATGGCATCATTTTCTACCACCCCATCTAAGGCACCACCTGAGCAACAATCTATTGAGTTGAACCTAGTTCAACCAAGCAATGAAGTGAAGACTATTTCACCTTCACCAAGCTTTGTCCCAAAGGTTACTGAGAAATAGGTCCCCACAACTTTAACTAAGCAACATGATCCCATAGTCTTAACCAAGCTACAATAGCAAAAGGACTTGGTTGAGAAAAGTAAAGAAATCATTCCTTCTTCAGTAGTCAAGAACAAGGCAAAGGGAACATAGTTGATGACATTGATCTTGATGAGGATATTTTAATCCCGAATTGGGACCAATCCAATCTATCTAGTGAGGAAATGGATATCTTGGGAGAGTTATGAAAGAAAAGAGAAAAGAAAAGAATGCTAAGGGCTGAAAGAGATAGGAGCAAATTCTTGGAAGACATCAAAGAAATATTTTTATATGCTCTATCTATAGAGGTAAATGATAAAGCCCCTATCATTGATCAATTAATTGATATTATGCATAGATTCAATGAGGACACTAATGGGCATGAAAAACTCCTTATGAAAGTTGAAAGGAAGTTTGAGAATAAAGTGCTAGAAAATACAAAACAAAAGATAGCAATTGATCAAGTCAAACAATCTACTTTAATTTTTGCATTAGAATTTGTTGTAAATAATCTTGTATCTTTATTCGTAAAGTTGAGTGATTCCACAAAATTTACAAAGGAAATAAAAGACAAACTGGCCAAGATTGACATGGACTTGAAAGATGGTGCAAATCAGTTAGCACTTCATCCAAGCTCCAATTCCAATTATTTTACAAAAACCATATTTTTTAGAAATCTTCAAGCATAATTGCTAAGGGAAGAGGCCAAGATAAGGGCAACATTGGTTGATATACAAGGTATGATACTTCCCCACATACACATTATGTAGAAAATAATGGATCACATGCAAGGACATTAGTCAAGGACACAAAGTTGTCAGTTGCAGATCACATTTATGAGTTATCAAAAGAGATTCAAATTGATCTCCATAATTTAAAGATGATATAATTTTGAAAGTAAACCATGATTTTCTTTCTCATTTTGGCATAACCTTGTAAACATTTTGGCATTTATAACAAAAACAAGGGGAAAAGTATACAAAGGGGAAAGTACAAAATTCTAAGGGAAAAGTATATAGGGAAAGAGTATGTACATATTTATATGCATGTAAAGGGAAATATGTATAGTAGGAAATATATGTAAAAAGTAGAATTAAAATAATAATTTTGGAGAACCAAAAATAGAGTTTTAAGTCCAAACCAAGTTGTAGAGTATTCGCTGCAAACTGAGCTACATAACAAAGCATACTCAAAGTGGGGGTTTGACTAAAGAAGTTTTCTTTTTTAGATCTTATATATGATAAGTGTTTTTGTCACTAATTCCAAAGGGGGTGAATATTAATCTCATGGCAAGATATATTGTCAAATAGTGTCAAAACACTTAGTCATAATGAAAAGACAATAGTAAGAGAGTTGCTAGTATGTAGTGTTAATAAAGCTCACAAAGGAACCAAGCAGAAAAAGTTAACCTTGCAGAAAGTTATAGTGTCAACCAAGTTGACGATTCAAACCGAGTTGTAGTATCAACTGAGTTGACAATGTATACCGAGCTCCAGTGTGAATCGAGTCAACAGAGTAGTTTTGCTCCATGGTGATAATCAAACTGGAAAAATAGTGTGAACTAAGTCAGAAGTGTCTACCAAGTGATTAGTATGAACTAAACACCCAATGCCAGAGTTAGCCAAGGTGATAGTGTTGCCCAAGTGTCTTCAATATCACTCAAGTAAGCCATTCGACCCAAGTTACAACATTGAGCTAACTTGGTGATTTTTTTGGAACTATTTATGTTGTAGCCAACCTATGATGGAATTATTTGGATGGATATAAGTATAAGGTACTTTTTTAATCCAAATGATCAATACTTATATTATCATTCAAGCATTAAGCAAACATGGAAGAGTAGTATATCTAGATGGCTACAAGCAACATAAGGAAAGGAAGAGACTCATCTATCACAATCAGGTGATCAATTTACTTCAAAGGATCTTCATCAACAATCAGAGTTGTATTTGAAAGATTAATCCACTGATTCATCCTAATAGGTGCATTAGTCCCAAATCCCCAAATAGGGTGGACCTAATAGTCCTTTGCAAAAACTCCTAATAGAGTACAAACTTAACTTTATTTTATAAATCCTTTCAAAAGGTGGACCTAGCAATCTTTATTTCTCTTAACTAAGTAATATCACCATAAGTGATCATTTGCAAGCCTTAACAAGCCAACTTTATTACTACAACAGTGAAGCATTGCGGGTGTCATCCCCATCCCAGTTTTACCTTCTACTTGGAGGGTTTCTGAGTTACCAAATATTGTGTTATGGTGTTGTTACTTTACTAGACTTTATGTTTCCTGGATGCAAGTAGATTAGACAACTTAACAAAGTGGTTTAAGTAAAAGAAGTCTAAGTAGTTCCTGACTCACCCCCCTCTCAATCACCTAGTTTGCATTACATTACCAACACTTCATAGGTACTCTAAATCATGTGCACAAAATGAGGTTGTTAATAAATATTTGGAAGGATATCTGCATTGTTTCACTTTAGAGAAACAATATCAATGGGTAGATTGGCTACCTCTTGTAGAATGGTGGTACAATACTTCTTTTCATAGCTCATAAAAAATGTCTCCATTTTTGGCACTTTATGGATATCATCCTCCTTCCATCGCATCATCATTAAAGGTGTCATCAAGAGTTCAAGTAGTAGAGGAACACTTGCTTCATCAAAAATAGGTACTTTCAAGACTCAAGGATAATTTAGCTATGGTAGAAAATTGAATGAAACAATAGATAGACCAACATCAAAATGAAAGAAATTTTGAAGTTGGGGACTGGGTATTCCTGAGATTGCAACCTAATAAAAAAATCTCAATGAAGCAAAAAAAGAGAGTAATAAGTTATCTCCAAGATATCATGGACCATACCAATTCATGCAAAAGATCGTTAGTTTGCCTACAAGTTAGAGTTGCCACCAACAACAAAGATACAATCAGCTTTTCATGTTTTTTGTTTGAAGAAGATAATTGGGTAGAATATTCCTTCTCAAATAGTATTACTAGAGCTTGATGAAGAAGGAAGAACAATTTTGGAACTAGAGTGCATTCTTTAAACATGCATGAAGAAGCTAGGGAATATAACCCTCACCTAGTATCTCATCCAATGGAAGAATTTTCTAGTTGAAGAGGACATGTGGGAGGATGACAAGTTCATTCAAAAGAATCCACACTTGATTAGCATTGAGGACAATTTTGAAGAGAGGGGGTATGCTATGCCCTTAATATTGGTGTATATAGGGTTAAGAACTCACATTTCTATAGAAGTTATAAATTATTGTCTTTTTCTTTTCCCCATCACCTTAGGTGTGAAAGCAACCCCAATATTTGTCAATAGACTCCTTTTTAACTTTAAGTATTTTAATTGATACTTCTCTACTAGAGCATGATTCAATATCAAACATGCAAGCAATTTGTACTGATTTCAGAAAAAACAAGCCCAATTTATTCATTTCCTAATCTTCTCACAAGCACATTTGACCTATCATATTACCATTACAATACTTTCTTTATCTTAATCTAAGACAACTAACAAATGAAAATCACTACTTTCCATATTTATGGATGGCATGGCTTTCTTTCTAACAATGGCATATTTTAGAAGATAGAAAAGATGACCTTCCTTAAACATCACATACTAAAGAAAATATTAAACTTTGAAAAAGTAATTCAACTTTAACTATTTAACACTTTTAGACTAGAAATCAATAAATTAGTGTGTGATGTTTAAGCTGTCAAAAAAAGACCAACAAAAGCTCTTATACTTAATATAATTAACATAGAACAAAATTTCAATCAACAAATCTATCTTCAATTTTTATTAACAAAAGTAGAAGACTCTAACTCCATCAAAGCTTTTGTTACTATTTAAATTTTTTTTTGTATATTATAACTCTAGAATTTACTCAAATAAAAATACTATTATATATTAAAAAATATACCATATTACACAAACAAAAATAACTTAAAAAACATAGAAGATTTTTTCTTGTCATATAATATAATCTTCTTAAAATCTATTTGTAACTTATAAAAGTATAGATTAAAATATAAATCAGAATAATTGAATATGGCTGATATGATATAATCTTCTTAAAATCTATTCATAACTTATAAAACTATAGATTAAAATATAAGTCACGATAATTGAATATGGATGAGATCTTCAAATGTATTTGTTGGTTGCCGTTTCCACTCCCCCAGTTACGTACAAGTGAGTCATTATTATTTCAGAAACCATCGAGGAAATTGCCATCATGTGGACAAATGGTAAATTAGGTCTTGAGTCACCCCTGTGAGCATCACCTAGATCCAATGAGTGCTAAGTGTTCCATTTATTCTCATGAGAGATGGATTCGTGTTGAATCACTACTCATGAAATATGGGTCAATGAGTTTGACTCAAAATCACACAGTTAAATCCTGATATTCACATCACAATTTGACTTGCTGTGGAAATTATCTCCTCCTTATCAATTGATGAGCTTAAGGGGCTTTCTAATAAATGGTTCATAAGGCACAACACTTGGTGAAGGTTTTGCAAATGGGGTTGCAAGCTTTGGGTTTAACTATGGAGGAAACTCTGTAGTTAAGCGCGCTCAGGCTGGAGTAGTACTGGGATGGGTGACCTCCCGGGAAGTCCCAGTGCTTCACCCCTGTGAGCATCACTTAGATCCAATGAGTGCTAAGTGTTCTATTTATTCTCATGAGAGATGGATTCGTGTTGAATCACTACTCATGAAATATGGGTCAATGAGTTTGACTCAAAATCACACAGTTAAATCCTGATATCCACATCACAAATTAGGTCTTCTTTAGAAAGAATATATCTCGCCTAGTTTTATAATAAAATTGTCCGTCGTGTCCTCCTCACAATTGTCCATCCTCTTTTCATCGATGGTGAGAAGGGAGAGCATTGTCACGCCACCGAGTATAAAAGGTGGGAAGAAAGTACTCGCCCCGTTATACTCTAGTATAGAGTATAACACTGAGGCGCGAGTATAGCATTTTTAGTTCTCATCGCTTAAGGTCGGCCTTTCAAAATTAATTGCTCTTATACTCTTCTCTGTAATGTTATGTATGTAATCACTGCAAGTCCATTTTGTCCTGTTTATAAGTATTTTGTGGTTATATATTGTTGAAATCATTGCTGGTTTGGTTTGTTTTTCAGGGTTAATCATATTGTAATGTCTGTTTTACTTTTCTTCTTATCATGAAGATATAACTGTAATTCAATTGTAATTGAAATTATCTTAATAAGAAAAATATATTACATGTTATTCCTCTCTTTCTCATTATTAGTCTTTTTTTGTCTTAATATAATTTTTTTTTTCATTATAGAAAAATAATGGATTCTTGGTTTTGTATATTTGTGCAATTCTATCAGTCTATTTATTATTTAACTTCTTAAATGACACTCTATTGTAACATAATATTATCATACCATCGTGTAAGATTTACTATTCTACTATGCAAATATGTCTCTAAGCTCTCTTCTTAAATTCTGCTTTGACTTTGGGCACACTACTCTCCCTTGTGAATTTTGTCCTGTTTATAAGTATTTTGTGGTTATATATTGTTGAAATCATTGCTGGTTTGGTTTGTTTTTCAGGGTTAATCATATTGTAATGTCTGTTTTACTTTTCTTCTTATCATGAAGATATAACTGTAATTCAATTGTAATTGAAATTATCTTAATAACAAAAATATATTACATGTTATTCCTCTCTTTCTCATTATTAGTCTTTTTTTGTCTTAATATAATTTTTTTTTTCATTATAGAAAAATAATGGA
The DNA here is from genome assembly GCA_028749045.1 of Cupressus sempervirens. Taxonomy (NCBI): domain Eukaryota; kingdom Viridiplantae; phylum Streptophyta; class Pinopsida; order Cupressales; family Cupressaceae; genus Cupressus; species Cupressus sempervirens. The sequence continues at coordinate 743,406,203 of CM053787.1, forward strand.
TTCTTGGTTTTGTATATTTGTGCAATTCTATCAGTCTATTTATTATTTAACTTCTTAACTGACACTCTATTGTAACATAATATTATCATACCATCGTGTAAGATTTACTATTCTACTATGCAAATGTGTCTCTAAGCTCTCTTCTTAAATTCTGCTTTGACTTTGGGCACACTACTCTCCCTTGTGAATTCAAGGTCTTCTTAAAATTGGTCTCTCAAATATCTTTCTTATGGAACAAAAACATTTCTATTGTTTTATCATTAATACACATGTTTATTTCCATTACTTGCCAACAATTTTATCATAGTACAAAAAAATCACTGCTATCGTAAAAAGACCCTAAAAAACTACTTATTAGTCTTTTATTGTAACAAATATTAATTAATCTACGTGGATTAGTCTCCATATAAAATTTTATTTTTTCAAATTTCTAAAATATAACAATTTTGTGTCTAATTTTATGTTGTTTAATAACAAATAGATATAGATTATGAATATTAAATCATTACAAATATCTTCCAAAATCTATTATGTTTTGAGATTTTAGAAATTGTAGATTTGATATAGAGTTTAACTACTTAAAAATTAAGTTAAAAATTTTAAATTTTGATTATTTATAAATTAATTTATGAATAAGAGGCATAATTGATAGTCATCTTACCTTCAAAATATTGTATTTATGAAAGGTATCTATTTAAAATATGACAAATGTTTAAAAAAGTCTATTTTTAAAAGAAAATTAATAAAAAAAAAATTATGCTAGCTATTATTTCATAGAATGATCTATTCGAAATCTTCATAAGTAATGAAATTTTTTAGCAATCCATCCTTGACTAGTACTTAGCTCATTCTCCTATATTAAAAAAATAACTACAATGACTTTTTTAATATCTTCCCTTAGAATTTAATTGTATATTGCTATTGACCTAAATAGGGCCGTCAAATAAACTGAGTGAAACTTTTTGTATTTGTGCGTGCTATGGATTTTTTTTTTAAAATTCAGAATTTTGGAGTATTCAAATCTATCTGTCTTTTTTAATAAAAGATTGAGCTAATGACACGTCTTCTCCACCAGTGCAATTTTATTTTTCGCCATTAACCCTAATTCACCGGGTTGGACAGTTTTCCTCTCCACTCCGACTGCTCTCCCCAACACCGAGTTTACTTTTTTTCTTATATAAGATGTAGCACCATCTGGAGAAGCCGAGGAACATCTGAAATTTATTTTTGACCAAATCAAAATATTACTTCAGAAGGTTTTATCCAAAGCAGCATTTTCTCAGATGGTATCTCCATGTTTCCAAGGAATGATTTCTTGAAATTACATTGTGGTGGTCACACTGCGAGCGATCCTTAGTTTGGCTGCTTTCCAGAAACTCGCCTCGCAGTAGGTTTTCAACGTCAGAGGCCACTCAGAGATTTGAACACCGTGTAAAATAATTTGTTTGAGATAGGTTGTCGTCCTTTCTGGGTATGAATCAGGAATGGCTTAATGGGTAGAAGGGATTTGGATACAGCGAAAATATTTCCAGGGGTTTTCTTCAGCATCTGTGCCTCAACTGTGAAAGGCATGTCCTTTTCTCTACCCTGTTTCCAATTTTAAAATTTTTCTTATTCACTTCTATTCTACCATTATCCATAAAATATGAAAATGCTTGTAAATGTGCTTATCCACTGCCTGGCAGAAATCGACAATAAAATCTTTTTGCTTTGCCTTTTAGAGTAATGGAGGCTGTCGTAACAGCTACACAGAAAAAATATTTTGCAAGTCGTTTTTCATCAAGTCCCAGGAGGAGATCCCCACTTGTTGAAGTCCGGAGATCTTCTCTGCCATATTGTGAAATCATATCCACTGCTAAACTTGATTACCATGGTTTTTTCTTCCCTGTCAATTTGGAATTACTGACAATTACATGATATGTATAATGCTAATTTAATTTATTTCTGCGCTAAATTACAAAGGAAACTTGTATCACGGAGGAGGCGATGTTTTTGGCACCTATGAAAAGCACTAAGGATTATATATTCAGTCTATAAAATGTTAATTTAAAATATTAGTTTTAATTGTTGTCTCCAAAACTTGGGAATAATTTTGCCATCCTAGAACAATGGCCTCATATCTCTCTATTCTAGAAAGTTAGAAACTAGTAAAAAAATTCTCTTTCCTGAAACATGCCCAATTCCGGAGCTCTTGTTTTGCTAAAGGCTGTTTGTATGTTACCAGTGGTTAACTGAAAAATTTAGACACTTTTTTGATGAGTTTAGTGAAACAATTTTTTAGTGCTCATGAGAATCATGTTTTTGGTAAGATAACATTCCAGTAGATGCCAAAAATTTAATATTATCCACCATATTTTTTCACTTTGCATACATGTTGATAAGCTTATTATGAAGAATTGTGCATATATTACATGTAAATTGACTCTTGTTGAAGAATGGGCCCATTTGTGTACAGACTTTCGATACACCTTATTAAAAATTGTCGGTGCCAAGTGATGCCATTTTATTATTTTCCAAATCACTAACGTGTCTGTAAGCTAACACATCAACTCAAACAACAAGTTTCATAACTTCTCCACAATTTCAGTTCGCATCACTTGAAAAGCTAGTGCATGCATCGGTAGAAATAATCTGTTTTTAATATTTAATAGGTTTTAAAGCAACCGCAATTTGGCTGCTAGTGAAAGCCTTCTAGAGTGTCAAACATGTACTGTGGATAATCCTGAAATGGTTTCCTGTATTTATTCATCATCTTCCTAATGGCAAGGATGGGGCCAAACAATTTAGTACACCCATATATAGCTGCTTTACTGAGAGACTGGAGCTGCTTAACAGCTCTTGTATTGTGCTTGTTACATAATAATGCTGTTGAGGTTTCCAAACTAACATCCTCAGCAGTTCCTTTAAAACTGTTGATTTTGCACGCTAACCTTTCAATTTATTGGAATTAGTTTGATATTTAACCTTTTGTATCTCCAACGAAAGTTGTGAGTAAGAGAACATATGTGAATTTGATGATCGGTAACAACTGACAAAAAGGTTTAAAAAATTAAAATTCGCACATAGAACGTCTGAGTGATGTCTATTTGTTCCATCGATGGCCCATCCTATACGAACTTTCTAGTTAACTCTAAAGTTCTAGTTGTTCAAAATTTTGGTGGTACAAAAATAAAATTAATATAATTCTTTCAACTTTTTGTAATTGATGAAACGATAAGGCAACAATGTACAAATTGTGGAATCTTAAATGCAATTAATTAATCTACTCATGTAAACATTCAAAATTACATAAAAAATAAGTAAATAATAATCTACACACTTATCTGCCCTTTCAAGGGCAAAGGCTCACGATATTTATACAGTAGGATGAAACTTCCAAATCCAAAAAATATGGAACAGTTTCCCTAAAATATAAGAGCTAATAACTATTTGAAATCTTAACAGAATGTTAATTAAGATAAAAACCTGTTCACAGAAACTTTAGTATCTAAAATTTGAATATCTGCTATAGATTTTGTTGCTTGCATCAGACTTTCTGGGTAGAAAGTTTTGTGACCTCCTGATCATAAGTCTTCAATCTGATCCTCAAGGAACACAAAGAACTTTTTTGTGGACTCTTGCCCATGATTTTTCGAGCTACTTTTGGTGGTTCTACCTTGTGTCACATTTTCAAATTGCAAGTGCATTAACTGCAACTTAACTGCAACTTATTTTCTTCCTAGATGCCAAACTTTCGTATTTCATTGCCCACTTGCCTTAGTATGTTCAATAACTTCAATTTTGGAGTTGAACCTTTTCATTAACTTTTTTCTCTTTATCTCTTGATATGCTATAGCTCTCCTTAATCTTCTTGGTTTCCATACTTTACATTACAATACTCCACTCATCCAGTAGGTGTATTCTATTGAGATCAATTATTTTGTGTTGTTGGTTGTCTTCTTCATTTCAGTATGCTTCCTCTCAGGCAGTTTCTTCATTGGCCTACATAACTTCCCAATCTCAATATCTGACATACTTCTTCGCTGATCCATGATTTTTTCCAGTGGAACTCTGCCTAAATTTAAAACTTGTATGGCCTTCATTGCCATTTTACTATTATACTTCCATTCTTTTTTCCCTGAGATTTTTTCAAAAATGTTGAAGGCACCTTGTTGCATCCTCCATGGCTGTTTTATTAAAAGTTGACTTTTATCTTCCAGACTTGTTGAAAACTGATGTTGAAGTCACCATCAAAGCACTGAAGTCATCATCAAAGCACCGCCAATTCTTTAGTTCATTGTAGCTTTAATAAGCATGATTATTACATGCAATAGGCTGTTTCAATTTGCATGCGTTTAATAAGTCTAGTTTACATTATTCGAAGACTTTTGTTTCCACCGTAACTTTTTACTGCCAGCATGTAATAAGAGCAGTTCATACATTACGTAAACTGGTGGTTTTAAGCGGTGGAGTTAGCATAGGTTTTTATTTCTTATGGAGATACAATTTTTTAGATATACTGCAAAATAGAATGAGTGCAGCCTGCAAGAATGTAATCAGAGTGGCTGATCAATAAAGTTCTATAGTGTTTGTGAGTATAATTTGTATGAAATATGTGTATTTTTCCATTTTCTTTGTTCTGCCCTGTTCTTCCCCTGTTTTAGATCCTACATATTCTCACTTATTGCCATTTCTTGACATGAAACAAATTTATCTTGGTAAACATTATATCTTCAGCAATCACCATCAATCTTTGGAAAAAGAGGGGTAAAAATTTATTAAGATAGAAAGAAATATAACAAGGAGCTCAATCGTGAGCAACAAGTTCATCAAATTCTTGCACCATCGAAGTTGTCCCCTATCCATAATATTCCAGCTTGGAGCATGACTAGAAGCCCATTTGGCTACAATCAGCAGCTCTGTTCCATTCATGAGGAATGTAAGTAAACCTAATGAACTCAAAAGAGGTACAAAAGAGAATAATCTGATTAACAACAGTAGCCAGCTGCCAGCTAACATCCTCAATCTTGTGTGAGGAAAGCAACTTCACCACGACTTGGGAATCAAACTCACAAATAATCTTGCTCCATCCCCGCAAGCAACATTGTTCCACAGCATATAAAATAGCCTGAGCCTCCATGAGATTGTTACTGTAATTACCCTTCTGTACTAAGAAAAAGAATTTAATGTCACCAGAACTACAACGAGCTGCTCCCCCAATACCAGCAAGGCTTGGATTCCCTCAGGAAGAACCATCAGTGTTAATTTTCAGAACTCCATGGGGAGGAGGAGTCCAATGCCCATCCCGATTCACCCGACCTTTCCTTTGATGCCGAGGCTGCCTGGACACTCTTGGATACCTTTGAGCTGCGACCCCATCCTGAAGATGAAAATTGAGGCGATCGCATATAGCAAGATCAACTGGATCCATACCCCCATCTAGCGCACACTTCACTTGAATAGTTTCTTGAAGAGAATGTGATATCTTTCCACCAAAGATGCATAACACCAAGCCAAACATCTTGGAAGATTCGACGATTCCTCTCCCGCCAGATATGCCAGAGCATGAATGATGGGCCAACAATCCAAGCAGCATGGAGAGGAGAAGACTTAGAGGGAGCACTACCCAAGCGGGCCCACAAATCAAGTAAAGAGGAAGCATGCCTACAAGAGAAACCCCAAGCACTCCATGAAAGGTGCCATAGCTGCTTCTTTCCTTTTCTTGATGTCTTCAAATATGTGGTTGATTGTCCCTCCATGTGCATTTGTCTCTCTTTCAACCCAGAAGTTCGATGTAATCATTGAGTCTGTACTTCTCCAATTGCAGTTGGGAAAACTCTCCTGAAATCTACTTTATATTCACCAGGGTTTAACCAATGATCATTTGATAACCTCTTTCACCCTTGTTTTTATTTTGGCTGGTGATTTCCGTTGGACATTGATTCTCTTCTGTTGGTAGCAAAGATCAAGAGGTATGTTCTCTCCTTCAGCCTGGCAATATAAATTAGCAATCCTCCCTTTTCATCTGTGGATTCTGTGCTAACTTCTTTGCTGCCTCCCTTGGCAATGGCTTGAATCAAATTCTGTGACCTTATTTAGAATGGGCGCTTATCTCTGGACTCTTTAACTTTGGTGGTCTATAATCTTCAAAATACTGACCTATTTTCTAGCTGCAAACATAGATGCATATCTCTCTAATTGGAAACACTATCTGCTAACAAAGTTTATTATCTCCTTGAAGGGTCTTCTACGTACTTTTGTCTTTTCCCAAATCAGTGGCTGCAACCTCTTTTCTTTTTATCAAAGGTAGCATTGACAAATGCTTTTCAGAAATGTTGTGACTCTTTCCCTCAGATTCAATGGTTTTCTAACAACTTTGGGTTCTCTATATTGGCTTATGCAAATGCTATGATTGGGGAAGCTGTAATCCAACAGTTGCAAAATGTTTAGACAATATACATTAAAATCTACAGCTAATATACATTCTTTTGGTGGTGACATGAACACCACTTTCAGATAGACAATCTACAACATATGAAATAATGAGAAAGGGGGCTTCCTAAAAAATAGAACTGCAACTACTGTGCTATTTTGTAGGAATATTTTAAAGCCAGTCATCTCATGAATTATGTGGTTTAGTTCAACTCAATAAGTTAAGCTTCAAAATTTTTGAAGTTAAGCCACCTCATGAAAATAATAACTTTTCTCTTTTATATTTTATTCATAGTTCAAAAATTAATTTATTTTAGCTGTTAGGGTGATTTCTAGCCTCACCTTCTTTTCATCCATTAGAGACTCCTATTTTTGAGGAGAAGATTCTAAATAATTCCTTGACAAAATATAACTTTGTCCCTGAGAGGCTAAGGCAGGGGTCCCATGAGAGGGGGGGAGGGGCTACAGGTCTATTTTTTAGGTACAGGTCGTCCCATAAGATTTTTTTTGAGGGGCTACAAGTCTAATTAGAATCTTTTCCTTCATAATAGGAGCCCCGCTTTTTTAGGACGTAGATGAAAATGGGGTGGGGTTGGAAATAGCCCCACCAGCTTAGGGAAAAATCTAGCCATTTGTCAAAAACTGAGACTTTAAAACTAAAAAAGTCTTTTATCATAAAATAAATTTTAGAAAATTTCTCCTTAAATTTGGGAGCTGAAACTCAAATTACAAAATCCATAGGACCTCTCAGCTTACAAATTTCCTTAAAAATCTCAGCAGGTGCAGATCTATTTGTGAGGAAGCTGGCTTCCATGGGACCCCAGCCTAAGACCACCCTCTTTCTTAAAAATAGAGCTTAAGTCCCTCCTACCTGAGACAACAATCTACAAACTGTAGAAACTTGAAGGCAATTAATTTATCTACTGACATATAGATTCAAAGCTACATAGAAAATAAATAAATAATACTATACATACTTATCTACTGCTCACAATATTTATTTAGAGAAAGACAAAACTTCTAGATCTACAAAATATGGAACAGACTTCTTAAAATATAAAAACTACCAACTATTTGAAATCTTAACAAAATGCTAACTAAGATAAAACGCTGTTCATGGAAGAAGCTTTAGTTTCTAAAATTGCAATATCTGCTGGAGATTTTGTTGCTGCTGGATCAATAATGGAAACATGTTCACCTAATAAAACTAATATAATTTCTCCTACTCAAATATACTCTTTATGGATTTTTTTGACTGAGATGAAACTGTAGTCTAAATAAAACTTGTTTAAACAATTTTCCATTTTCCCCCTATTTTGTCTTGATTACGAGTCTTACATTTCAAGTCTGTTCACCTGCAGTTACATGGAGAAGAATCCAGGGATTTTAGTTAAGCAATTTGTCCCAGAGAGCTCTGTATTCAGACATTTATCCTATATGATTAGGGTTTGTTTATATGTAAATAATTTTTTGCTTAATAGTTGGTTATATTGAAAGAAGATTCTCAAGAGATGGTTCAGTCATGTGTTGAACAAAAGTGTTGATGGGAAATAGGAGATTGTGAATGTTTTCCCATTAAGGGTTTTGGGTGCCATCTTGGTAATATTGTTTGCAAGAATACTAAAGTTGAAATAACTAAAAGTTTGTTTCTTTTCTGTAATTTTTGATCTCATATTCATCATTGTATCTCATATTCATCATTGTATAAGGAAGGTTTGTGGATTTTCTTGATCGAATTTTTGGCAAGAAGGTAACTTGAGCATTTAAAAGGTAGATACTTTCAGAACTGTGATGGTGGGTTAGGTGAGTTTTTCCCTCGTACTCTATATTGGGAGGTTTCTAGTGTTCACCTTATTTTATTGTAGGGTTTCAGGATGACTTGGAATGTTTGAAGATCTATATAATTAATTTATTATTTAGACAAAGCTGGAGATCTAACATATAGGTAAATTTCAAAATCAGATATCACACTCATGAACTACATGTGGACATTGCCAACAATTACAACATTCTTTAGGAGGTGAGTAAATATATTATTTACTTTAATAATAGTGTGATCAAATGCTTATTTGGCCTTTCGTGGCAAGTTGTTGATGCACTGTATGTTCTCATCTTCTTTACACAAAGATCTCTTTTATTTTGGGTTGCATTTATTAAAAAATGAGTCTAAGAGTGCTATGACCAACTTTATGTGCTCTGCAGTTTTTACAAACAAAATATATAGTTTATGATTTCTTTGTTAACAATATCTCTAATATATTCAGATATTTTATATCATCTCCATAAAATAAATCATCCGTTTCTCTCTGTGAACAGGGGGAAGCTAACCTAAACCTCTGAAACTATTTTTGGATTTTTATTTATTTATTACATGATGACTTGGCTCAGACTCATTCTAAATACTTTTATATTTAGAGAGGAACGAGTTTAAGATTACTCTTCCATTTCCACTAATTTTCAAATCTTTTATCTTGTAAACGATGTAGCTGAAAATCCCAAAAACTGTGGACTTTCTAGTTATCGAATGTCCAGTTGTTTGGATATTTTTTGGACTCATTGTTATTATCTTCTATGAAAACCTCACTAACCTAATTATGGTCTGCAAATGATATTGGTTTCCATTAATAAATTGGTAAAAGAATATTTTGGAGACCACCAAAAATCAAAACAAAAAGAGAAGAAAGTTGTGCTTGCTAACCATGGTAGGCAGTCATCTAAGACAAATATTTTTTTAATTTTATGCTGTGTCATAGATGCTGCTGCATTTTTTCCTAAGGCATATAATGCTCTATGTATTCATGTAGGAATCGAGGTGTATTGGCGCCAAATCTAAATTGTTTCTTAATGTGTTTTCTTTTTATGTATCATAATTGTGTGAATATGTTGAATTTTCATTTTACTGAGTAAGCCAAGTTCTTTAGTTCAATACAATTTATAAATAAATGAGCAATCAAGCATTTAAGTTTCTCGGTATTCACATATATTGGCTTTATTTATCTATGAAACATCTTTATATCATACATAAATCAAGGTATTCTAAGAAACCAGTAATGAAAATGCAACATCTAACTCCATGCTTGAGGAGACTACTCATACTAAGGAAGTTTGGTAGTGTAGAACTATCAAATGTATGCTATTAGCTTTATACTCAAATCTTGTTTAGTTATTTTCTTGAGTACTCTCAACATGCTAAAATATTGAGAACATTAATAATGCAAAAACAAAAACATTCACTTATAGGCAACATCCCATAGTTATATACATTAATGAAATAAAATTTGTGTTTGTTAAAGTCTACTTACATTTTCCATTCCATGTGTTCTTGGGACATAGTTGTTTTCAATCAATTTATTAAATACTTGTTAGGGCTTGAAAAATAGAACAAAAAGACACACAAATTTAATGTGTTCCACCTGATCTTAGGCTATATCTACCAAATAGAGTCCAATGTTATTATTTACTAGATACACTTGATTGTAAGAAGCAATCCCTTGCAATTGAATATTGCTGCAAGAAGCTACCGAATTCTCATGGTGAAAATTTAGAACCATAAGCCATACCAACAAAACTTATATTAATTACAAAATATAGTTAGAATATGCCATTTAATAGAAAAATAAATCTTGATGTATTTTACAATAATAAACTTATTTTTTGCTCTACCTTTGGACCTCGCAAGGTGCATTACCGGTTGACTCCATCTTAGAGGTACTTATCCTAAGCTATCATTGACCCCATATTTATGATCAAACTCGAGATTTACTAGGCTTCATATAACAACAATCTCCCACTTGAACACTAATAAGACTTCACACTAATAACCTCCCACTTGGAGGTTGATCATAACACCACTAACCTTGTAGTTCCCACTAGAATGAAAAACTCGTTGGACTCTATTCTATTTTTATTGATTTTAGTCTAGAACATCAATCAAAGTTGAAGAGGAGTTCAACTTCTCCCTTGATACTACGTTTGTAAAAATGTTTCTTGTATTATCAATTGTAGGAACCCTTTCTATATTTAATTCTCTATTATCCAAAATTGACCATAAAGTAATACTTAAACCTGGTATATGTTTGGTTTTTAAATGTAAGACACAATTCTTGGCAAGATGAAGAACACTTGGGTTATCCGTAAACAAATGATCCGCAACTTATGATTCTACCAACTATTCCATAAAAAAAATCCATCCATATCATCTCCTTAGGTGCCTTTGTAGAAACAACCTACTTTTCCTCTATAGGGGATAAAACATTCATCTTTTGGAGTTGGGAAATCCAACTCATTGTTGTACCACCAATAGTAAATATATGTTATGTGGTGTTTTGCTTGACATCTAAATCCCTTGCCAAATTTGAGTTAGTCTTCTAAGTCAGTATTAGGGACTTCAAAATGTAAACATTTGTTGGGTGCACCTTTTAAATATATGAGAATTCATTTTAATGCATTCCAATATTTAATTCTATGATGATTCATATACTTATGACCTTATAACACATGCAATATCTAGTCTAGTGCATACCATTGTTAGAACCAAGAAAAAATGAGAGGGGATGGAGGCATGGAGTGAAGTAGTGTTATAGAACTTTTATACAAATTAGACCTTTTAGCACAACTCCACACAACCATTAAAATGATAAAGCATAAAAGTAAAACATGCATAAGAAAACTCATAATACCTTGATTTGTTCTTGAGGAAACCCTGGTGAAGGGGAACCCCCATTGGGTATTGAACCCATAAGATAATGCAATAATCTGAAAATGTCCTTATTAGGAGGCTTGACTGTTTTAGGAGTTCTTACATTACATTTAGTACACAAGTCTTGTTAAGAGATGAAACCTTATTAAAGGTCTACAACCCTATTAGGAGTTGAGAGAACAAAAAAAGAGCTCATTGCTCAAGGGTGAAGGTTAAAGCCACCTTTAAGGACTCATCATCCAATAAAATGAAGTATTACAACAAAAGTGAGAACTATACGTATAATCACAATGCCAGATTAGTCCCAATCAAGCTTGCATCAACTCTATTATGATATTCAACCTCAAGGCTTGCACATCATATCACATTACCATCACACCACATATGCTTGCATAGAAAAAAACCTTCTTTTAGAACATTTAGATTCTTTGTTATAGTTGGCTCCAACTAGTCTTCACAAAATGTGTTCATACACTTAACCAAAATATAATACCAAGTTGTGTTATCTAAGGGTTAAGTCCTTGGATGTCATCCCAATATTGTTAAGTAATTGAAGTGATAAAATAAGATAAGATAAATCTATTCATGTCCAACAAAAGACCACCAAGTGTTTCAGAGACTGAGAGCATACAACCAAAGAAATAGTGGACAACAAGACACCAAATGGTGTCTGGGGAAGAGTAAGCGAGAAACAAAAGAAACAAAGAAACAAATGAGCCAAAAAAGAGGCAAGAACAAGGGATCCTTCCTCTGTTGAAATAAATCCAACACTGAACAAGATGGTTCTGGGTAGGAAGGAACTCTGGTCCATCATTATGAGTTGCGAGAGTGGTGCCACTAAAGAGTAAGAGTAAACCTAGTATGGGGTCTCACTAATTTAGAGTGGCCAACCATGGGGGTACTAGAGGCATTGGAGGTCTACTTCACCCCCCATATTAGAGACAAGGGGGAGAAGAAGGTGGTGATGAGGAGTTGATCTGAAGTCTTTTGGGGGGTCAAGCATTGTAAAGTGTGGTCCTAAAAATGCATTGCCTCCCTAAGAGAGAGTGCCATACACCTCTGACCCATGTACTCAAAGAAAGTCACAAGGGAACTACACTCTCTGAATAGACAATAGAATCTCCCTCTGATCTCATAGTAGGATGGGCAACAAAAGATGAAATGAGTCTCAATCTCAACCTCAAACAAGGAGCACAAGTGATAGATCTAGTCCTCTCTGCCCATATGATGATTAGTCTGGATCCCTAACTAGTAGGAGCCAACTTTGAAATATCCAAAGGAGATGTGTAAGGCATGACACCAATGTCATGTCAAGTAGCTAGGTCATGTAATAATCCTATCAATGATAACCAATAAGTGCTTGCTATAGAAGGTTATCTTAGGATGTAACCCCTCAACTAGGTTACTCTAGGTCATGGTGATATATTGTTTGCAAATGTTCATCTTGACATGCCCATTCAACTCTTGTTGTGACAAGAAGAGATGAGCAGGATCATCTAGTAAAAATTGGAAGGGAGGCAGGTGGTCAATATCAATCCCTATTGAGTTCAACAAAGAGGTTGCCTGAGCACACCAACATCAACCTCTAGGGGAGGGCTCTGAGGAAACAATGATAGCAGAGGAGCAATAGACCAATTAAGCATATCTGTGATGATCATCCATGGAATCTATAAAGCCACGAAGCCAATGAAGAAACCAAACTAGATAAAAAATGGCACCCAGTCGAAAAGGATGAGCCCTGAATTCTACCATAATAATGCCATGGGGGTCAATCTATGGCATTTGATAATTTGTCAAAGAAGTAGAGTTTGAACATGCTCAATAGAGGCCCAATCTAAGTGAAGAAGAGATGGTCCCCATACCATTGAATCATAAAGCACTATCGATCTAACCAAGGAGTCTAGAAGGGACAACTTGGACATCATTTCAATTACTAAGCTAAAATATCTTATTCACCTAATCTACCTTGATATACTATCTTACGGAACTAGTTCTACTTTTTGTAATTTACTATGCTTCATACTAACACTAGCGACCATAAGAGTAGCTCATATACATCATATATATCACATTCCCAAAATTGTAGCCTTAAATGATAAGTCTTCTACCATCACTGATCAAAACTATCCAATTGTACCCTATATTCCTTTCCTAGAATTAGTCATTTTTTTCATTCTTATCATACTACAACTAATCACCAAGACAAGTGACCATGCAAATGAAATATGTTTCCATCAATGACAACATCTAATTAGTCATTGGGCATTCAGTTGCCAACAATCTTTTACATTGACATTGATAGTGCCACTTATTGAAAAATGACATAAGTGTCCAAGGTCAAACACAAAATGTTTTTATCTATAGACACTCCCCCTTGGACCATACTTTGTTCATACCATGCGATATCTTCCTATATATTAGTTTTCACTCTAATTCTTTCTCTTTGACATGAATGAAAAAGGTGAGATCTCATAAACTCTTATGTATATATATAGTTATTAAAAACTTTTTTTAAGAAAGCTTATTTTACACTAGCCTCAAAATATCTACAAAGTTCACCTTAAGATTTTAGAAGTCTACATCCCATGACTTTTTCAAGGACTCTACTTCCTAAGTTTCTCCATAAAGTGTATCAACAACTATTTTTGTTGGCTAAAGGTCTATTAGACCAAAAATGGCATATGACTTCTAAGTAGTCTCAGACAACTCTAGCTTTCCTTGCATAACTTCGAGCCTAGGATTGAGGAGACTCCTTAGCTCCACAAATACCTTCTAATTTTTTCCCTTCTCATGCTCAAGAACACTAATTTTATCCATTATCTTTTACACTTTCTTATCAAAATTAGAAACATCTTGACTAGATGATTCATATGCCTTTGCTAATAACTCTAAGCTATTCTCATCCTCTTTGACAAGTTTCTTAATATTTGCTACATAACTAGTTGATCTTATACAATGAATACATATATTTCTTCCTTTAGACATGCAAGCTTTTACATCCTTAATGTCAACATCACTAACTATGGAAGCACATACCTATTAAAATTGCCAAGCTTTATATTCTTTGCTTACATTTATTTTTGTTTCCTTCTCTATAGTTTGAAAATGAGTATGAAAAAAATGAAGTACCTTGTCTAAATGATCTACACCATCACTTCCTTGAAATGTATATTGACTATGCAAAAACTTGTTCATGGTATATAGTGTCTGCTCAAGACTATTGCTTTCTTTTACATCTTCTTATTAGGCCTTTCCTTAGCCTTCACAATGGCCATCAAAGAGATATTTATCAACCAATATTCATCATAAGTCTTGAGGTCTCCACTTTTGTCAAGATTTGTGAGTGCCTTGCTAAGATTAGTTGCTAACAAAGCCTTTGTTCCAATCTTCTCTGAAGTAATAGGAGTCTCCAATAGACTTTTCATTTTCTCCATGACTCACTCTACCTTATTACATGCATTTCCCTTATGAGTAGGGACACTTGGTTCATTCAGCTTTGGGGATTGAGAATCCAACTAATCAATGTCATGGAGTGCCTCATAAGCATGATTACTGGAATTTTATCTTCATTAGTCACTTCCCTTATCTCTACTTCAATCATAATGTCTTTCTCCTCCTTTCTCCTTCTTTTTGTGTTCTTCTTTTTCTTCTTCCTTAACCATATCTTGGAATTCAAGCAATACTCATTTAATCTCTTTATTTGAAATGATGTTTCCCATGAAAGAATCTCTTTCTCTTCTTAGATTCATTAAGTGTAATTGACACTCCTATCATCAAGTAATCAAGTTTTTGAGTTGTGCTATAAAACTGATTTCATTTTCACCTTTCTCACTGCCCTTGGGCTTAGTAGGTTTTCCTGACTAATCTTTCATGGATATTCACTTCAAATGTGGTACAAGTGTGTCATCTTAATCACTTTCCATTAAAATTTGAGAGACATCTCTCTCAATTTCCTCTCCAATCTTCTCATACTTCCTTGTCATGATCATGTTGATCCTCATCTTGGACCTCTTTCTAGCTTTATCTCTCTTGAGGATTGTATTCATTTTCTTAAGTCCATTTGATTGATGTAATTGTAGAAATTGAGATATCTAAAAGTCTTGATTTAGCCAAATCAAGGTTTTAAAAATCTTCATTCCTATTTTTGGGATTTTACTTGAACCATTTGCTTTACTCGATAGATGAGTGTGAAGACACATTTTTATACGTAAGATTGGAGTTGCAAGAAGACTTCAAAAGTAGTCCAATCTATTATTTTTACACTCCTCAAAAGACATAATCAAGTTTTGATTTTCAATTCCTACTTGCTAGTAGGAAGTTGGAAAACTTGTTATTGAGACAAAATTAGAAGTCTGGTATTCTAATTCCATTTTTCCAAGTTTGAAACAAATGCAAAAAAACTTCAAATATGGATTTTGAAAAATCCAATTCCTATCATCTTCCATGAACCAAATGACCCCTAAAGGTTATCAAAGTATATAATTCATGTAGAATCGTTTCTCTTATTATTATGTCTTTCTTCAGAGCTCTTTTCCTTATTACATCAAGTTTCTCAAAAAGTTCATTAGGTATACTACCCTCAATCTCAATAAGATTCCTCTTAAATTTTAACAATTATGTAATAATATAATCCTTTTAAAATCTTTTATTTATCAGGATTATACATGAGTTTCTCCACAAAGTTCCTATGTAACTATTTATGTTTCCTCAATATCTATTGGACCAAAAATGATATATGGCTTATGAATAGTCTAGCTTATGAGAAGTCTCCAACAATTCTATCTCTATGTGCATGATTTCATGATTAGGATTGAGAAGACTCAACTTTGCAAATATCTTCTAATTTATGTTCTTCTCCTATTGAAGGCTACTAATTTCAGCCATTATCTTGTACACTTCTTTATGAATTCAAATTTTTTTTGACTGGATGATCTACACACCTTTTCAAGTTACTCTAAGCTATCATCATCCTCTTTGACATTTTTCCTAATATCCACTACATATATGACTAATATTATATAATGAATACACATACTTCTACCTTTAGAGTTACAAACCTTTACATCCTAAATGTTCTCATCAACTAGCTTAGTATTACTCGCTATGGAAGCACATACCTCTAAAAATTGCTTAGCCTTATATTCTCTTCTTATCTTATTTTTTCTTTTCCATCTCTAAAATTTGAAAATGAGTATCTAAATCATCAAGTACCTTCTTAAAATTATCCACAATGTCACTTTCTTGTAATATATAGGGAATATGCAATAGCTTGTCCATGATATCTAGTGTTTTCTCAACACTATTTCCTTCTTTTCTATCTTCCTCTCAGATCTTTCTTTAGCCTTCACAAAGGCTATCAAAGATCTTTTTATCAATTAATCTTCATCATAAATCTCGAGGTCTTCACCTTTCTCAACGTTTACGAGTGCCTTGCTAAGGCCGGTTGTCAAAAATGCCTTTGTTCCAATCTTCTTAGAAGTAATGAGAGAGCCCAAGAGGCTTTTCATTTTCTCTATCACTCTCTTTGCCTTATCAAATGCATTTTAATTATCACTAGGAAATCTTGGTCCATTAGCATTATGGGGATGAAAATCCAATTGATCAATGATGTGGACTACCTCATTGAGCATGATTACTAAATGTTTACCTTCATTAATCACTTGGCTTCTCTCTTCTTGAATTATAATGTATTCCTTCTCTTTCTCTTTCTCTTTCTCCTTTTCGTATTCTTCTTCTTCTTCCTAAACTATATCTTGGGATTTGAGCATTATTTCTTTAATCTCTTTATTTATAATGAACTTTCCCACGTAAGAATTTTTCTCTTTCTCTTCCTTAAACACATCTAATGTAATTGGTACTCTTGTTTTAGATTAAGGTAAATACAAGTTTTGAAGAAACTTGAAACCCTTTACAAAAAATTAAAGATAAACATCAAGCACCACCAGGTTTTACAAGGACCTAAAACCAAAAGTTTTAAGTAAAGAAACCAAGTTTTACAGGGACCTAAAACCAAGATTTTAAACCATAAAAAAATAGCAATGTTCTACAAGGACCTAAAACCTAGAGTTTTAAATAAGCTAGAAAACAGAAAGCAAAAAGCAAAAAAGTTGCTTAGACCACCAACCAACACACTAGCTCCATTGTTAGAGTAAATAATTATTTATTAATTATTTATTAATTTACTTAAGTTTACTTAGATAAATGCATTTAGATATTATTTTTCATCTAGGAGTTGTTGATGAGTTGTTGACAACATGAGAGTTTGTTCCTACCTAACCATACTTATCTTCTCACCTACTTGGAGGGTAAGCCACCTTTTTTGGATATATGCTTAGTTTTCACACTTATCTCCTAGCACTTTCTAGCTTGTTCTAGAAGCTTTCTTGAGGCCTTTATATTCAGGCTCTCTCATTGTAATTCTACAACACATTCACATAGAAATTTTATTTTCTCATTATGAAATATATTTTCTCGCTTTGTTGAATTGCTCCAAGCCCTTGTACTCTTCCTTCTTTGGTTTCTCTTTAGCAAGTTATTTGCATGCGGGTGATCTTGGCACACTGTGAATTTTTCTTTCATGAACTTCTACATGGTATCAAAGCCTCCTTGCTACTTCTTGGTTGAAGGATTTTTGAAGCAACGATTCAAAGACACAAACCTCAATTTTTTTATGATATTTTTCTTCAATCGGGGGAAGAGCAATTTTTTGGGCCACTCTAGGCCTAAATGGACACTTATATTGAGTTTAGAAGGCCTTTTATAGTCAGGATTCATATAAAAAATTTCATTTTTGGTGACTGAAGCTTTGAGAAAAAAAATATTCTCCTCCCAAGCAAGTCGTACGAATTGTACGAACATTTTTGGCAATTTTTTTTTAAGAAAGAGCGTCACTAGCATGCCACCACAACACTACCCCTATGCAGCTAGCATGTCACCCTGGTGCTACCATCGTTAGATACCTACCCATGGCCACTACTCCGCAACCACTGTTGCACCTTTGCCACTAGGTTTCTCTGCCTAGGTGCCTCCTCAGCCAACAACACCACCATTTGTGACTTCCTCCATGCTGACATCACTCCCTCGCCATGTGACATCATTTTTCTATAATTTACTTCAGAATAAGACCCTTCTACTTTTGTCTTCTTCTCTCAATGTCGGATACATCTGTGACCCATCTCATGCCACACAACTATCACAATTGCAATTGGAAGGCACAAATGACTAAGCTTCTCATGTCAAGAGGCTTGTGGTCATGTGTACATGCAAACCAACCTATTCTATAGTGCCCTTTTGAGATTCTTTAACACAAGAATAAAATGGATAAGGCCATGGGATTGATTGCACTAAATATTTCAAATAGTCTATTATTTCACTTGGATGGTTTGACCACTCCATGGGTTATTTGGACCAAATTTTAGACTTTGTTTGGCATAGTGAATGAGTTTCAGGCACTTTAGATTGATAGAAAGTTGACCTCTTTGACACCATCCAGCTTTCCCACTATTGAAGATTTCTTGATGATGTTCAAATCTTTGTATACAATTTTGCAAGGATGTGGGAAAAACAAGATAGATGATGAGTGCATTTTTTTTATACTCTCAAAGTTGTGAGGATAGTATCATATCTTCTCTTCCACTTTCTACTCCACTATGGATGCCTTAGGTGACAGACACAGGATGCCTTCATTTGAGATATTTTATGATTAGTTGACACGGGAACAAGAAAAGATCCAATAGGTGGATGCTTCTGGCTCTTTCATCCAAGCATTGGTTGTTCAAAATTTTAAGGAAAAATCAAAGTAGAAAGAAAAATCAAAGAAAGATACACCAAAAACAGATACTAAACCTCCAGATAACCCTCCTAAGGGTAAAGATTCTTCAAATTTTGTTGAGTCTACCTCCAAGACCAAGAAAAAATCAAGTGAGATCTACAGTTTTTGTGGCAAGGATGGACATCTCATTTCTAGGTGTTGGAAGTGTTTGAAGGCTTTAGACGAAGCCATGTAGGAGCATATTTCAGCTCCCAAGTATTCATCCTCCCTGCAGGGAAAGGTCATGCTCTTTCTACTTGAGCTATGACTTTAGGGCCCACCTAGATTCTTGATTCCGATGCCTCTCACCATATGGAAAACACTTTGCAATTGGTGACCTCACTTGCTCCTTGTGCTACCTCACATGTTGTTGTTGGGAACTCATCTCAACTTTTATTTATGGGTTTTGGTTCTATTGCACTAGCCGAGGGTTCTCTTCAAGATGTTCTTAGTGTCCCTAACATTTCAATGAACCTATTGTCCATCTATCATATCTGCCACTTTGGCTCTGGTAAGATAGTTGATTTCTCACCATATGATGTGGTTATTCAGGACTTGCATGATTCTGAGATGGCTGTGGCTACTTGAAGTGTTGACTCTGCATCTCTCCTGTATAGATTTGATGGATTTGAGTCTTCTGATGACATAGGTTCATGTCTTGTTGCACATATAGATTCAGTAAGTAGACTTTGGCATGAGCATTTGGGCTATGTCAATTATAGATATCTTCAACAGATGAGTACACAAGCACTTGTTCTTGGGCTTCCCTAGATTTCCTGTATAAATGGTGTTCTTCAGGGTTGTTTACTTGGCAAGCAACATAGGGATTCTTTTCCACATGAATGACCCACTTGTTCTTTGGCACCTTTGGAGTTGATTCATAGTGACCTCATGTCATTTCCTACTCCTTTTTCTAGTGCTAGATATGTGCTTACATTTATTGATGACTTCTCCAAACACACATGGGTGTACATTTTCAAGTACAAGTTTCATGTCTTTGATTCATTTTGAGTCTTCAAGACATTTGTAGAGAAGCAATTTGGTCTTTCTATTCAATGGATATGCACAGATAATGGTGGGGGGAGTATGTAAACCAAGCTTTTTCGGAATTTTCTCTAAACATGGTTTTCAACATCAGTTTTTAGTGTCCTACACCCCTTAGCAAAATGGTGTGGTTGAGAGAGAAAAAAAAAACACTTTGGGAGATGGCTAATTATAAGATTTAGTCCAAGTCCATGGATTTGTGTTTTTGGGTAGAAGTAGTTAGTTGTGCCAATTATATTCAGAATCAGATGCCTCACAAAGCAGTTCAACATATGACTCCTGAGGAGGCTTGGTCTCTTGTCAAGCCTAATGTATCATCATTCCAAGTTTTTGGGAGTACAGGTTGGGCATTTGTACCTAAAGCTCAGACAAAAGTAGTAGAATAGAAGAACCGACCACTCATTTTTGTTGGCTACTGTGAGGATGTTAAGGCTTATAGGTTGTTTGGTCCTATTTCGAGAGAGGTTCTATTTTGACAAGATGTCCATTTTGATGAGAGCCTTCCTATAATTCATACCCCACCTCTAGCACCTACTTCACTTCCTACAACTCCCACCTCTCTTCCAATTTATTTTTTGGATGATGAGGATGATGATCTTGGTGATCCCCATTTATCTCAACCACACAATCCTCCACAGTGTCCTAAGTGGGCTCAAGCTATAGTCAAGTCTACAAGATCTTTAACTGGTGATCCTTCCACTTTCTATCGCACCCATTTTCATATAGTAGGTTCCAATCTTATCAGTCATGCTATTTGTGATGATCCTTAGACATTTGCAGCAATGAAAGGTCATTCAAAGTGAGACAATGCCATGGAGTAGGAGTATTCTTCTTTGATGAAGAATCATACTTGGGATCTTTGTACTCTTCCTAAGGGAAGAAAGCTAGTGCGATGTAAATGGATCTATCATACTAAGTTTGCTACTGATGATTTGATTGATAAGCACAAGGCTCATCTTGTTGCAAAGGGTTTTTTGCAGTTTAAGGGTATTGACTACAATGAGACATTTTCCCTTGTTGCCAAGATGAATTCTATTTGCCTTATCTTATCCCTCACAGCTTTACAGAGATGGCCTATTTTTTAGATGGATGTGAAGAGTGTCTTCCTGCATGGTGATCTCACTGAGGAGATTTACATGCAGCCTTAGGGCTTTGTGAAGGATTCCTCATTGGTTTACAGACTTTGACACTCATTATATGGTCTCAAATAGGCCCCTCAAGCTTGGTTTGAGAAGATGGACTCTTTTCTACTTTCTACAAGCTTCACCCACTACCATTTTGATCCTACAGTGTACATTCAACATCTTGGAGATGAGATTTTGATTCTTGTGCTCTATCTTGATGATCTTATCCTCATGGGTAGCTCATCATCTATGCTTTAGGATGTTTAGTGTGCATTGATGGACCAATTTGAGATGAGTAATCTTGGCTTCCTGCACTATTTTCTTGGGCTACAGATTGTTTAGTCCTCTACTAGGATTTTTTTTTCTTAGTAGAAGTATGCTCTTGACATGCTTTGTCACTTTGACATGCTTGATTGCAAGCTTGCTCCAACACATTTTCAGTCAGGTGTCACTTTGTCTACCTCTTGCTCTTCACCTTCTATGGATGCTACTTTGTGCCAATAGTTGGTTGGTAGCTTGTTGTACTCGACACACACTCGTCTTGATCTCTCCTTTGCAGTAGGTCTTGTCTCTCAATTCTCCTAGGACCCTCATGAGAGTCATTGGTAGGCTGCCAGGCACATTTTGAGATTCATTCAGGGCACACTTTTGTATGGAATTTATTAGACCTTGGGGACTCCTCACATTGTTGGCTACACTGACTTTGATTGGGTCGGTGATATTGATGATCAGAGGTCTATTTTTGGCTTTGTGTTTTGTCTTGGCTCTGGTCCTATCACATGGTCATGCAAGAAGCAAGATGCTCATGCACTTCCATCTATAGAGGCTGAGTACAGGGCAGCAATTCTTGCTAGTCAGGAGATTTTATGGCTTCAACAATTGATGACTAAGTTTGGTTTTCCTCCTAATTGTCCCACTATTTTGTGGTGCAATAATTAGAGTTCCATTCACATTTTTTGCAACTTGGTGGAGCATTAGTGCACCAAACACATTGAGCTGCATATGCACTTCATTCGTCAACTGATTCAGGATGGTGTTATCTCTTTGAAGTACGTTCCTACTAACGCACAAGTTGCTGACATCTTCACCAAACCTTTTGCATCGCCACGCTATCTTCAATTGTGGTCCATGCTTGGGGTTATGGAAGTTTTCCATAGGGGGTCTTGTTGAGGCCTTCCTTTCTTCATGTTTTCCAACATGTTTTGTACTTACCTCTTTTGGAGGAGGGTTTTTCCCATGTGGTTTTCTCTCTTTCCCCATTTTCTAAGGTTGCATTTCTTATGCATTTGTACATGGGTACCTTTCTTGGCTTTGTTGTTGAGACCCATTTTGCATTTCATCTTAGCTATTGTGAGCTTAAGGCATTCCCCTAAGTTGCACTTAAGGGGTGGTGTTAGAGTAAATAATTATTTATTAATTATTTATTCTTTTACTTAAGTTTACTTAGATAAATGCATTTAGATATTAGTTTTCATCTAGGAGTTGTTGACAACATGGGAGTTTTTTTTCTACCTAGCCATACTTATCTTGTCACCTACTTGGAGGGTAATCCACCTTTTGTGCACATATGCTTAGTTGTCACACTTATCTCCTAGTGCTTTCTAGCTTGTTCTAGAAGCTTTCTTGAGGCTTTTATATTTGGGCTCTCTCATTGTAATTTTATAACACATTCACATATAAATTTCCTTTTCTCATTGTGAAATATATTTTATCACTTTGTTGAATTTCTCCAAGCCCTTCTGCTCTTCCTTCTTCGATTTCTCTTCAGCAGGTTATTTGCATGCAGGTGATCTTGGCGCACTATGAAGTTGGCTTTCATAAACTTCTACATCCACAACTAGCACCTGCAACAATTCTTTGATGATGTTCACCACCTCTTTAGGTACCTTCTTCTGTAGTACTCTGGATAATGTCATCCAAAGCTAAAATAGGAGCATCAGGAGCCTTTGTGACCTTTTCCCTCATGCTTTTCCTAGTTCTCTTACTAGGTCCTCTTCTTACTTAATTGGTAGTCTTGTTATAATGTAATCAGGTTGTTGAATTGTACAATAGAATTAATTAACTTCATCAATTTCATTTTTACCTTATTTACCATCTTTAGGCTTAGCAAGTTTCCCAGACTGATCTTTGATGGACATTCCCTTTTCTTGGGTATAAGTGTACCATTATAATCAATTTCCATTAACATTTGAGAGATGACCCTCCAATTTTTCTCTCCAATCTCCTTATACTTCTTTGTCATGATCTTGATGGTCCTCATCTTTGACCTCATTCTATCTTTATTCTTTTTGAGGATTCTATTCATTTCCTGAAAGGTTATCAAACTATAGAGATCGTGTAGAGTTTGTTCTCTAATTCTATGGCCTTCCTCTAGAGAACTTTGCCTTCTTCCATGAAGCTTCCCAAAAAGGTCATTAGGAATACTACCTTGAATCTCTGTAAGACAATAAAGGAGAGAGCTCATTGTAAATAAAGAAGATAGCTTATTGTAAATAATAATCTTTTACTTTATCAAGAAGGCTAGGCTTGTAACTTGAAAGCTTTTTGTTTCTTGAGACAAATTTCAGAATTGAATAAAGGAACAAGTTTTCCCAAACTTTGTGTTGTGAGCCTTGGAATTGATCATTGTTTTCTTTTGTTGTATTGATCAATTTATCTTTTTCCTATATTATAATCATCTTTGTAAAGTATTGGAGCATTTGGTCTTTTTCTTGAAGATTGTGAGCTTTAGGAAACAAGATTTCTTTAGTTTAGTAGTGGCTACAAGTACTACAAGTTAAAGACTTTATATTTTAATGCAAGATACCTCACTACCAATGCAAGAAACCTAACTACCTAAGAGACCTTATCGATGCAAGAGACTTTACTGTATAAAGGAGAGAGTTCATTGTAAATAATCATCTATATAAAAGAGATAAATCATCATAGATAATCATATTTTTCTCTATCAAGAAGGCTAGGCTTATGACTACAAAACTTTGTGTTTCTTGATACAAGTTTAAGAATTGAATGAAAAAGCAAGTTTTCCCAAACTTTGTGTTGTGAGGCTTGAAATTGATCATTTTTTACTTATGTTTCATTGATCAATTTATCACTTTTCTATATTATAATCACCTTTCTAAAGCATTTGAACTTTTGCTTTTGTTCTTGAAGACTTTAAGCTTTAGGAAACAAGATTGCTTTTGTTTAGTAGTGGTTGTAAGTACTACGAGTTAAAGACTTTTTGTTTAAATGCAAGAGACCTCACTACACAAGAGACATCATTAAACCAACATACCTCACTAACAAAGAGAGACATTACAATGTTCACTTGAAATCACAAGGTAAGCCCAAACTATTTAGAATATTACACCATAACCATGGCCAACTCCTAGAAGGATAGATGGGCCTCTAAACCACCTTGTTGAACCACTATTGACATAAAAAATGCTCAAACTTCCAACACCATTCCACCAATTTCAAGAATCCCTCTTTTTTAGGACTTGTAGCCTTCTAGGTCTAATTAGACCTTCAAATCAATTTTTTCTTAATAACTCAAAAACTTTGCAAATGAGCTCAAAAGTAAATTCTTGACCAGTCTTTGATTCTTAGTTGTTTTATTTATATTCTTTATATCTAGTTTATGCTTTGTCTTCTCTTCCACCCTTTTCTCTTTAATTGTTGATTTCTTCTCTAGAGGATCCTAAGGTCATGAATCAATCAACTTACTCTTCATAAATCATGGCCCCTTAGCCATAACTTTGGGTCTAAGAGTCCAAGAAGGTCTTAGTAATGAAGCAACAATTGGGGATGCATCTTCCTTCCATTCTACCATCTTGGGATGTGTTCTTCTATCATTAACAAATCTATTAATCTACAATATCTAGTTCTATAACTTAATTAGGTTATTGTATTTAAAACAAGAAACAACTAAATTTCCATACCTTGGACCACCTTGATTAACTTTTGATCTACAATCGCTTGCAATATTTCCAGACTTATTACACTTATATAACATTCAACTTCTAATGATATCACATTGTTGCTTCTAATAAGTCTTCTATAATTGGATCCAAGGTTAGATCTTTCATTTGTCTTTTGATTTTTCCCTTCATTTGATTATTTCCCACATTGAGAACAACTAAAATAATAACTAGTGAATGGATAATCTTAAATATTAAATTTTCAATCCTTCTTGATATGTCTATACTGCATGCATACAAAGAATGCATCTTTAATCTTATTCATCTTCTCTCTAAGTACCTCAACATGAGTAGATGTCTGAATAGTATCTTGCATTATCCTTTCATTTGTTATCATAGAATGATTACAACCAACTCTAGTCATATCTCCTTTAGGATTCTCTTGTTGCAATGATTCATCAAGCTTGTCACTTCTTGAGTAGAGTTTCTCAATATTATTTTTTTCTTCAACAAGTTCACCCTTTTTAAATATTAGTATACCTTTCAAGTTTTTAAAGCTAGAACATGTTAAGATCCAATAGTTAGAAGTTATGGTTTCCTTTGCACCAAAAGATCAATCTTTCAATGCCTAGTACAACCAATAGACTTATAGAATTCATAGGAGGTGGCTAAGACATGCCGTGAACCCTACGAGGGACACTAGCCCACTTCCAACAATCCCCATCCCAACATCACTCATCAAGGCCTATGTGGATTTGAACCTATGACCAAACTCTAACATATTTTTATGAGTCACAAGGAATTCAGTTATCAATAATCTTCTCCTTTGAAATTGATAGCACCACTTAGTGAAAAATGAGTAAGTGTTTACCGTAAAACAAAAAATGATTTTGTCTATTGATGCTTCTACTTCAACCATACTCTATGCATAACATTTAATTATATCTTCCTATATATTATTTTTAACTCCAACTCTCCCTCTTTTACATCAATGATAAAGGTGAGATCTATATATATATATATCTTCCTATATATTAATTTTAACTCCAACTCTCCCTCTTTTACATCAATGATAAAGGTGATATATATATATATATATATATATATATATATATATATATATATATATATATATATATATATATATATATATATATATATATATATATATATATATATATATATATATATATATATATATATATATATATAGATATAGTTATCAAAAAATTGATTTTAAGAAAACTTATTTTATATAAGCTTTACCTTCAAATTTTGGAAGTTTGTATCCCATGAATTCTTCAAGAACTCTTCTTCTTGAGTTTCTCCACAAAGTGAATATGCAACTATTACTACCACCTTAAGATTTGTTGGACCAAAAATGACATATGAATTATAAGTATTTTCCAAATAGTCTAGCTCTCTACATAATTTCAATTTTAGGAGTCAGAAGAGTCCTTAGCTCTACAAATCTTTTAAAATTTTGTCCTTCTCACACTAAATAACACTAATTTTATCCATTATCTTGGACATTTCCTTATCAAAACTAGAAACTTCTTGGCTAGATTATTCATACACCTTTTCTAGTTACCCTAAGCTATTTCCATCCTCTTTGATGCATTTCTTAATATCCACAAGATAACTAGCCAATCTTATACAATGAATACACATATTTATTTCTTTACAGATACAAGCCTTTACATCCTTAATGTGTTCATCAATTAGTTCAGTATCACTGGCTATGGAAATGCATACCTCTTAAAATTTTGTAGCCTTATATTCTCTTCTTACTTTTTATTTGTTTTGCCTTCCCTATAGTTTGAAGACAAACTTCAAAAACATCAAGTATATGCTTGTCTAAATGATCCACAACATCGATTCCCTAAATATTATAAGGAATAGGCAATATTTTTTTCATGGCATCGAGTGTCTAATCAACACTATCACTTTCTTTCTCATCTTCTTCTTAGACCTTTCCTTATCCTTCATAAAAACTATCAAATAGTTTTTAATTAGTTGATCTTCACCATAAGTATCTAGGTCTTCACCTTTTTCAACATTTGTGAGTGCCTTGCTAAGGTTAGCTGTCAACAATGCCTTTGTTCCAATCTTCTTTGAAGTAATGGGAGTCTCTAAGAGACTTTCTATTTTCTCTAGTACTCTTTTCCATATCATTCATTAAACCAAAGAGAATGAGAATCTAATTGATTAGTGTCATGGATTGCATCATTAAGCATGATTAATAAAGTATTATCTTCATAAATCAATTCCCTTATCTCTACTTCAATCACAATGTCTTCCTATTGTATCCCCTTCTTCCATTCCCTCCTCTCCCTCTTCCTCTTCCTATTCTTCTCCTTCTTATGCTTATATTTCTTCTCCTTCTCCTTCTTCTTCAACTTCTCCTCCTCCTCCTCGTCCTCCTCCTTCTCCTTCTTATGCTTCTCCTTCTCCTTCTTCTCCTCCTCCTTCTCATTCTTCTCCTTCTCCTTCTCCTTCTTCTTCTCCCTCTCCCTCTCCCTCTCCCTTTCCCTCTCCTTCTCCTTCTCCTTCTCCTTCTCCTGCTTCTCCTTCTCCTTCTTCTCCTTATCCACCTTCTTCTTCTTCTTCATTCACTTCTCTTCCCTTCCCTACACCTAAAGGGAGGAACTACTAATGACTGAAGGCCCTACAATTCTAATGGTGCCCAAGGCATGGAAGGAAGCCTCAATTAGGTAATCAAAAACACAAAAACAAGGGAAAAGGGAATTTAAGAGCAAGGCAACCAAGGGCATCCACTTCTTCTTCTTCTTCTTCTTCTTCTTCTTCTTCTTCTTCTTCTCCTTCTCCTACTTCTCCTTCTCCTTCTTCTCCTTATCCACCTTCTTCTTCTTCTTCTTTTTCTTCTTCTTCTTCTCCTTTTTCTTCTCCTCCTCCTCCTTCTCCTCCTCCTTCTCTTTCTTTTTCTCATCCTCCTCCTCCTCCTCCTCCTCCTCCCCCTCCACCTCCTCCTCTTCCTCCTTCTCCTGATCCTCCTCCTCCTCCCTCCTTCTCCTTCTCATTCCCATTCTCCATTTTCTTCTACTTTCTCTCCTCTTCCTCCTCCTCCTCCTCCTTATTTTGGAGACCACTAGAAAATTTGGTATATTTTTGTATTCTTGAGATTTTTTCCAAGGAATCAAGAGAATGCTTGGGAAGGAAAGAGATGAAGCCTAGGTAGGAGAGAGCTCAAACCATCCCTTATGAGCTTGGAAGTGAGGTTGGTACCTCTTTCATATGAATTTCACATTTATGTAAAATATTGAAACAATGTTTCTCATGTTGCATTACATTTTCTTGTGTAGTGTTATGAATTTGTGCATTTTCAATGTGCTTGTGATGTTCTTGAATATGTAGTGATCATGTGAGTTTTCTTATCATCTTCCTTTGATTTTACTTTATCATCTTCCTTTGATTTTACTAAGTATTGTATGGGTTTTACAAGGTGAACCTCACCCTTGGGAGGGAATATAACCTTGCTGGGTAAAGGGTGTGTGAGGAATGCATTTTGGTTGTAGAGGGACTCCATATGGGTGTTATCTGACCCATATACCAAATTTTCTTGTTGGGCCATAAGGGTTATCAATGAAAGCCTTGTGAAGTCATTAGAATGTATATGTATAGCATTGTGAAGACATGTGTAGGGTATGTGA
Organism: Cupressus sempervirens; assembly: GCA_028749045.1. Classification (NCBI taxonomy): domain Eukaryota; kingdom Viridiplantae; phylum Streptophyta; class Pinopsida; order Cupressales; family Cupressaceae; genus Cupressus; species Cupressus sempervirens. Next base: position 743,434,864 of record CM053787.1, read on the forward strand.
AGCCTTGTGAAGGCATATATTATCATTGGCAAAGTGTGGTCTCCCAATATGTTAATTTTCATCTTCCCCTTGGACGGATCAATAGCGATCCTATGTGTAAGCTTTGGTTGGGAATTGTGTAAATGTTTTGATGTGAATGTTTTGAGTAAATATGTCATGTATATTTGGTTGTGGAAATGGTTGTAATGTATATTTTCCCCCAATCTAGAAAAGGTTCTCCTAGCTTGAGGGTGGCCTTGAAAAGGCTTGTTGCTAGGAGAAGAGTATTTCCATTAGTACATGTGTATTTACATTGCAAGTTCTTATGGGATTCTTGAAGATTAGAAGAGAAGAATATTGATGTTATTGTTTTCTCATGCCAAATGCTTAGCCATTATTGTGTATTGTAATGAGAGAGTCTCCCCATTAAGTGTATCCCCTTGGTGTTTTTCTTGACAAGTATTACATGGTGTCTACTTGCTGGTTTATGGAAAGAAAAAAAGGAGAGTTGTAATGATGTATTTTGTATTCTATTTTATTGCAATTACAAATTTGCGACTAGAAATGTTGCTAATTCTATTGTAACCACTATTTGTAAGATTCCATTATAGTAATGATAGGAAAGGAAATATAATTTCTTTGATATATGATGCAACGTTAAAATAGGTATGCTAGTGTGCACTTGCTAGAAATAATTGTGTTTGACATTTTAATGTTGTGTAAATGGATTGGTTAAGCTCTAGTGAATGCAAACTCATTGTGATAAATAATAGCTGGGAAATAAATAAAAATGGTTATGTGATGTACTCTTTGACATGAGTTGACTCAAAATTCCTATATACATAGGAAATAAATTTATTTTATCATCTTTATATAGTTCTTGCATTTGATGAAGGGTGCTCCCCTTAATACCATAAACACACAACATAAACAAAGAAACAACAACAATTGCGAGAATAAAATAGGGGCTTCTTATTATCGTGGCAAATACATAATTATGAATTCAAAATTACAATATGCTAACCCACATGGGTGCCTTCATTACAATAATCTACAAGACAATGTTGTGAACTATCACCTAGATTTTTCTTAGACAATGTTCAAGCCTTTCTTAAATAGGCAGTTTTATGCCACTTAGGAAGGTTCTAGACATTCAAACCTAATACATAGGTTTGACAGACCCTAATAATACATATAAAGTTAGCCAATACATCTTTGATATTTATTTTAGAAATTTTAGGTATTCCAACTTTGAAAGTCCATAACTCTTGAACCGTTGCTCTGATTGTCTATTATAACCACTTTTTTGGAAATGCTAGCTCCTAATCTATAGGATTGGATCTATGCAAGTTCCGATTTGTTGAGTTCTTAGACCTCATCTGGGGCTTGTAAGGCCTTCAAAATTGAGTTCAAATATTTTTCTCCAAAATTTTCCCCTGAAAATCTGTAATAACTTCTCTAATACTTAAGCTAGAGCAATGAGATTTTTATGGCAGCCTTATAATTCTAAAATGAACCTTCATATAGAAAATTAAAACTTTCTAAGCTTGTATGAAAAACTTACTAAAAATAGCAAGCTCCTAAAAATAATAACCCCCTGTCTACTTTTTCAATGAAAATAGAAAAAGACTGAAAATAAAAATATTTTTGGATGATGCAAGATTTCTCTCACACCTAGGATGCTCACTCATCAGACACCACTGGTAATTTGGGAAGTGACTCCATCACATCTTAGGTGTTCAAAAGAAAACCAAGATAGTTAACCTCCTCCCTTGTTAGCCATGATGAATCCTCTACTAGCATCCCTTTCCATTTGACTAGGTATTCTTCATAATTTTTTCTCTTCGTAGTTTTGCCAACATGATTGTCCAATGTCTCTTTAATTTCCTTTGTAGCCAAACTAGCTACTAGAATACTCCACTATGCTTTTGCAACTTCATCTCCATCACCTTCTTCATAATACATTATCAAATCTAAAATATTGAACAGTGGTGAAATATTCAATTTAGTAGACAACTCCACTTCATAGGCATTTTCAGAATCATGCCTTTTCACTATCTTGAATGGTCCAAGCTTCTTCATCTTTAGCTTATTATTTGTACCCACTAGAAAATGTTCCTTTCTCAAATGAACTATGACTTCATTTCCAATATGAAAATCCTTATACCTCCTTTTCACATATGCCTTAGCTTTATATTGTATATTCATCTTTATAATGTTCTTCCTCACCTCCTCATGGATATTCTTCAAATGTTTAGCAAATTCTTCTACTTGAGCATTGCTTATCTCTCTTTTATCCAACTGTCTCAATTTATAAACATTTCTGGGACTACTCCCATATACAATCTAGAAGGGTTTTTTACCAATATCCTATTGACAAAATTATTATATGCAAATTTTTCCTGTGGTAAAATCATATCCCATCCTCTTGGCTTATCTCCAACCAACATCTTAGCAAATTTTCCAAACTCTAGTTCACAACTTTCGTCTGTCCATCATTTATGAATGATGTGATGAATTGAACTTTAAATCTATCTTCAATTTCTTCCACAATGTATGTGAGAAATACCCAAAAAAATTGGTATCTCGATATGAAATTATGCTCTTTGTTAGACCATACAGTCTCACCACTTCTCTAAAAAACAACTCTACCACATGAACAACATCACTAGTCTTCTTGCAAGGAATGAAATGTGCCATCTTTGAAAACCTATCAACCATGACAAAAATAGAATCATGCCATTGCTAAGTCCTTTGTAATCCAAGAACAAAATCCATGTTAGCATCCTCCCACAACTTGTCTGGTATAGGTAATGACTGATACAACCCTATATTTTACTTCACTCATTTCTCTATCTAACATACTCTGCAAATTTGTACAAACTTCTTCTCATCTTGCTACAACTGTGGCCAATAATAATTCTTAGCAACCAAAGAAATGTTTTTATCTCAACCAAAGTGTCCAGCCAATCCTCCACTATGCTTCTCCTTGATGAGATTCTCTCTCATTGAACTTCTTGGAATGCACAACTAGCTTCCTTGAACAACATACTATGCTGGATCATGAAATCTAACCACTTTTTTCTTGTCAAGTGTAATAGGTTTTCTACTTTTCTTCCATGCTTCACCAAAATTAGGATCCTCTGGACATAAATTACTAAGCTTCTTGAAACAACCACCTTAATCTACATCTCGGTCAACAAAATTTTCCTTCTACGAAGAGCATCTGAAACTCTATTAGACTTATCACTCCTATGTTTCAAAACAAATGTATAACTCTGCAAAATCTCAACCCACTTCAAATGTCTTTGGTTTAATTTTCCTTGACTATTCAAACATTGCAAGGCTTGATGATTAATATACAAAACAAAGTCCTTAGGAAGAAGATAGTATCTCCACTTCTTTAATTCCTAAATTATATCATAAAATTCCTGATCATATACATAATCTATTCTTTTTGCATCATTCAACTTCTCACTAAAATAAATAATAGGTCTACCTTCTTGGTTCAAAATAGCTCCCTAGCATCACAATCTACTTGAAACACCTTCTTAAAATTTGAAAGTGCTAAAACAGGATGCTCTATAACTTTTTGTTTCAACAGATTAAAACTCTTATCTATTCCTATAGTCCAATTAAATTCTTTCCTATCCCCTCTCATCATTTCAATCAAGGGTCCACAAATACTAGTAAAACCTCTTATGAACTTTCTATGAAAACTAGCTAGTCCATGAAAAGATCTTACCTTTATCACACTCTTTGGAGTAGGCCATTCAAGGATAGCCTTCACTTTCTTTGGGTCCATTTTCAAACCTTCCATTGAGACTAAAAATCCTAGGTTTACTAACTCCTTTACAAAACTACACTTCTTCAGGTTTATCAACAAATTTTCTTCCTTCAACTTATCAAACACCTTTCAAATATGAATCAAATGCTTCTCTATTTTATTGCTAAAGATCAAAATATCATCTAGGTAAACAATGAAAAACTTACCCAGAAACTCCTTCAATACCTCATTTATGAGCCTCATGAAAGTTCTTGGTGCATTGGTTAGCCCAAAAGGCATGACTAACCACTCGTACAATCCTTCCCTTGTCGTGAAAGCACTCTTCCATTCATCTCCTTCTTTGATGTGATTTTGATGGTACCCACTCTTCAAATCTATCTTTGTGAAATACTCAGCCCCACTCAAACAATCCATAATATCCTTCATCCTTGGCAATGTAAATCTATACTTGATTGTGATCTTGTTGATAGCACTAGAATCTATACACATCCTCTATTCTCCATTCTTCTTTGGTGCTAATACTATTGATACAACAAATGGCATCAGACTCTCTCAAATCAACCCGTTCTGCAAAAACTAATGAACTTGTATGTTCAACTCTTCACATTCTACTAGTGTTATTAGGTGTGTTGCCTTGTTTGGAAAACTGACTCCTAGAATCAAATCCATCTAGTGACTAATCTTCCTCACTGGAGTAATCCATCTAGTACATTACCTGACATAATATTAGAAAACTCTCCCAACATATCTGCAACTTCTACAAGTACTTCCTCTAATTCTTCTTTACCATCTTTTGTAGTTACATCAAAACACATATGCTCATGCATCATACCTTTCATAAACTCTTTTCCATCAACACAACATAATTTGATAGCACTACATACCTTTTCTTATTTCTCCTTTAATGGCTTGAACTTATGTTTCACTCCATCCTTGATCAGAGCTCTCCCATCATGTATAGTATGCCTATCAACCTATCATGGCCTACCTAGCAACATATGACATATCTCCATAGGTATGATATCACACAATACCTCATCCTAGTAGCTTTTGATCTTGAGGTTCACCAGGCATTTCTCATTGACCATGACCTTGTGGTCATCTTGCACCCAAGCAATATGATATGGAAACCTGTGTTTCTATCTCTTCAGCTTCAACTTCATGACTATAATTTTTGACACCAGATTGTTAGTAATTCCACCATCAATGATCACATCAAAACACTTATCTTCACATTTGCACTTGGTGTGAACCAAACTCCTCCATTGATCAGGTTCATTCTCACCACTTAGTGGGACTCTTTTGCTAACTAGGACTTCTCTTCCTTCAACATCTTTAGAATGTGATGATCTAGCATCTTTTTCAACATGTACAACTCTTTTTGGGCCTTTACTTCTTTGATCTTTGTCTACCTTTAACCCTCTTGAGGATTCTATTCATTTCCTCAAAGTATATCAAAGTACATATATCATTTAGAGTAATTTCTCTCATCCTCTTATCTTCCTCTAGAGCTCTTTTCTAGCCTACATCAATATTCTTAAAATGGTAATTAGGTATACTACCCTAAGTCTCAATAAGATGAGTCTTAAAATATAATAAATATGTAATAAAAAAATCATGTTATAATATTTGTTTGATTGATTGATCATTCTTTGATTCTCAATTTTGTTAGTTATTTTCTTTATATCTAGTTTATATGTTTTCTTCTCTTTTGCTCTTTTCTCTTTGGTCCTTGATTTCTTCTCTATAGGATCCTCATGTGGTCAATTAATTTACTCTTCTCAGGTCCTAACCACTTAGCCATAGCTTTGGATGTAGGATTTCTAAGTGTTACTAATAGTGCAATAATTGGGGATGCCTCTTCATTCTTCTCTTCTACCTTCGTGATAGGTTTTATTCTAATATTATAAAATCCATTTATTTTTTGATATCTAGTTCAATGGCTTAGGTTATTACATTTAAAACAAGTGACAACTAAACTTACATACCTTGGACCACCCTGATTAACCTATGAACTACAATCACTTGTAATATATCCAAAATTGTTTCACTTATAACATGTAACTATTGATGACATCACATGGTTTCTTTTGATAGATCTTCTAGCATTGGATCTAGTGTTAGATCTTTCATTTTTCTTTTGATTTTCCTTATATTTATATTCATTTAACTTTTTCTTGTATAAAAAATAATTGAAACAATGACCAATGAATGAATTTGGATCAATACTACTTTTTTATTCCTTCTTGACATGTCCATACTTCTTGCATTCAAAGATTCTACCTTTAATATTTTGATCATCTCTCTAGGTAACTCATCTTAAGTATATGTCTAACTAGTATCTTGCAGTATCCTTTCCTCTACTATCATATAATGATTCTCACTAAATTTAGTCATATGTCTTTTAGGATTTTTCCATTGTAATTATTCATTAAGATTTTCACTTATTGAGTAGAGTTTCTCAATATGCTTCTTTGTTACAACAAGTTTATCTTTGATAACACTAATATACCTTTCAAGTTCTTGATAGTTAAACCTTCAATGGCTAAGTTTGAATTGTTAGAAGATAAGATTTTCTTTGCACCAAAAGATTGACATGTAAATTCCTGAAAAACCCACTAGACTTGTTGAATTCACAAGAGGCAGTTAATACATGTTGTGAACCCCATGAGAGATGCTAGCCCAATACAAATAATCAACCTCCCAATGAAACTCATTGATACCTATCTGAATTTGAACCTATGATGAGATTTTGATACCACTTGTTAGAAGCTTCTAAAGCCAAGAATAAATTTACTATTGTAAAATGCATTGAAATTTATATTTTTTCTATTGGTTGGCTTATTCTAGCCCTATTTTTGTAAGTAATAAACTATATTTTATAAAATGGATTAGGGTTAGGGATTCAATAATTTATGATGAAATTGAAGCTCTTGTCGTGCTATTGACCTATAAGGGATTATAGGTTGTAATTAGGTTATATAATCATTGGATAATAAGAATATTGGATCCATTGTTTGGCGGACGTAGTCCACAGATTGGGTGAACCATGTTAAATATTTGTGTCATGTGTTCTCTTAGGTGTGATATATTATTTTATGATATTGGTTATATTTGAATATAATTGATATTTTTGTCTCATTTTTCCTAACATTTTTTCCTTTTAATAAAGCATTTTTTTGAAATTAGAATCATTGTGTCATGAGTCATATGTGTGTGATGATTTAATCTTAGTATATTTTATTTGTTGATTAATCAGCTAGAAGTTAGCATTTCAATTTTATAGATCAACATTAAAATTTTGGAATCAATTGATTATATTGATTTATTGCCTCGTAGTACCTCTAAATCCCGATAATTGGTATAAGAGTGGTGACCCTCTTGATATTAATTCTAATAAATTGAAGGATATTAATATTAGGCCTAATAGCTTGAGGGAAAGATCCAAAATCGTGGAGGGGTATAGGTATGAAAAAGAGCTTGAGGAGCTAGATAACATGATTCAAAAGCTACATGAGAATCTAATAAGATCCCTTGCAATAAGGAGAGGTCTCACTATGAAGCTAAATGAAAGTCATGACTACATTAAACACATGGAGAAACTATCAAATTCTGCTATGTCATAAGAGTTTGAGAAAGTGATTCAAGTGTCAATGAAGAAAATTGAAGAAACTCCAAAAAATCCAAAAAGGGAATTGAAAAGTTAGCTAAGCAGAATGCATGAAGATGTAGAAGGAGAAAGAAAAATTGAAGATACTAGGAAAATTGCCAAAGATGGAAAGTGGGATGCTAAAAAAATGCATTGCATTAGAAGGATGAACATCTCTTTCTAGTATATAATGGGAGAATATAATTATGCATGAACACCTTCATGCAAAGAGTATAGAATCTAGATATTTCAAATAAGAACCTAAGGTTGAAAGAGGAAAATAAGAAATTAAATAAAGATCTATGAATAGAGAAACATGTAGATGAGAATATGAAATAGTACACTGAAAGCCTTGAAAAATTGGATAAACAATCAAAGAACTAGAGAAATCCTAGTGACACAATTAGTCTTGGATACAAAGGTTGGAATCTATACATGATTGGTAAAGCATCAAAAGTCAAACACAAAAAGAACCAAAATAGTTTACAGGAAAGTTCAAGAAAATTAGGTAAGAGGTATAAAAATCCACTTGCTTTAAATGTGGAAAGATATTTTATACTATAATTGTGTGTAGAAGAAAACTTGTCAATAAGAAAAATTATTTTGAAGGTAGTTTCTATAGTTTCTTAAGTATGAAGATGCTACCTATGAGTATATTTGAGCCTAAAAAAAATAATAGTAAATTATATGGTTATTGTTATAGATGTAATAAGTCTGGACACAAATCTAATGAATTTGTATCTAAAAATTCTAATCCACTATATTTGCTAGTGAATAGGTCAATAGAAGGGATCAAAAGTTCAATCCAACATGCCTAGTGTGTGGAAAATTAGGATATATAACAAAAACTTATAAGTTTATATAATGAGGAAATGATTATGGAGATTGTTAGCTAATGTTATGGTTCCACTGTAGTAAGTTTGGACATTTTGCAAAATACTATAGGCTCAATAATAAGTCTCCTAACCAAAAGGAAAGATGGAGAACCCTATAAGTCTTGATGATATCATAAATTGAATAAAAATACTTAGATAAATAAAATAAGAATAATCATCTAGAGAAACTTCACTATCATCTAGTGTAGTGAACTCATCATGCAACTAAGTAGAAAATTTCCTTAGGGGAAGTACATAAAAGAATTTGATCTACTAGTCACCAAAGTTGAGAAAGGAAGGATGAAAAGACAAGATATGCTACTAAGATATGTTTTGAATAGTCATATGTTGAGAAATTGTAAAAGTTCTTGAAGTAAAATTTCTCCATTTCTGGTAATAATTGTTGAAGAAAGAAGAAAGTGATAAGCATGTGTTAACCATGTTGACATTAAGGTCAAGTTTGTTTATTAGTGACTCACACTTAATTAATTGGTTAAGCTGATACTGAGCTTATATTTTAGTTTGTAGTGGTAATTTAGTGCTATATTTACTACTAAATAATACAATTGTTACTAAGTTGTATAGTTGCTACCGAGTTTCAGAATCTACAATTAGTTCACATCGAGTAGTATCTACCAAGTTGATTAGTGATAGTGCAAACCAAGCTTCATAGTATTAACCGAGTTGCATAGTGTCAACCATGGTCTCTAGTGTCTACCGAGCTCACCGTGTCAATGATGTAAATCTAGTGTTGATCGAGCCAAGGATGGTCAACCAAGTGATTAATTTTATACTAATCTCACAGTGTTAGTGTTGAACAAGTTATTGAGTGCCAACCAAGTGATTCAATTTATATGCCAAGTTTTGTAGTGTTCACCAAGTCACTAGTGTTGACTGAGTTCATACTACTTTGAAGTGTTGGCTAATATTTTATAGAAAAACATTTCGCTCCTTCAAATATATATCTCATTTGATGGGCTCCAAGTACCGCCAAATAGGTATCTACTAGATTTGTCTTCCTCAAGTGAGGGAAATGTAGGAATAGAAGAGGATAGTGAGACATGTATTAGGTCTATAAAAGAGAGATAAACTAGATGGAAAAAGATTAGAAGAACATTCAATAAATGCATGAAATTTTTCCTTGCTCAAGGAGGGTCATATTCTTATGATGATGAGACAAAGGAGAACATCTAGGTTCCCTTGAGGTACACACATCTTGAGAAAGAGTGGGTACCCAAGGAATTACCTCCAATTAATACTGATTTTTGTGTTAACAAGAGGATATATCGCATGACTTTGTCATCATTACATGGTTTGGACCTATTTTCCATGGATGGCACAAAGGTTAGTTATAAAAAAGTTGTTGAATTGATGGAGTATGTAGGACCTTGTTACAATTATAAAAATTGGATGTAAATAGTTTAATATAAAAAAATTATGTGTAGATATGCACTATCAAAAAATTATCTACAATGGAAAGAAAATGATCAAAGTAAAATACTTGTTCTATGCATTGATGGAAGGCCAAAAGAAATAGAGAACATTGTAGATTTTATAAATAGTATGCATTCTGGTCAACTAATAAGCGAACCAATTGCATTTTCAAGGAACATGACGGAAATCATGGTTTTTTATGTGCAATAAATTCAATAAGTTCAATGGAAGAGTTGCTAATAGATTACAAGTTGAATCACATAGGTACAAATAAAGTCACTATTGTGGGACTTGTAAGTACTATATATGTAAAATTTAAACTAATTACTTCCAATTAGAAGTCTAATATACAATATACCATTTTAATAATAAGTTTTTTTGCTAAGTGGACTATTCCTTTCACTGTGTTGATGTTTTCATATATATTTTTTGTCATAGGGTGACATGGCCAATCTATCGGATGATAGAGGTAGGGATGTTTCTCCCACCCCTTCTCTAGCATAGGTATACCTTTTGTATAAAAATTTATGCAATTGTAATATTAAAAAATGTCATATTATTATTTTACTTTTTGTTGGTCAAATAAATAGTATTGACAAATGAGTGTCAACACACTTAACCATTTTCACTATGTATGCTAAGTACACAATAGATGTCGAGCAAGAATTTTAATAGGTGCCAAGTCACAGTTAGTGTTGAGCATATTATAGTATAGTATATGTCAAGTGATCTAGGAATTGTTCATGTGCTGGGTAACAGAATCCTTTACATGTTGAGCAACTCAGAACAACATATGCCGAGTGATATAGGATACAATAGATGTTGAGAAAACTAGGAAATGTAGTTGATGCCGAGCAATCCAGAAATAATATGTGTCGAGCATCAGTAATACTTCATGTGTTGAGCAACACGGGATCAACATAAGAGTTTGTACTTGCATAAACTAAGATGTAAACTATTTTTGGAGATGACTTAGAGAAATTTCAAAGGAGAAAAGGATAAGGATGAGTCATTTGCATTCCCTATGGAATCTACATGCAACCAATCAGAAAAATGGTTAAGGCATACAACCAATTAGAATAATGCAACGTATGAGTGGGAATTTGAGATTCAATTTGGATCATAGATCCATACCTAACCATAAGTCTTCGCATTCTTTATAAGGAGGATGAATGCACCATTAAAAATATATGGCATAAAAGGAAGATTATTATAGTGTAATTTTAGTTTGAAGAAGAAAAGACTCAGTGGAAGGGATAGCAGTTATCCAGTCAATCAGAATAGAATAGAGGACATATTCAAAAGATCATATCACATAAGGATAAGAAGAGAAAGAGTAGATCAATTGCTTGAACCCAGCAATTCGAGATTGCATTCAATCAGGTCAAATGTTCTAATACTCTCCCAAAATTGTATTAGAAGTTGAAATCCTATGGTGATAGGTTAGCTTAACAGCTAGGTAGAAGAGCCTTCGGAGAAGGTCAAGAAAATCCTATGTATTAGGTGGGTTTAATAGCCTTATGTAAATCCTTTAATAGGGTGACACTTCATGTAAAGTGTTTGTAAATCCTTTCAATAGGTCACTATTGATACAGTGTAAAGCCTTTAATAGGGAAAACCATCAGAAGTGGTTGAGCTCATTGCTACAGTAATTTTTGTGGGTGTAATCCCCACCCCATTTTTACCTTCTTATTCCTAGAGGGTTTTTGGGTCACCAAAATATCTTGTGTTATGTGTTGATGCATGCTCTCATTATATGTTTGATTACTTTGGGCTAGTTAATTTCAGTAATATGTTATCAAGGGCTTGAAAGGATAATAACTGGTTACTTCCAATTCACACCCCCCCCCCTCTCAGAAGTACTCTTCCCATTTGAATATTGCAACAATTGGTATCAAAGTCTAGTTTCTGACAAGAAGAAGCCTAATAGCTTGGAGAAAAAGGTCAAAAGATGGAAGTCTTCAAACTAGGGAAGATCATTGACAATCAGGTGATTGATGTGCAACTAGCCCTACACAAAGTAGAGGAAGCCAAGGAGGAACTAAGAAAATCTTTAAAAAGAAGAAAGGAGATAGCCATAGCTGAAAATGAAATACACTACAAGGAGATTGACACCACACACATATTTGCCAATGGAGACTCCAAGGAATTTGATGTAGCAATAGCAGAATTAATGGAGAAAAATAGAGCACAAGCTAAAGAAATCAGATTACTCAAGCTTGAACAAGAATCACAAGCTATATTGCTTTGTGAAGTAACTGAACAAATAAAAGAGCTATTGAAGACAAGGCCATGATAGAAGATGACAAGAGAAATCTCATCAATAGATTGGAGGAGAAGACAATTGAATTTGAAAACATTTCAAATATGTAGTTTGACACCTTGAGCCAGATGATGAATGCTCATCATGAGCTAAACATGAAGGATATTGAGATCTCCACCTTGAAGATATAGAATGAGTAGTTGTAGAATGAATTGAAGAGAGAAAAGGAAATAGAAGAAAGTTACAATAAACCCAATGAGGCTATCAATTACTTTGAGCAATTGCTAAAATCACCAAGAGCAAGTAATGACACTACAAGACTTGGATATATTAGCACTAAACAAGGAGAATCATCCAAAACTGCAAAACAAAGAAGCAACAAAGGATATTTAGCACAAGACTATAGAACCAAGACGATGAGGACACCAAGATTTGAGGACCATTGCTACAACTACAAAAAATATGGACATAGAGCATTTGAATATAGATCAAAGCCTATGCGGACACCTAATCAACCTTCAAGAGGAATGAATCATGCACATCACTACAATTGGGATTACAACACTAGATATAACTATCAATATTGTGAAGAGTATGGACACATTCCTAAAAATTGCATAAGGACACATTTTAAAGGAAAATACAACAGATGGTTAAATCAAACTACTTGTTTTAGTTGCTTAAAGTCTGGTCATATCAGTAGGAACTGTCCAACAAAGATCAAAGCCCCCAAGACTAAAATTAATAAGGGAAAAGAAAAAGTTAATGTGAAACACATCAAGGAAGATATGAAGAAGACATGGCAAAAGAAAGGTGAATGTAGCACAACAAATAGAGTAATCACTTCACCCAAAATGTCAAGTGATCACACCTCATCAAATTAAGCACCAGAAAGGCACATGGGGCTGATACATATAAAGATGTATCATACATTAGCCCAAAATAACATAGGAACACTGCAAAGAAGAAATTAGCATAAGTCAAGGTGTAAAAAAAATTAAAAAAATTGGAAAGATGATGCCGAGCTACCTTTGGTTGCTGAGTAAAGAGATGATAGTAGCTGCTGAGTGAGTGAAATATAGTTGATGCCGAGTTGGAAAATCCTTTGGAAGCTGAGTGTATAGCTATAAAGCACGAATGCAATAAATGCTAGGTTTCAAGCCTAATAAAAGTGAAAAATCATTCATTCAAACAAAGAGCAAGGCGAGTAGAGTGATTAAACAATTTCCCAGTAATCAAGAGGCAATTTACAATAATTCAATAGTTAACCAACTCCATTTCATCGATTTACTAGGTATTTCATTCAAGTGCTGAGTTACATAGTTTAATTTTTTTTTTAAAACAATAAACCCTAGTTCGGATAAAGATGGCATCTAGTTCTAAATCTACAAAATAAAAGGAAGGGTTCGAAATTCAACTAGTTAGCAATGAAGTTAGACAACCAGAGTTTAGACCCATCCCTAAAGTTGCTTACAAAAATGATCCCACTGGTGCCCTATCCATAATTCCTAACAAAGTAGTTATGGTTCAGGATGTACGCAAATGCTACAACTACAAGATAGGAGCCATAGGAGATTTGGAGATTTTCAATGCATTTGATAAGTTCTGTGAAAACGGGAAACTTAAGGACAAATTTTCCATAGTCGAAAAGAAGGGACTAACCAAAACCCTAGTTTTCCCTATTGTTTTAAAAATAGAATGGATATGCATTATGCTGAGCAGAATCCATGATGGATCTTTTTGGTTAGAAACTAGGCCAATAAAGTTCACAAAGAAAACTATACATAGGGTCACTAGTATCCCAACCCTAGATTGACCCAAAACTCTAAGGAGTGATAAGAGGGAGGCAATTGAGAAAAATGTTGGTGCCAAGTGGAACAACAGGGGTATGACCATTAACACCATCAAAGACCTCTTACTAGATTTTTCTGTCAGGATCATATCTCACAAATTTTATCAACCTAGTAGGTTAAATAGTGTACCCTGCATAGCTGTAGATGTTGGCTACAAGCTAGTGAAAAAGGATCACACTTATGATGTTGTAGATTTGATGATGCAGCAAATTAATGAGAACTTGGGAGCCATAAGGAAATCCAAAGGGGCTCAATGCAAATTTGGTGTAGTATTAATTTGCATGTTCTTCTATATTATGAAAGAATTCCCCTCAATAGGCAAGGTGAGATGGGATCTAGATAGAACTATTGTTGAAAAAATAAACAAATTCATTGAGCAAATGGGTGAGAATTTTGATGCCCAAATGACTAGTTATTTTGAAGATTTCAAACAATCCATGAAACACAGAATGAGAATCCTAGTCTCATTAGTGGAGGAACATGAAAAAGATATTTGTTTTCTAGTGGATATTGACTATACCTACATACAAGCAATCATCCCTAGAGTTAGATGGCTTAGACCATTGGGCTATGAACTTGATGTGGACTAGGCTTCAGCAACTATTATAGTTCTACTAGCAGAGGAGATTGATAAAAGTGCAAAATATTTTGGAACCTATGACATTATTAAATCAAGGGTGGTAACAGACCTCAAAGTAGCCTCAATAGTAAAGAAGAAGGATAAATTGGTCAAGAAGATCAAAAAGAAATTTGGGGTAGATATTGGAGAGACTAGTACTATAGAAGAAGCAGAAGAAATAAGTGATGATAAAGAAGAAGATGACAATGAAGGAGATGCGCCTAAACAAGAGTCTTTATAGTTGACTAAAGGCTTAGGAGAGGATGAAGAAAAAGGTGTAGAGAAAGAAGAAGTCAAGGAAACATCCATTAAAACCAAGGTGACTAAGAGAAAGGCAAAAGCACCACCTACTCCTTAGCCCAAGCCAAAGAAAGTGGCAAAGCCTATACCTAAGAAGCCTACAACTAGAGCTACTACAAGAGCTACAACACAAAAGGAAAGAGAAGAAGTAATAAAGAAAAATAAATTCACTGAGAAGATTGAAGAAGAGCCAAAGAAAAGAAGAATATTTGTGGCTCAACCTGATTTAGATGAAGAAAGGACAGAATCAAAAGACCACAGTCAATTTAAAGTGGTAAGTCATCCACCAAGGTATTCTATTGATAAATTATGTGCTAAGATTAGGAATGGAGACTTAAATGATTTGAAGAATGTAAATTGTAATAAGCTCACAAAGGATGAGCAAAATAAAATAGAGAAATCTATCTATAATATGATGGTAGAATATAAACATACACCTCTTCAACTAGATAGTTCATTGCCAAAGGAATTATATAAGATTGTAGAGGAAAAATGGCATTTCTGTCTGCAAACTGAGAAAAAAATAAGGAAGTCTACCTTGGCAAGGATGTTGCCTGATTTGACCAAAAGTCAAATAATAAATGTAGTCAAATGGAACAATAGTAGATTTAGTCCCAAATACAGGGCATTCAATATTCTACAAAATAAAATTGAAGAGGTTGTGAGCAAAACCACAAAAGTGTGGAAAATTATTTACAAGAAAATTGAAGATGTATTTGATGAAGAATACAAGGCAGAAGCAAGTGCCAAAAAAAAAGAAATAAAAGAAGCAAGAAGAAAGAAAGTAGAAGAGAAGAAACTGGAGGAAGAAAAGAAGGATGAAGAAGAAAAGGAGGAGGAAATACGAAAAGAAGAAGAAAAGGAGATAGGTGACCAACAAGAATAGAGTGTAAAGGACACACATCTGCCACCTCCTAGCCCTCCTCATTCTACCATCACACCTACAGAGAAAATTAAGATAAAGGATGTCATTGACACTTTTGGTCAAAATATCAATCCATTAACTACAAAGGATCTAGAAAAGATCCTTGACCAATCAACACAAGTAGCTAGGCTATGCTCAAGCCCAATATTGGTCAGTGTTGATGAACTCTAGAAGGTAGTAGTAAAATTAAAGGAAATCAAGGTGCAAACACAAGAACCACCTATGATCGCACAATCTATTAGACTTCTACTTCTTCCACTAGCATCTCCACCAAAAGAAGTCATAGTTGCACTTCAGGATCCAAGTGTAGCAACAGGGAATGATAAAGTCAAATTGGTACAGTCATCAGGTACACCCCCAACTAGAATGATAGAAAAAGAGACACAAACTAAAGAAAAAGAAGAGACAAAAGATACAGAGGAATCTGCAATACAAACTTTGGTTGAACTACCTAAAATAGTTACTCCTACAAAAAGTCATCAATAGCCGAGCACTAGAACTTTAGAATTGCAAATTAGAACACTAGGCTCAAGCTCCACTAGGGTAGCCAAGACAATTCATTATGGAATTCCTGAGCTTGATGAAGAAATAAAGATACCCTATTATGAATCTAGTACTCTCATTGAAGAAAAGATGAATGAAATTTAGAGTGCATTGGATAGAAGAAGGAGGCAAGAGTCACTTAGAAGTGACTACAAATATAGGCAAGCATTGAATGAAATCAAGTACATATTCATGGATGCCTTCAGTCTATAGTCTCCAAATGAATCGAGACCAATTATAGAGCGACTATTAGATATAGTTGATCAAGTAATGAATGAAGACCATGACACCAATGCTAAACTAATGGAATGGTTAGAAAAGAAATTCCAAGGTAAGGTCAATTAGAAGATATCAAGTACTATCATTTTGGGACAAGTTGACCTAGCTAAGAAAATAGATAGAGTCAAAATTGTACTAGGGAATATATTCTCCCTTTACAATAAACTATGTGATTTTTAAAACTTCACACAAGAGACTAGCCAAAAAATAATGAGCTTGGAGAGAAATCTAAAGATTTCTAGTATGCAACTCCCAACCAATCCAGCTCAAAGTGAGAAGCATTTTGCTTAGACACTTCACACTCAAAGAGAACTAGTTGTATTATCAACAGAGGAGGCTAATATGAAAGCTAAGTTAATGCAAATTCAATCCTCCATCACCCCTCACTTGGAGATACTTCACAAGGAGAAAATATATGCAAAGATTGTCCTGAAGAAAGATCCCAATCTTTCTACACATGGACTTGTAGACCTAGCAACAAAGCTTGCAATCCAACACAAGTCATTGGATACTACATTAAACAATTGGGATGCAACTCTGAAGATACTCTTATAGGTTAATAGCTCATTTTTGGCTAAACATGAAATTACTCATAGAACCCTTTGACATTAGTGTTAAAAAAGGGGGAGATATATATTATAAGGGAAGAAATAATGGGTAATTACCAAATTTTGACAAATTTTGATTATTCATTTATTTTGAAAATAAAGTGGAATGATTGTATATAGCCACAAAGGGGGAGACAAAGAATAAAGAATTGGAGGAGAGATGTAAAATTTTTGTAATCATATGACATCACACAGATCAGGTACATCATTTAGGCTTAGAATTCAAAAACTAGTGTAAGGACAGAAAGGATCAGGCATATTGGCACAAAATTTCAAATTCAAAGGCACAATCAACTTAGGGGAAGTCATAAGGTATATTGTTACTCACAAATTTTCTTTTTTGAAATTTTGCATGTAAGTTGAGTAAGTAAAGAATGTACTCAATAAGGTTAGGATCATCAATGTTTAGTTAAGTTTTTTTGACACTCATGTCAAAGGGGGAGATTGTTGGTCAAATAAATAGTATTGACTAATGAATATCAACACACTTAACCATTTTCACTATGTATGCTGACTACACAATAGATGTCGAGCCAAAATTTCAATAGGTGTCCAGTCACAGTTAGTGTCAAGTAGATTATAGTATAGTATGTGCCAAGTGATCCAAGAATTGTTCATGTGCCGAGTAACAAAATCCTTCAGATGCCAAGCAACTCATAACAACATATGTTGAGTAATACAAGATACAATAGGTGTCGAGCAAACCAAGAAACATAGTTGATGATGAGTAATCCAAAATAATATGTGTCGAGCATCAGTAATACTTCATGTGTCGAGCAATGCAGGATCAACATAAGATTTTTTACTTGCACAAACTAAGATGTAAATAATTTTTGGAGATGACTTAGAGAAATTTCAAAGGAGAAAAATGATAAGGATGAGTCATTTGAATTCCCTATGGAATCTGCATGCAACTAATTAGAAAAATGGTAAAGGCATGCAACCAATTAGAATAATGCAAAGTATGAGCAAAAATTTGAGATTCAATTTGGATCGTAGATCCATACCTAACCCTAAGTCTTCACATTCTTTATAAGGAGGATGAATGCACCATTTAAAAGATGTGGTATAAAAGGAAGATTATAGTGTAATTTCAGTGTGAAGAAGAAAAGACTTAGTGGAAGGGATAGAAGTTATCTAGTTGATCGAAATAGAATAGAGGGCATATTTAGAAGATCAGATCAAGTAAGGATTAGAAGAGAAAGAGTAGATCAAGTGCCTGAACCCAGCAATTCAAGATTGCATTCAATAAGGTCAAATGTTCTAATACTCTCTCACAATTGTATTAGAAGTTGAAATCCTAGGTGGTAGGTTAGCTTAATAGCTAGGTAGAAGAGCCTTTGGAGAAGATCAACAAAATCCTATGTATTAGGTGGGTTTAATAGCCTTATGTAAAGTGTTTGTAAATCCTTTCAAAAGGTCACAATTGACATAGTGTAAAGCCTTTAATAGGGCAGGCCTTTAACAGGTCAAACCATCAGAAGTGGTTGAACTCATTGCTACAGTAATTTTTGTGGGTGTCATCCCCACCCTAGTTTTACCTTCTTATTCCTGGAGGGTTTTTGGGTCACCAAAATCTCTTGTGTTATGTGTTGATGCATGCTCTCATTTTATGTTTTATTACTTTGGTACATGTTAATTTCAGTTATATGTTATCAAGGGCTTGAAAGGATAATAATTTGTTACTTCTAATTCACCCCCCCTCTTAGAAGTACTCTTCCCATTTGAATATTCCAACACTTTTGTGGAGGTTTTGGACTGATTTTTATTGTTTTACTGATTTTTTTTGTCATAATTTGATTCATAGGGAAAAGGAAATGAACATATTGCACAAGAGCAATTACTTGCTTATATGGTGAACATAGTATTATGTGATGATGACATCACATATAGAAGTGACCCTATAAGCCTGTGTAAAAAAACCCTTAAGACCATCAATCTACAAATTCTTGGGCTTGTGATAGATCCACATCCAATAGAAGAGAAACAAACTATAAGAAATAAAATGTGTCATAGATCATGTTGTCTGGAAGTAAGAAACAATGAGTCTTTTGCTAGGACAATAGTTCAATAAAACTTTATGTTTTATACTAATTTATGGATCATGAACTACAATATGTATGTTTTGTTATAGGATTTTTTGAGACCACACCGAGTTGTTCCACCTGACAAGGGTACCATTGTATGTCTTACATGTATGTGATTTCAATTTTCAATCACTAGAATATACATTATTTTCTTCATGATTATTATTGACAATTTTATATTATTGTTGTCATGTTCATTCTTCTCCTTTACTTAACCACTTGTATTCATTCTTTGATACTTAAGATTGATATAATCCATTCATGCATACTCTATAATTGATACTCATTCCTAATATGTTATCTTAGATGTATGTGGAAAACTCAAATATCTTTTCTAATTATAATTGTTGAACCTTTATGATGATATAGTCTTAAATGTATACTCTCTTGATCAATTCCATGTCCATGAGCTTGTGATGATTCTTACTAAATATGTGATGGGTGTTGATTGAATCATCAGTTTGGTTGTTGGTGTCTTTATAAGACTATTGTTTGGTTGTGCTACTGATGAACCTTTATATAAGTGTTACTCTCTTGTTGTGGTTCTATAGGTGATTTTTGTTGTATATAATAGTCAATCTAAAAATTCATATTGTTTCCTATGATATATTTCTAATGGTTGTTGCAGTGTTCTCATGATACTATTTCTGTATAACAATATCATTAAAAACTTGCATCTATAACTTTAGTCCGTGCCTTAATCTAAGTGCCAAGTTTGATCTAATAATTAAATCTCCTTACATGTGACTATATTTTTGTGTGCTAAAGATGATGATGACATATATGTACCCAAAGATCTATAAAAGATAATTCCTTCTTAAATCCTGACTATGTTCATTTCTGCTTACCCTCGACTTGATAATATTTACTTGGAATGACTCATGGGTGGAGAGTTTCTCCTGATATTGATGTCATTTTTATTTATTATTTATTATTGAATTCTATCAAAGGAAAATAGGGTACATGACAAATACATTGTATGTATATATAAAATTATTTTCAAGTGTTGATAATTTCCATATGCCTACTTCCACAAGGTTGACCAACACTCTGAGATTGTCAACTACAAGATCAACAACAAAGAGAATGCAAACATCCACACCTGCTACAACTAGAGCTGCTAAATCCTTGTTTTGTGACATTTTGTTATGTGCTAAATATGATAATATTTGTACTTTATTTTTCATTTGAATATGACATTGATTAACTTTGTGTAGGGATAGGTATATCTTCTCATGGTGAGAGAATTGATACTAGTTTTGCTGATAATTTACCAGTCTTTCTTGGAGCAGCCCATGTTACTTCTACTAGATTATTGGAGGCATCATTGTGGATGGCCGAGAAAGACATGATTCCCTTAAAATTGCCTAAGCTTCTAGGTACTAAAATTTTAATTACTCATAGTGTAATTGTAGTTTACTTATTCATAACTCATTTTTAACTAATGGTGTCATGATGATTTTGTAGGAAATGATCCTTTTTATGATTTAACATTGAAGATATTTGGGCCCACATTACATAAAAGGTACGTAGCTTGATATAATTGGTTGCTGCATTTTTTTTTTCATCCAATTGTTGTAATATATTCAACATACATAGCTTGAACTAATTTTTTTATCTAACACTTTTCTTTTTTGTTAAAAGTTGGACTCAACAAACCCCTGAATTAAAAGATCATCTCATAAAAACTATGGAGGATTTCTTTGGTCAAAATATTTTGAACAAAGCCCAACTTCTAAAAACATATTGCAAACATCTAAAGATGTGAGGGACCAATACAAAAGGGCTCTAAAGCTCAACCCAAAGTACAAGCATCCTCCTATGGTGCCACAATTGGAGTGGAGTGAAATCATTGAAGATGCAAAAGAAAAGAGACTAAGCAATAAAGGAATTAACCCACCACCTGATAGAAATTGGTATGTGGTGGTATTAATATAACCATGCATAAATGAGTGATCTCTAGTTATTCATTAAAATTCTTGACTTGATTACAATAACTATAATAATATATCTAACATGTATAATATTCTATGTTATATATACATCTTTAAAAAAGATTACAGTTATATATCTAACATTTATCTTACTAAGAGCTTTCAAACTTCCAACTTGTAGGCTCCTAGTTGTTGAGGAGCATCTTCCCTGACTTCACACAATGAAAACATGAAACCAATGTGGCATTGCACTCTAAAAATGTACAACATTTACTATCTAAAATAATGAATAACGAGATCTTGGTAATAGCCCAATGATACCAGGCACATATTTAACATTAACATTAATTATATACTTCATTCCATCATATAAAAAGCTTATGAATCTTTACATCCATGAGGTAAGGAAGAAGATATTAGGATTGTAGTCATATACTAGTACACCAATAGTTTTCACAAAAAAATGACTTTTATTATGCAAAACCACACACCATACCATTCACCCTTCTTCTCCACATATCATTCTCTATTCTCTACATGAAATTTCATTTTTTATGTAATAGCATGACCTTTCACATCCCCAAAGAGCTCATCCAAGATGGTTGACCTTCCATCTTCTACAAAACTGTCATTTTCCAAATAATATTGAAAGAAACATTTTTTGAAAACTTTACATCTTTTACAAATTTTTGATAATTTACCTCTTTTGCTAACTCATGCCTATTTGAGACCATATATAGGTCCAAAAGCCTTATATTTTACATGTTTAATTCATATGTGGATTTATATAATATAACACATTTTTAGAAGTGTGATTGTGGATTTATATAATCTAACACATTTCTAAGATATTTCAAAGTTTACAACACAAGCTAGGAAAGAGAAGGTTAGTCAACACCATCTTGGCTCTGGTGGATATATGAAAAATCACTCATGCCTTGTAAGTAGTAGTAAATGAAATTTCAGATCAATTTTTTAATGTAAAATTAAAAATAAACAATACATTAATTATTGATGATATTATGCAAAAAATGTAGGGTATTGAATTTAATCTAGCACCCACAGAAGAGGACAAAGAAATTGGATTCAAGCAAGGCTATAAAGTAGTTGTTGCTCGCCATGATGTGTAGAAGATTCTAGTGCAGCAATTGACACATAGGAAAATCAGCCTAATGAATAATAATAGTAATTGGGAACTTCATGCGAAATAGTCTATTTGATGTTGATTCTAAACAAAGATAAAAATGTGTGCATGACATTTCACTATAGCCTACTACCCTCGGCGTAGATCTTACTTATGATGACAAAGGCATGGATCCTACACATGAAGAAGACCTCTATGTGCATCACAATGATATAGGTACATATTCAATTTACATTGAAAATTAATCATGTAATTATTAATAAAATTTAAAATCTTAAATTGCAATTGGTGTAACCTTTATGTAACAATTTTTTAGTGTGCAGAGTGTGATGTTAGTGTCAATCATATTGAGGTTGGGGCTGAAAAAAATGTGACAATAGATGATGTGGCACTATCAGGTAAAGAAAAATCCTTATTATGTTCTTTAGATTAATGAAATACTTATAACATTAAAAAAAAGTTTGGAATTAAACCCATTTATTTCTTATTGCAGGGGTGCATCAAACTTGTCCTTGATAAAAGAAGAGGAAGCCTCATGTCACAAGATCAAAACCATAAGAGCCATAGGATAATGAAGATAGTCACGATGTGCCTATTAGCTTTTATCTTCAAAAAATAAAAAATAAAAGAAGAAATGAATGTTAAAAACCTTGTTTGATGATGAATGTGTTGATGGATTTATATGAATGATGCTTACTAATGAATTTTATGTCATGTTATTGAATATTATTATGTGATTATAATTATTAACATCTTCATGAATTATTGATGAATTTTTATAGGTATTAATGAATTATATGTCATGTCAATAAATGTTATGTGAATATAATGATTGATGTGTTCACAAATTATTGGTGAATGTTTATACGTATTAATTAATTGTATTTTATGTTAATGAATGTTATGTGATTATAATGAATCAATGATATACTTCTAAAATTAATGAATGAAATATTTAATTAGTTGTTAATGGGGAATTTAGAGTGATTATAGAAGGTGGGGGCGAGAGGCCAAATGAGCTTCCATCTTCACGTGGTTAGCCTTGTTAAGTAGAGAATATCAAAGGATTCTCAAAACCAAGTGAAGCTCAAATTAAACCTATCAAAACTAAATAGTAATATATGGTCCCATAAATTCTTCCCAAATGTCTTACCAACTTGACACTCAAATAAACCTTGACTAAATTTCATCATAACACCTTCTAAATAGGATCAGATGTGTCAAACTCATTTGCTGATTTCAAAGGCTTTATGAACAAACTCCCAATGGAAGTTTTTCCATTTCCATCACAATCTAATTTGTATGTCATATTTTCTTGTAGCATAATAGTAATACATGAAAGGATCCAAAACTTCCCAACACACTTAAAATCAAATAAATAACCTCAATACACTTGAACCATACAGATCTTAAACCATACCTATCTCAAACCAACTCATTTTCAAGTTGTTTTTCCTTTTGTTGTTTCAACCCCATCTTCCTCTCTATGGCATCAAGCCTCATTATCTTTCTCTTTCTCATTAGTATTGCTCTACATCATTTCCTCACAATTTTTTTTCCTCTTCTCATCTTTCTCTCATTTCTTCATTCCATTACTCAACGATCCCTTCAATGCATTGTTATATCACTCAAAACATATAAATATGCTCTTAATGCTGATGATAAGGGTAATTTCCTCTAGAATATAATTCCTTAGTGAGTTAAATGCAAAAATCTAGGAATGAAATATATGATTTATGGAGGGTCCTTTTGCGTGAGGCATTTTTTATGTGTAGGATTTTCCTAAGGAAGGTTCCATTCATATATTTTAGCTTACAATAATGAAAGTATTCTTCTATGATTTTAATTTAATATATATTTTGGATTAATTTGTTTCATTCAGCTTGGTTTTAGGAAATGCTGAAGGAGGCCTTAGTTTAATATGTAATCTCAATTGATATGCATAGGATAATAGGTGGAGCTGAAAAATGCAACAGTTTGCATTTTTTATATAGGTCATGAATGTAAATGTGTTGAGTCTTTTCAACTCCCCCTGTTGTCCATGCATATGGAATGTTGTTGCATGCACATTCTCAATTCAGAGTGGATATTGAATCTTATTTTGGATAGGAGGGATTGAAGCCAATGACATATGAATGCTTAACTAGCTACATATAATGATTCTTCACTATTTACATTCTATCATTGAGTTCCTTTTTTTTACTATTGCTACATTCTACATTTTGATGTTATTAAAAGAAATGTTTTGTTTCCTTTGTTGAAATGTGTAATGTATTGCTAATTGATCATGATTTCATTGTATTTGGTTGTAGGAAATTGAGCAAGAGAATTGAAAAACTTAAGCTAGAGTGCCTAAGTTTGACAATGATACTTGAGGTTTGTTACTACACTAATAATCCCTTTTATTAATTTATGATTTGGTTAAAATATTAGTAGTTTTAATTTCCCTGTTAAAAGCATTTTAGTTACAAATTATTTTTGTATCATGTCATCATAGTCTCTCACATGCATTATTGTCATTATTGTAGATGGGGATGCTTGAACTTTGAAGTCTCCAACATGGTACTTACATTTAGTGGGTGAACATAGTAGGTTCCAGGTGAATGCCTTAAAATGGCCTTAATATAAGTATTATGAATTACAACATGATGCTTTCTCTATAAGTTGTATGTAGATTATGAATTATTGTTGATTACCGTTGCTTCTTTGGTAGAAATGGACAACATGCTACTTTTTCTATAAGTTGTATGTAGACATGGAGCTACTCTCACAAGAGATTATGTATCATGCTTGTTCACCAAGGAGGATAAAGTATTTGATTATCAATATATATATATATATATATATATATATATATATATATATATATATATATATATATATATATATATATATATATATATATCATGAGAATTTGTCTTCTTTGTGTCATTTGAGAATGAGTCTATTATGTCATGGGTTTACAATTTAAAAGGCTTGGGAAAAGGTGGGTATACTCAATCATATTCAGACTTGTTCTTGAATTATCTTTTTGAAATTGAAAAATTTCTTTGATTGAAATTATTACTTTTTTTCTATGTACAAAAAGAATTATGCAATCATATGTTGAAGTTATATATGGGATTTTGGGTTGTACATGTTGAGAAGTAAGCCACATTCTGTTTTATCCTATATTTTACAGTATTTTATTTGAACCTTGTGTGTTATCATGGTATGATATTTTTATCATGGAGATAAATTAATATTATTGGTGAGCTTTGGAATTGTTTAGATTTGTGGTGTAATTTTGTTGCAAATATTTGTCACATAGCTTTTTAGAGCATAGAGACAATGTGTAGATGATTTGAGATTTTTTTGTAATGAAATTGTCTGATGTCGAGCTAGGGCTTCACTTTCAACAACATATCACTAGCATCTTAATTATTTTCTAAACAACCATAATGAATATCTTTAGATGAATTTAAAAAATTTAATCTATTAGTGGATAGCATCCATAGACTGTTAGCACCTTGTCTAGGTAACCCAAGAATATCAACTCAAATTGTAGGTGTAGAAATCACAACTTCGCTAGATAATAAGGATTTCAATACAATTAAGGTGTTGCTTAAATGGTTGGTCCTATAATAGTCATTTAAACTCATTTTATTTTGTATATATTTCAAAGGGCACCATGTTCATATTATTATCTCTCCAATAAATAATTTTCATCAAGAAAGTTTACATCTAGTTATGAAAAAGAAAATGTATACAAAGAATATAACAAGCCATGACTTCTCTCTAGGAATTTGCTTCAAAATTTCTTCCTCATGCTTATGGAACCATAAAATTTGAAATCTATAATAATGATCTTTATCTCAATCGTGATATATAGTGAGACATGGAGTCTTACTTAGGTATATTCTTGAGTTCATATGACTGTTATTAGCCTCATGATATACAATGAGACTATTTAGAAAAAAAAACTCTAATTGGCATCAATATTTTGATGCTTCCTTTCATTGAGAGTATGACTAACCCATCAAATAATATCTAGCAGTCATCAATATTTTGACACATCCTATCATCGATGGTATGACAAACCTGTCTACTCATCTCTGGTTGTCATCGATATTTTGACATAGATTGTGATAATTTTTGATGAAGATTACTATTGATAAATTGATAGCTATAGTGTTCATCAAAATTGAGACACAATTCTAGAGAAGGTCTTTTTTGACATTTGCTTGTCAAAAAAAGGTCCAAATTTACTAGTGAAATGGTTATGTGTTTGACACTAATAGGAAACATGACTTGGAGACCAACAATAACCCCCTTTGACATTAGTGGAAAAAACAATTTTTCATGACTGATCATTCCATTCAAAATTTCAAAATAACACCCCCCCTAGACTGTGACTTGGTCTTCATAAAGACGTCACTATATATACATTATATATGCATGTCTTAAAAAATGAGTAATACATTACATTATGTCATACCTTCATTCTTTAGTTGATTTCCTTCTATGACATACACATGACCTTCTAATTTAGATCTTATTTCCCCTTATATATATTCTTTATTTTCCCCTTATTTTGTCACTTGTGGCTATTGGAGTAAAGAAATCAAACCATCTTTGTCCAAATATGTGTTGTGAATCTATATAACCATAGCAAGTGTGTTATCTCAACTAGTTTTGACATATTCCAAAACTAAAACTTTAACCTCTAGTTGAACAATTGATTCATCTAGACTTTCTATTGTAGATAGATGGGAATCTTGACTCATTGTCTCCTTAGCTAATGCTATCTCTCTCTACATTACCTCCAAATTAGGTATCAACATGGATTTAATATAAACCAATTTAGCTCACATGAATCCATTTGTGGCTTGTAATTTAGACAATCTCACTTGGGTAAAAATTAATTTGTTAAAATGAATAGAGATTGAACTTGCATCCATGTTCATAAAATTTCATATGAACTTAATGTCTAGCTATGATTTCTCAGTCTAATCATGAATATCTTATGTGAACCTTGGTATGTCAAACAACATTTAATACAAAATTTTAATATTCTTTGCAACTTCCTCTATATTACCTATGAGGTTAGAAATTTCAACTTTTCTTATAGAAATCTTGATTGAGACTTTCTCAAAAATGTATTTCTCAAATTTCTTGTCAGACTAGTTCAATAATTAATCATTTGCCTCAATGTCATCATTGTTAACCTTCTCAACAATGTGAACTAACTAGTCTATAAAAGGTGTCTTCTCATTAATACCTTGTATATCAAATGCATTGACAAAAATATCCTTGATCTAATGAAATACTTGTGTAGTGCTTCTCATGTTTGTAGTTTTTATGTTGTTCATTTTGATTCGAGAGATACTTGATACTCTTATTATATGTACTTTGAGATGACTTGAGGGTCAGATTTTATACTTTGATTTCAATACCATAGATGTTATACTGCTATACTATTTAGTTTATCATATTTGCATGTTGATGTCATTTTGAGATGATAGTAGGTCTATGATGATATCTAATTATTTGGTATTTGGACAATTCTCTGATTCTATAGTGTGATGGATTTTATGCTATGGTTATTTACTTAATTCTTGTATCTTTATGCTTTATACGAACATGAGTGATGTGAATGGATTATTTATGTATAATTGAATAAATAGTTAAATTAGTTATTTAAAGCATTTATTGCCTTGGCTGTGTTATTCTATTTAATTTCACTTGATCATGTGTTTTAGTGTGTAGGAATTATATCCTTGGTAGTGGCACATAGAGTTAGTGATTCAGTTATTCATATTTTACCAATGTCATCCTTGTATAGTTGAGATATCCTTATTTAATTGTTTAAATTACATGTTTAGGTGATTATTAAATCTAAACTCATTTTCATTATGTGATTAGACCAGTGACCATGTATGTGCATTTAAAGGTTCGCATTATCGAGAAATTTGTTAAGAGATTTTCTATGATTTAGGTTGTTGGGCTATAAATCTTATTGAATTTAATTTCTAGTAGCTTTTCCTTAGGTGAATTTCTATTACAAGGAATAACATATTTTCATTTGGGTTGATTTAGAGTCTAGCTAGTCTAATTGGCTATTTGACCTAATGACTATTCACTTGAATATTGAATAAGTATTGAAAAAGGGATTTGTTTTCTCACTTTTCTTTTTTTGCAAATTAGAAAATTGGAGAGCTTTTCTAAAATTCTCTTCCTAAATTATTGGTTTCTACTCATTCTGAGAGCTTTGAGCATGAGATATTCATGAGATTAGTCTCATTAGATCCAGCTTGGGTAGACCTTGCTTTGTCATGATTTTTGATAGATTAATAAGTGATTTATTTTATTGACTTGCTTTCAGTTTTTGCCCCTTTTTCTATTCGATAGGGCCTTTCTATTTTCTTGTTTCAACTTATATTTTTAGTAGTAGTTTTTTAGAAGGCTATGAACTAGTGTTTCCCTCCATTCCTATTTACTGGTTCTACTCAATTGGTTGCATATGAACATTTTTCCTATTTTTGGGATGGAGCTGGTTTGGGGTTTCACGCCATTATGCTAGCCATTTTTGCATACAATTTCTGAACCCAAATATTATTTGATTTTTGAGATTTTTTTACCCATGGATCAAATGGGTTTTAATTTCAAAGTTTTCCAATTTTTGGAGCTTTAACCTTATTTTGCATGCCACCCTATTTTTGGATTTTCTTGGCATGAGTTTGGTCATGGACCTCAATCATCCATTTGGATGTCAATCAGATCTTTGTTGCACTTCTATGTTGCATTGGAATGTGTGTCACATCCATCCTCCTAATTCTATTTTTGGTTGAGTGATTTTCTACATTGTGTTCTAATCTAGTCCTTATGTTATGATCTTTGTGATGGTGGTGTACCACATGAGTATGTGCATGTATAATTGTACTTCTAGAAGTTATGATCATTGGGGTTGGGTTGGGAATTTTCATGCCTTTAGGCATTCCTTATTAGATGAGCATGGGTAGGGTAGGGTAGCACATGGAGGGGCTTCTATCCTACAACCTGGTGATTATTTCCCATTGGTTGGTAGAAGAAGTTTTATATAAGTGATAACTAAATTAACATACTAGGTGGTAAAAAAATAAGACAATTAAAATTTTGGTAAGTGTGCCTTCCATTGGGAAGAGTTACCACCCATATTGTGCACCTTTTGTTGGGGAGTATAGCCATCAAACTAGCTTGGAGTTGTCGTTGCCAAGAAACTCTCCATGATGTCAACCCCTACTTAGTAGTCCATTGAGTGTTTGACCAGAACCCATAGTTTATGCATTGTGTATGTTCTTGGTTTTAGTCACCATACTGTCTAGCATGTGTGTTAGCCATGGACATCTTCTTTATTTGTGTTTGTGGTTGGATCATTATCTCCATTAGCATGATGGTAGTGGGCCTATAGATTTCATGTGGTTGGGAGGCATAGATACCTATACCATATTGGCGTCTATTGTATAGAGATGGTCTGTTGTCGTAGTGTGGCTGTTGCTAGATGTTTTCACTTGATACATCGGGTTTTAGAGTATGGTTTCTTGTGATTTATGCTTTCATTGGGATGCTTGTATATCATGTTTAGATGATGTTAGTTATTGACACATTTCCTTATTACAATGATTAACATATGATAGATGATGTTATCCGTATTTGTAGGATTATCTTATGCTTTATTTCTAGCATGTTAGATTTCCTTACACTTATATTGTAGCACATTTTAGTAGTGACATCCTTATATATGATAGTACTGATGATCTAATTAGTAGCTTGGGATGTTACACACAGGCAATTGCTAGGGCCCACGATGATCTTAGAATGCTATTATGGTTTAGGTAAATCACGTACTTAGTTTGGTTGTCTTGTTCTCTAGGATGTTACTTTAGTTTATTGTGATGTTGTTTTAGTGCACTATGATGTTTCCTTCTATACTTTTCCTTCACTTCTTGATTATATTTTTAGATTCAAATTATGGCTTTCTGTCTTTCAATTATTGTTTGAGTGCCTTGCCTTGAGATCCAGATCTAGTACTCCCCAATGTGGAGGAAATTTATGTCTTAGCTTTTTACCTTTTTATTTTCTAGCTTCTTGTCTTGGGATCTCATGCAAAATTCTACTTTCTCATGTGAGGATGCTAGATCTCATGTGGTGTGTTGGGTTTCTTGCCATGGCCTTTGGCACTTTCTTGCATGAAACCCAACACTAGTTTTGAGTGTCTTGACTATTTGACCAAGTACCCTCTTGCACTATTTGGTGCACATCCTTGAATGAAAGGTACTTCCTTGCGTGGCATTCTATACATATTTGTGTGAGAATATATCTATTTGTTGGTCCTCATGCAAAAAAAATAGGGAGAATCTCCACTAGTTTATGAGGATCAATTTTTGGTGATTCTAGTACACTTTGGGTTAACTTAATTCTTGATGTCTTGATAGATCTTAGGTTATTTATGCTATTGTCATTTTGGGTTTCCATTTCCTCTTGTGTGTGTGTTAGTTCAGGTAGTGGTGTTTGGAGATCTGTTGGCTATTGGGATGGTGGTTAAGTCTTCCATTTCAATTTATGTGATCTGTGTATGATGTTTTCATGTGCAATCATACTTGTTCAAAAAAATTTCTTTTATCTTGGCTTTTATTTCATCCTTGTCCCTAGGATCTCTAGGCAAGGAATTACATTTGGTATCAGAGCCCATGTTGCAACATTAGGATCTCTATGTTATGCTTCCACTATGGTTTTCTTTTTCATTGTATCTTATTATATTATGGTTGCTAGTTTTGATATCTTGTTAGTTCATGATCTTGACTCTTATGCTCATGACCTAACTATTTGAGATTATCTTTTTTTTTCCATAGTGATGCCTCCTACACATAGACTTGGTGGTTGGGGTGGTACCTATAGCGGTAACAATGGAGAATAACACTAGGAAGAGGGACGTTAGGGAGGAGAGGAAGAATGAGGTAATAATGCTAATTAGAATGGTGTGGAGGCATTGATGCTAGTGCTTTAGGAAATTCTTTCTTGGTTGGGCCCTTGTATGGAGGAACACCGATAGGATCATGACCAGGATGAGGGATCTCATCATTGGGATTCTCATCATTCAAAGCATAGAGAGGAAGAATGTGAACATAAGCATTTGCGTACTCCACTAGGTGGCCAAGGACATTGTTAGGGTGGTAGGGACCATAATAGTGAAGATTCCATCAAGTTGGATATCATGAAGTCTCTTCATCAATCCAAACTACCATTGTATAATGGCAAGGTAGGTGACCTCAAGGTAGAAACTTGATTATTGGACATGGAATGATGCTTCACCATGTACCCATATGGAACCAATTTGAAGGCACATTGTGCGATTATGAAGTTGAGGGACCACGCATCCATATGGTAGAATATTGAGGGGCAAAAGCTCTAGATTAGCATTGTAGATCTCACCTAGGATATGTTTGATGAGAGGTTCTGAGAGAGATTCCTATCTCCTTAGTTTAGAGAGGCTTGTGCTGATGAGTTCCATGCGATCCAACAAGGAAACATGATAGTGGATTAGTACAAAATCTAGTTCTTTGAGCTTAGGTAGTATTCATGCTACAACCATGATTATTTACTCCTAGCTCATCATTTCATTGGAGGCCTTAAGGATGCCCTCATTAGAGAAGTTCATATGCATCAGCTTAGGACTCTTATTCTCGTTGTTGAGAAGGCACGTATTGTAGAAGAAAACTTTGCTAGAGGTTTCAGTAGTAGATCTAGTTCTTAGAACCAAAGTGCTCATAATTTAGGGTAGGATGCACACTACTCTCAGTCCTAATGGAAGGGCTAGACTTAGTCATCATCCTCACAAGGTGGTAATCATC
Organism: Cupressus sempervirens; assembly: GCA_028749045.1. Taxonomy (NCBI): domain Eukaryota; kingdom Viridiplantae; phylum Streptophyta; class Pinopsida; order Cupressales; family Cupressaceae; genus Cupressus; species Cupressus sempervirens. The sequence goes on from CM053787.1 coordinate 743,467,012, forward strand.
ACTTATGATAAAAAAGAAAATGGTTAAAGATGGACAAAATGCTAGTGACTTAGGGAAGAAGGAGATAATGAGAGTTGAGGAATAACATCTCACTAGGATCATCCTCAGAATGTTCAGCACAATTATAGCAAATTTAATGCACCTTTTCCTAGTGCTACCTAGGGAGGTTGCAAAATAGGTTCCAACATTGGAGCAAATTGTTATTCTTATGGCCAGCCTTTCCATAAATCTTTTGAGTGCTCCATCAAACCATCTCTAGGAATTGGTAAGGGCACAACTAGATCTTAGCCTATTGTAGAGGATGCTGGTAGGAATCATTGAGTCTTTGTAGCATTTGAAAATTATCAAGTGGATCATCAAGGTATGGTAGTCAAGGCTACAGGTACATTGCATGGTATTTTGTCTTCAATTTTATTCAACTCAAGTGCTTCTGATTCTTTCATATCACCATCTCTTGTTCAATCATGTGGGCTAGTGGCAGTGTGTTAGGTTGATAGGTGGAAAGTTGAGTTAGCCACAAGTTCCAAAGTGGATGTAAACTCATTGCTCAAGGGTTTTATTTTGAATTTGGGAACCTTCACCGCCACAATGGATCTACACATTCTACCTATTGGATCGTATGACATTGAGTTGGGCATGGATTGGTTAATTGTCAATCAAGTGAATATAGATTATTGCCATAAGATGGTATAGTGTTTTGATGACATAGGTGTGTAGGTGGAACTTTTGGGAGTCCTAAGACCAATCTCACTTCGAATGATCTTAGCTAATCAACTAAAGAAGAGTGTTGACAAGGGTTGTTAGTTTTTTCTTGTTTCTTTTAGTGATCTTGAGGAAGCTTAGAGCTGTACAATAACACTTTATGATCACCCACTCCTTTGTGAGTATGCAAATGTGTTTCTTGATGAGATTCTAGGTATGCCACTATAGCGTGACATTGATTTTTGGATTGATCTTGTACTAGAAGCGGAGCTGATTTCATGAGCTCCTTACCACATGACTACTCAGGAGTTGAGTGAGCTCAGATTATAGTTGGAGAGATTGATGGCCAAGGGCCATATTCATCCTAGTGTATCCCCATGGGTAACATTAGTCATCTTCATGAAGAAGGATGGTTCTTTATAGTTGTGCATTAACTATTAGTAGTTGAATAAGGTGAAAGTGAAGAACTATTATCCGTTTCTAAGGATAGATGACTTGTGTGATCAGATGAAGAGAGAACAAGTGTTCTCAAAGATTAATCTAAATTTGGGATACCATTAGCTTTGTATCTAGGAGGCTGGCATTCATTGAATAGCTTTTCATATGTGATATGGGCAATATGAATTCATGGTTGTACCCTTTGGGTTAACCAATACACCATTAGTATTTATGAGTTTGATGAATGGTGTATTTTGCACTTACCTTGATCAGTGTGTCATTATATTCCTAGATGACATATTGATTTATTCAAATACTTTTGAGGAGCATAAAGTCCATTTATGTTAGGTATTACAGTACTTGAGAGACCATCAGTTGTATGGAAACTTGAGTAAATGTTGGTTCTTCCAGTCAAAGGTGAAGTATTTGGGACACATCATGGTCATGGAATTGTAGTGGATCCAAAGAAGATTCAAGCTATCATGGATTGGCCACTACCCACTAATATCTTAGAAGTTCATAGTTTCATGGGATTAGAAGGTTACTACTGTTGCTTCATGAAGGATTTCTCATAAGTAGCTCAACCCATTACTTCTCTTTAGAAAAAAGGAAAGAATATTGTTTGGTTAGACCAGTATGAATCAACATTTAATGCTCTTAAGGAGTTTTTGACTAGTGCCTAATCTTGTAGGTGATTTCATGGTTTGCACAAATGCTTCATTGGAAGGCATTGGTAGAGTGTTGATGCAAGAAGGTCGAGTGATTTCATATAAGTCTAGGAAACTCAAGGACCATGAGCTTAACTACCCCACTCATGATGTCGAACTTGTGGCCGTAGTGCATGCCCTTGTTTGTTAGAGGCATTTTCTTTTGGGATATAGGTTTGAGTTGCATAGTGATCATAGGAGCTTGCAGTATATATTTACTTAGCCAAACTTGAATGTATGATAGTGTCACTAGATGGAGTTCTTATGTGAGTATGACTTTGATGTTCATTACATTAAAGGGAAGGAGAATGTCATTACAATTTTCTTGAGTAGGAGGCAACATGAGGCATCAATAATGTCATTGGGAGTGGATTTTTTAGGTTGTATCTTGGAGGCCTTGCCTAGTGACAGTTGGTATTAGGAGGTGAGGGAAGAGATCAAGTTTGGACATACCCTTGAGGGGAGATTTTTAGGTTATATTCTTGAGTCTGAAGGACTACTGTGAAACATCGAGCATATCCATGTACCCATGTTAGGTGATCTTTGTACCTTGGTTTTGTCAGAAGTTCCTCATGCACCATATTATGTGCATCCCAATGTTAAGAAGATGCATACTAATCTTAAATAGCTATACTTTTGGTTAGGGATGAAGCATGATTTTGCTGATTTTGTTGCCATATGTCTCAAGTACCAAAGAGTGAAGGTAGAGCATTAGCATCCGATAAGTCTTTTGTAGCCACATGCCATTCTAGAGTGGAAATGGGATATGATATCTATTGATTTTATCATAGGGTTTCCTATGTCATCATGGAGGCATGATTGTATCATGGTGATAGTGAAAAAGTTGTTCAAGGTAGCACATGTTTTCTTGGAGGATATTCTTTTTTTGCATGGGATCCCTCATCAAATCATTTTGGATAGAGATCCAATGTTTACTTCTGTGCTATGGACATCTCTCTAGCATGCTTTGGGCATGGAACTCAATTTTAATTCAGCTTATCACCTAGAGACCAATGGTCAAACTGAGAGAGTGAATTAGGTTTTGGAGGATATGCTTCACATGTATGTTATGGACAAGTAGGTAAAGTGGGAGGACTATTTGTACCTTGTTGATTTTGCATACAACAATGGTTATAGTTATCTTGGCATGTCACCTTTCCAAGCCTTGTACCATACCCCTTTGAGTTGGGATCATTTAGAGGATCGAGCTCTTTTGGTTCCAAAGATGCTTTAGGATATGGAGTAGTAGGTTGTTCACATTAGGAAGCATCTGGTTACTACTCAAGATAGGTTGAAGAAGTATGCAAATGCTCATAGGTTAGATGACTTTTCTATTAGTGATAGGGTTTTCTTGTGAGTGTGACTGAGGAAGAGCCTCATCTATTATGGGAAAGGCTCTAAGTTGGTGCCATATTTTGTTAGACCATTTTAGATCCTTGAGATGATTGGTCCTGTTGCTTATCAACTAGCATTGCCACCTAGCCTATTACACATCCATGATGTTTTTCATATTTCTATTTTGAGGCAGTAGATTTTGGATGTGTCCCATGTACTTGATTGGGATGCTTTGCACGTAATATACAAGAAGCTTACTTTGGAGCCCATTTATATCCTACAATAGTGGAGGCTAACCTTACGAGGTTAGGACATCAGGTAGGTAAGGGTCCAATGGGACTCAAACAATGAGACCTCTGCAACTTGGGAGGATGCTACATGATTGAGTGGATTGTACCCCTATCTTTTTGTTGGCTTCCAAGAGTAACCCTATGCTAGTGGGGGAGGATGTAGTGCCTCTTGCATTTTTAGTCTATACCTTGCTCATTTTGAATCAAGAGGTACTTGATACTCTTATTATATGTACTTTGAGATGACCTGAGCATTAGATGTTATACTTTGATTTTAGTACCATAGATGTTATACTGCTATATTGTTTAGTTTATCATATTTGCATGTTGATGTCATTTTGAGATGATAGTAGGTCTATGACAATATATGGTTATCTGGTATTTGGACATATCTTTGATTTTGTAGTGTGGTGGATTTTATGCTATGGTTATTTACTTTATTCTTGTATCTTTATGCTTTATGTGAATGTGAGTGATGTAAATGGATTATTTAGGTATAATTGAATAAATGGTTAAACTAGTTATTTAATGTATTTTTTGATTCAACTATGTCATTATATGTAATTGCACTAGATCATGTATTTTGGTGTGCAAGAATTATATCCCTGGTAGTAGCACATGTAGTTAGTGACTCAACTATTCATATTTTACCAATTGCATCCCTATATGGTCAACATATCCTTATTTAATTGTTTAAATTAAACCTTTTGGTGATTATCAAATCCGAACTCATTTGCATTATGTGATTCGACTAGTGAGCATGTTTGCACATTTAGAGGTTCTCAATGTCGCAAATGTTGTTAAGGTATTTTCTATTATACTAAGTTTTTGGGCTTTAAATCTTATTGAGTTTAATTTTTGGCAGCTTTTCCTTAGGTGAATTTCCATTAGAGGAATAATCCATTTTTGTTTGAATCAATTTAGTGTCTAGCTAGTCTAACTGGTTATTTGCCCTAATTGATTATTCACTAGTAAAGTGAATAAGTATTGAAAAAGGGATTTGTTTTCTCACTTTTCATTTTTTGCAAATTAAAAAATTGGAGAGCTTTTCTGAAATTCTCTTCTTGAAGGATTGGTTTTCTGAGCATTCTAAGAGCTACAAGCATGGGATTTTCGTGAGATTAGTCTCATTGGATTAGGCTTGGGTAGACCTTTCTTTGTCGTGATTTTTCAATAGATTTAGTGACAAATTTATTTTATTGAGCTATTTTTTGTTTTTACCCCTTTTGTTATCTAGTAGGGCCTTAACATTTTCTTATTTTAGATTCTATTTCTAGTAGTAGTTTCTTAGGAGGCTAGGAACTAGTGTTCCTCTCCATTTCTATTTAATGGTTTTACATGGTTGGTCAGTTATGGATATTTTTCCTATTTTTGGGTGGGGTTTGGGGTTTTTCTCTATTATGTTGGTCATTTTTTCATATGGTGTCTGAATCCAAATATTATTAGATATTTGGCTTTTTTGTACCCATGAACCAAACAGATTTTAATTTTGATTTTTTATAATTTTTGAAATTTTTACCTCATTTTGCATGCCACCCTATTTTCTCACATTTTCTTGGCATGAGTTTGGTTGTGGACTTGGATTATCCATTTGGATGTCAATTGGACCTTTGTAACAATTTTATATTACATTGGAATGCATGACACATCTGTCCTCCCTATTTTATTTTTAGTTGAGTGACTTTTTGCATTGTGTTCTCATCTAGTCCTTGTGTTATGATCTTTGTGATGGTGTGTGATGATCTTCATTATGATCTTTGTGATCTTTTTGCATTGTTTTCAGAAAAGCTCTCTAAGTTTTGATTTCAACTTGCAGAAATGTAAACATGAAACATAATAGATTCATCAACATACTTGACACAATGATTTACATGGAAATCCAGTTTGAAAAAAATCACCAGTAACATGCTACTCTTTTTCACTCTTCTGAAGTGATGCCCTATGAAAGGCCAACCTTGTTAAAGGTTACAATATAGACTATTAACTGTGACCCTTCTAAAAGATTTCAATTACCCTATTAGGAGTGAGCCTTTTTAGAGGACTTTAGACCATTCACTTGGAATGTCACCTAGTTAAAGAATTTACAAATGACTATTAGGTCAACCTTAAGCCAATGGATTTACCCTAGAATGATACAATTGTTAGAGAGTAACAGTAAGGCTTGATCTAATAACAACTTATAACTTCATTTGCAGATTATAGATCACTTTATTAGTCTTCCATTCTGCTTGGCCTTCATTTTTTTCAGCTCTGATAGCTTGTTCACACTTCAAGCATTCACATCCTTAAGCCTTCTTACTTAACATGCCAATGTAGTCCCTTCTCTAAGGTCATTTGATGAAGCAAAATCCTTGACTCCTTGTCTTCCTTAAGTTCTTGCTCATAACAACTTTGCTTCTGACTAGCCATTCCTATAAATAGAAAATTAAGATCTTTTCCTACTCATTTTCTATTATCCAATTTAAGGTTAGGAAAACTTAGTGAGGATACAATGAATCTATTCCATATTTCATATCTATTCTAGAAACTTCTCCTTGATCCTCTTTGAATTCACCTAATAACAATTTACCTTGAATTCTATGCCACCAACTCATCAATCTTATCTCCACCTGGTTCATAAATTTCAAGAAAACAAACATGTTGGCTCAGAGTCATCGAATTCATGATCTTTTAAATAACGCAACCAATTAGCATTATCTAGCTTCTGATGCTTGTCACATACTACATTTCTTAACATCCTCTGTGAAATTAATCAACACAAACTAAAGTTTACTGGTGCTTAGCACTAACTAAACTTTACTTGACATCCATTGTTCTACTCAACATACACTAGAATAATCTTTTACTTGGCTTTAACTAATTTTCTGCTCGACTTATACTAACTTTTCTCATCACCTACTATCGATTTGGTCAAGCTTTGTGGACAAAGTTTTTGTAACTTGTTCTTCTAAACTTTCTTAGTGTAACCAGCCTTTATAACCTTAAGTAGATTATCAATGCATCATGTTATCACTGTCTTAACTGATTCTTGTACTTCTTTACATAATCATAACTCAACCTTCCCTCTAGGTGCTATTGTTACATTTTTTGATCAAGTCCTCTTCAGCAATCAAATAAGTGATAGTATGTAAATCATATAAATAATTTTCTTACCATTAGATAGAAAATTTGGCATTAGTGACAAAACAACAATTGAAGCATATTGATCATACTTGTATCAATCTATTTTCAACAATCTCCCTCTTTAATAGTCTTCTTCAATCTGTTTATAATCTCCCTCTTTGGTAATATTCTTCAATCTATCAATAATCTCCCTCTTTAGCATTGATGGAAAACCAAACTGATCAACCAATCTGACTCAATTAAAATAGTAAGACAATACCAAAAAGAAAATAATTTCTTGTATTGAAATTCTCCCTCTATCAACAACTTCCATCTTCTGAATAAGTTACAAAAATTATTCCTTATAACTCCCTCTAAATTTCTTCTTGCTATATCTCCCTCTTACAGGGTAGATGTTTATCATTTCTCCTTCTTTATTTTTTTGATCAACAATTATCTCCTTCCTTCTTGCATTTTACTATCTCCCTCATCATGCTTGTATTATCCTTGATCAACAATATCAGTAATTATCTTCCTTAGTAATTATATTGGCTTAATCAGTAATTATCTCCCTCTTTGACAACAGTGCCAAAGACTTGTCATCTTAACATGTAGATATAAACTTTTTAGTTTCTCCCTCTATCACTTTTCTTGTTACTGATTTGAAGTGTTAGTTCTTTGATTACTTTAGGTAGCTCCTAAAGTAAGATCCTCTGCATCAATTTGAAATATATGAAAATCAGTTTGTTTGATGTAGGGCACTCCTCTTTGTTACTTAGATAGCCTTTGATAGGGGTATCAACCCCTAGTTTATCTCTTAGATACTCATGAGCATTCTTAGGCAATGCTTTTGTGAATATATTAGCAATTTGTTCCTTTGTGTTAATATATTCCATCTTCATCTCTTTATCTTGAACTAATTCTCTGAAGTAATGATACTTGATTGCAATGTGCTTAGTCTTTGTGTGCATCACAAGCTTATTTGATATATCGATAGAACTTGTATTATCACAATAAAGTGTTACTAATTCTGTGATCTCTTCCTTCATTCCTTTAAGTAGTTGTTTGATCCATACAATGTTTATACAATTTACAACAACAACAACAACATATTCAACTTCAGTAGTAGATTGTGAGGTGGAATTTTTTTCCTTGCTAGTCCATGTAACTAACCTCTTTCCTAAGAAAAATGCTTCTCCGTTGAATATTTTTCTATCATCAATGTTTCCAGCCCAATCAACATTAGTGTAGGCCCTTCATTCAAATTTCTTATTTTTCTTATAGTATAGACCAAACTCCTTTGTTCCTTTTAGATATCTCATTATTCTCTTTATAAGCATCAAATGATTCTCCCTAGGATTAGTAGATAATATTGCAACTATCCCTATAGATAATGCAATGTTAGGTCTGCTATGTATCACATATTGTAATTTTCCAATCATAGATATGTATAATGTTTGGTTCACTTTAGCTGAATCATCATTCTTTTATCACTTGTGTCCTATCACCATAGGTGTACTTACTAGCTTTGAATCCTCTAATCCAAAAAAAATTAGTATTTCTTTGACATATTTTGACTGAGTGATCTATATACCATATTTCATCTAATATACTTGCAATCCCACAAAGAATTTGATCTCTCCATACATAGACATCTCAAATTCTTACTTCATTTCATTTGCAAAAGCCTTAGATAAAGCATCTTGTCCTCCACATATGATATCATCAACAAAAATCTTAGATAACAAAATGCCTTTGCCTTTCTCTATCTTTATGTACAAATTGTTGTTATCATTAGTCATTTCAAATCCAATCTTCACAAGATACTTCTAAAGTGTCTCATACTATGCTCTTGGTGTTTGTTTCAAACCATATAGAGATTTGTGTAATTTACATACCATGTTCTTATTGTTAACATCAACAAAAACTTTTGGTTGTTCTATGAAAAATTCTTCCTCTAATATGCCATTCAGAAATGTAGATTTAACATCCATTTGATAGACTTTGAAACATCTGTATGCAGAATAAACAAGTAAAATTCTTACTCATTCCAATCTAGCAATAGGGGAAAATGTCTCTCCATAGTCAATTCCTTCTTCATATGCATATCCTTTATAAAATAATCTTGCCTTATTCCTTGTTACTTCACCATTTTCATCAAGCTTGTTTCTAAATACCCACTTAGTGCCAATCACATTTTTGTCTTTTGGTCTAGGAACTAGAGTCCATGTCTTGTTTTTCTCAATTTTTTCAATCTCTTCTTCCATGGCTTTTCTCTATTCTACATCTTCTAATGCATATCTTACTTATTTAGGTTCCTTCATGCTTAGCAAACATGTATCATTTCTCAATATATTTCTTTTCATTGGTCTAGCATCATTATCTCCAATAATTTGTGCAATAGGATGTGTTGGAATTTCATAATGGGAAGAGTACTTCTGAGAGGGGGGCGGGGGTGGTGAATCAGAAGTATTGACCTTTTATCATGTTTTTAATCCTTAATAACAAATAACTAAAATTAATATGCATGCATATAAACATTAAATAATCATAAGAGCATCACCACATAACACTTGAGATTTTGGTGACCTAGAAACCCTCCAGGAATAAGAAGGTAAAACTGGGGTGGGGATGATACCCACAAAATTACTGCAGCAATTGATTTCAACCACTTCTGATGGTTTGCCCTGTTAAAGGCCTACTCTATTAAAGGCTACAACACACTATTAAGTGTGACCCTCTTAAAGGATTTCTACACCTTGTTATGAATGAGCCTTGTTAGAGGACTTAAGAACATTCAACTTAAAATGCCACCCTATTAAAGGATTTACATAAGGCTGTTAAACCCACCTAACTCAATAGGATTTCCAAATTCCTAATACAATTGTGAGAGAGTATTAGAACAATACACCTAATCTAATATGATCTCTAATGCTGATCTTATGTACTTGATTTTCTCTTCTATCATTGATCTCTACTAGATCTGATCTACTGATTGTGTTCCTTGTTCTGTTCTGATCAACTAGATGTGTAAATGTTGTCCTTTCCACTAAATCTTTGACACCAATGTTCTGCAATAACCTCAATAATAAGCTCTACTTTTTCTTCTTCTTTTCAACTCTCCTTTGTTCAATGGCGTTAAGAATCCCTTATAAAGATTAGTGGTTCGTTATGCATCTTTGATTCAAGTGTTCCCCCTCAAACCTTTGAAATTCACCCATTGGCTGCATGCAGTTTCCAATTTTTTGATTGGATGCATGTAGTCTCCAATTTTCTAATTGGTTGCATGAAGATTGTATTGGTGGTTAAGAGGATTTGATCTTATCTCCTTACTAAGTAATGAGTCATGCATAACTGTTTTACATCTTGGCTTGTGATTGCACAAACTTTCATGCTAATCTTGCATTGCTCAGCACATCAAGTAATACTAATGCTCGACACCATCTAATTTGGATTGCTTGGCATCCACTATGTTTCCTGCATTATTCAACTCCTTTAGAATTACTATGTCACTTGGCACCTATAGAATTCCTGTGTTACTTGGCATCTATTGAATTCCTATGTTACTCGGCACCTATTAAATTCCTATGTTACTTGACACCTATTGAATTCCTGTGTTACTCAACACTTATTAGACTTTTGCTTTGCTCAGCACCAACTCTCTTCTAATTTACTTGACACTATCCATAACTCAGCATGTGTTCGAGTTATGGCTTGGCTTTCATTGTATACTCGGCATGTATAGTGAAGATGGTTAAGTGTGTTGACACTCATTTGTCAATCTTACTTATTTGATCAATAGGATGATGTCTTTTGACATATTTGGAAAATCTTGGTTCAACTCTTGTTTCTTCATTTGATCTTTCAGTTTTAAAATAATTTTTTATATCTCTGTTAGATAATTCAACATCTCTACTAATTTCAAAATTAGAAAGAGTTTCTTCTTCATTCTGTAACTCGACATTTGAATGTAGCTTGGTTCCTAAATGCAACTTGACAATCATTTTCTATGACTTGCTAGTCACTAAAACTTGTTGTTGGTTTGTAGCTTGATTTTTAGCATCTTCTTCAATAGGAATACCTTTATAAGAGTATACAAATAATTTGTATTCTTCTAGTTCTTTCATGGGTTCAACCTCATATACTTCTATATATTCATCAAAATTCACATTCACACTTTCCACAACTTTGTTAGTGTTAGTATTCAAACACTTATAAGCTTTACTTCTTGTGGAATAGCCTAGGAATATGCCTTCTTCACTTTTTGCATCAAGTTTACCATTCCTAAAATACTTAAGAATATAATATTTTCTTCCAAATACCTTAAAGCATTTTACATTGGGTGCATAACTATACCATAATTGAAAAGCTATTGAGTGAGTACCTCTCTTGATTTGTACATAGTTTAGGGTATAAACAACTATAATTATAGCTTCTCTACAATATTTCAAAGCAACATTTTTCTCCATCATGAGTGTTCTAGCACAGTCCAATATAGATCTATTCCTTCTTTTAGCAATTCCATTTTTTGGAGGGGTTCTAGAGGAGATATACATATCTTTTGATTCTTCTGTCATTATAGAACATCTCAAATTTAGTTGATATGAATTCTCCCCCTCTGTCAAATCTTAAACAGATTATATTTTTACATGTTTCCTTCTCAACTCTTGCTAAGTACCATTTAAACATTTGGAAAGCATCAAATTTCCTTTGTAGAAATATGACTATCATCATTCTAGAGTAATCATCAACAAGCATCATAATCTACTTATTTCCTTTGTAGCTTTGCACATCCATTGGTCCACATAAGTCAATATGAAAAATCTCTAATATTTCTTTAGAGGTATGAGTTTTACTCTTGAAACTTGACTTTGTCATGTTGCCTAATTTACATTGTTTGCACATTATATTATTTGGCATCTTCAATTTAAGAAAACTGCTAACCTTGCTAATGTTACTGATATGAACTAGGTTATGAAAATTAACATGACATAACCTTTTTTGTCATAGCCATACATCATCAAATTTTACAACTATATAACTAGCATCCTCTATATCAAGATAGAACAAATTAATTCTATTTTGATCACCTTTTCAAATCAGTCTCCCATTTGTGTCATATATTGTAGAAACCTTGTTTTCAAATTCAACCTTACATCCCAAATTATTTAGTTGCGACACAATCAAGATATTATAGTTAATTCCTTCAACATAGTAAGCATTTTTACATAAAATATTATCTATGAGTTTGATAGAACCTTTTCCTTTTGTCAAACATGGTGCATCATTACCAAATCTTACACTATTTCCATCATAACAATTCAAGGAAATGAAGTTACTTTTGTCTCCAGTCATGTAATGTGAACATCCACTGTCAATGATCCATCTATCATTATTCTTTACACAAGTCACAAGTGTTGTTGCCTCATCTTTATTAGATTCATCCTTCATTGTAACATAGACCACTTCATCATCATGTTCATCAGATGTTTCCTCTTTAGCAATGTAGCATGACATTTTCCCTTTTTCTTTGTAGTCCTTGTTGCCTTCATCTCTCCTACTTTTGTACTTGTCACCACCTCTATAGTTCTTCTTCTCTAAACATCTAGAAGCAATATGACCAACCTCATTGAAACTAAAAGAAATGATAGGTAATTTACCTTTTAACTTGCCTTTACCTTTGTGGAATCTTCTTGCTAGTAGTGTTTCAAGTTGTTCAACATCTTCCTCATCTATATCACTATTACTGGATACATACTTTATATTTTTCTTCTTCTTCTTCTTCTTCTTCTCATTAAGTTCCTTCAATGCCACTTTAGATCTAAAAGTATATTCAATACTCTTAGGTTTTTAATTATCAAATTTAGATATCTCAAAAGAAGTAAGTCTACCTACCAAAACTTCAAGTGATAGATCATTTTCATACATCTTAGTTTTTGAATTGTAGAAACTCTAATAGCATAAATAGGCAACAATGTTCTTAAAACTTTTCTTAGTATAGTATCATCATCTATTTTACCATTAGATCCTCTTATTGCATTAACAATTTCTTTTATCCTTGCAAAATATTGAGCAATATTTTCACCTTCTTCCTTTCTCATATCATCAAACATACCTCTGAGACTTTCAACTTTGGCTCTAAGAACATTGGTATCTCCTCTATAGATGGTAGCTAAGGCATCCCACATTTTCTTTGCACTATCAAGACCTTTGATATCATCAAATTCAACATAACTTAGGGTAGAGGAAATCTCCAGCATTTCCTAGTTATGTTCTTTCTTTTTTTCATATCCTCATTAGTTGGGGCTCTAGTCAGGTCAACATGCTCAGTAGAAATGGTAGATTGTGCATGATCTCCAAGTCCTCCAAGGTGTAGCTTCATCAAAATTTTCCATGCAAGAAACTTATCTCTATTGAGCTTTGGTACTTCTCTTTTTGCCATCTTGATCTTTGTGCTTCTAGTACCTTTAAACTAGTCCTCTTAAGTAAATGGCTTTGATACCAATTGTTGAAATACTTTTAGAATAAGTAGGGGGGTGAATCAATTATCCATCATGTAGATGTATAAAAAGCTTTTCACAACTTAGTGAACCCATAAAACATTTATCTTCATGCATGCATCCATAAGATTATGCAATCACTTAAAACTTGTAAGTTACTGTCAAATCAACTTGCAAAAATGTAAACATGAAACATAAAATATTCATCAACACACTTGACACAATGATCTAAGTGGAAACCCAATTTGAAAAAAACCACCAATAACATGCTACTATTTTTCACTCTTCTAGAGTGATGCCCTGTGAAAGGCCAATGCTATTAAAGGTTACAATACACACTATTAAATATGACCCTATTAAATTATTTCAATCACCCTATTAGGAGTGAGCCTTGTTAAAGAACTTTAGACCATTCACTTGGAATGTCACCCAGTTAAAGGATTTATAAATAACTATTAGGCCAACCTTAATCCAAAGGATTTACCCTAGACTAATACAATTGTTAAAAAGTAACAATAAGGCTCAATTTGATAATAGCTTACAACTTCAGTCCTCCATTCTACTTGGCCTTCATTGTTTTCAGCTCTAATAGCTTGTTTTCCCTTCAAGCATTCATATCCTTAAGCCCTCTTTCTTAACATGCCAATGCAGTCCCTTCTCTTAGGTCATTTGATGAAGAAAAATTCTTGACTCCTTGTCTTCCTTAAGTTCTTGCACATAACAACTTTGCTTCTGACCAGCCATTTCTATAAATAGGAAATTAATATCCTTTTCCACTCATTTTCCATTATCCAATTTAGGGTTAGGATGGATTAGGTAGGATATAGTGAATCTATCCCAAATTTCATATCTCTTCTACAAACTTCTTCTTGAATCATCTTTAAATTCACCTAAAAATGGTTTACCTTGAATTCTATATCACCATCTCATTAATCTTATCTTCCACCTAGTTCACAAATTCCAAGAGAACAAACTTTTCAACTTAGATTCATTAGATTCACGATCTTTTAAATAATGGAGCCACTCAACATTATCCGTCTTTTGATTCTTGAGACATATTGCATTGCTCAACATCCTCTCTGAAATTCTTTGGCATGAACTAAAGTTTACTAGTGCTTGGCATCAATTAAACTTTACTTAGAATCCATTGTTATACTCAACATGCACTAGAATAATCTTTTACCTATCTTTAACTAATTTTTTGCTTGGGTTGCATTGACTTTTCTTGAAACCTACTATCCATTTGGTCAAGCTTTACAGACAAAATTCTTGTAATTTTTTCTTCTAAACTTTCTTAGTGTAACAACCTTTATAACCTTAAGTAGATTATCAATCCATCATGTTATCACTATCTTAATCTATTCTTGTATTTCTTTACATAATCATAACTCAACTTGATCAAATCCTCTTCATCAATCAAATAAGTGATAGTACTTAAATCATATAAGCAGTTGTCTTACTAGTAGATAGAAGGTTTGACATCAATGACAAAATATTGATTAAAGCATATTGATTATACTTGTATCAATCTATTTTCAATAATCTCCCTCTTTAATATTCTTCTTCAATCTATCAATAGTGCACCACACATGATTACATGCACTTACAATTGTTGGGTGACTTGTGAGGCCCAATCTTTTTTGGTACTTTTGGAAGTTATGATCATTGGGATTGGGTTGGGAATTTGCATGCCTATGGGAACTCATCATTGGATGAGCATGGGTAGGGTAGCACATGGAGGGGCTTTTATCGTGCAACCTTGTTACTATTTCCCATTGGTTGGCAAAAGAATTTTTATATAATTGCAAACTAAATTAACATACCAGGTGGTAATAAATATAAGATAATTAAAATTTGGGGAAGTGTACCTTTCATTGGAAAGAGTTACCACCCAAATTATATGCCTTCTATTGGGGAGTGTAGCTACCAAACTAGCTTGGGCTTGTTGATGGCAAGTGACTCTCCATGATGTTAGCCCCTACTTAGTAGCTTATTGTGTGTCTGACTAGGACCAATAGTTTATGCAATGTCTATGTTCTTGGTTTCATTCATCATACTATCTAGTGTGTGTGTGTGTTAGCCATGGACCTTTGCTTTGTGTGTGTTTATGGTTGTATCATTATCTCCATTAGTACAATGGGAGTGGGCCTATAGGTTCCATGTGGTTGGAGGTGTAGCTACCTATACCACTACTAGGGACTGGTGTACAATGATGGTGTATTTTCCTAGTGCGACCATTGCTGGATATTTTTACTTGATACTTCAGGTTTTGGAGTATGCTTTATGCTTTTATTGTCCCAGTGCAACCATTCCTAGATATTTTCACTTGATACTTCAGGTTCTAGAGTATGCTTTATTGTGATTTATGCTTTCATTGGGATGATTGTATATCATGTTTAGATGATGTTAGTTATTGGCTCATTTTCTTATTACGATGATTAGCATATGGTAGATGATGTTATTTGTATTTGTAAAATTAACTTATGCTTTATTTCTAGCATGTTAGATTTCCTTACTCTTATGTTGTACCATGTTTTAGTAGTGATGTCCTTATATGGTAGTACTAATGATTTGATTGGTAGCTTGGGATGTTACACACAAGGGATGGCTAGGGCCCATGATGGTCTTCTGATGGTATTATTGTTGGGAGGAACTACATATTTAGTTTGGTTGTACTATTCACTGCAATGTTACTTCAATTTATTGTGATGTTGTTTAAGTATATTGCAATGTTTCCTTCTATATTTTTCCTTCACTACTTGATTACATGTTTAGATTCAGATTCTTTCTTTCCATCTTTTGGTTATTGTTTGAGTGTTCTTGCCTCAAGATGTGGATCTGGTACTCCCTAGTGTGGAGGAACTTTATGTCTTAGCTTTTTACCTTTTAGTTTTCTAGCTTGATATCTTGGGATCCCACATAAAATCTTACTTTCTCATGCAAGAATGCAAGATATTGAATGGTGTATTAGGTTTCTTCACATGGCCTTTGGATTTGTCTTGCATGAAACTCAACACCAATTTTTGGTGTCTTGGCTATTTGGACAAGTACCCTCTCATGTCATTTGGTGCACATCCTTGCATGGAAGATAATTCCTCACATGGCATGCTACACATCTTTGTGCAAGAATTTTTCTGCTATTGGTCCTCACATGAAAAACAAGGGGCATCTCCACTAGTTTTTAGGGATCAATTTTTGGTGATTCTAGTACCCTTTGGTTTACTTAATTTTTCATTCAACGATAGATCTTAGATTCTTTGTACTATTGTCATTTTTGGTTTTTGTTTCCTTTTGTGTGTGTGTCAATTTGGGTAGTGGCATTTGGAGATTCATTAGTTGTCAGGATGGTGGTTAAGTCTTCCATTGTGATCTATGTGATCCATGTATGATGTTGGCATGTTCACTCATACTTGTTCAAAAAAATTCTATCTTGGCCTATATTTCATCCTTGTTCCAAGAATCTCTAGGTGGGGCATTACAACTTGCCTTTGTTGACTTTTGTTTTTCATTTCTTCTTGCTTTATCTTCCTGGCCAATAGAACTTGCAAAATTTTTATCTAGTCAAGAGTCATATTTTTAGGACTAAATTTGGGAATTATTATTACCTCATCTAGTGTCACTCTCTTTCTAGGTGACTTGAACTTCTTTATTTATTTTTTGTCTTAAGTGTGCTAGCACTCAAGTCTTACAATTCTTGCTCACCTATCCATTTCCTTGAAAACTATAGAATACTAAGCTTCCATTCATCCATCTCTTATATTTACCTCTAAAATGTGACCTGTTGGGACTCAAAATTGAAACTCCAATTTTTTAGTACCATTCTAAAATTTGAGTCTAATTCAGCCCCTATAAGTGCTTTTAATGCATGTGTACCCAGTTGTTATTTAGAGGCCTATCAAGTGTTTAATGTTTCTAACACTTTGCATTCAATACATGCATGCATCTTGTATTGATAAATTTCCATTTGAAGTCATTCTGTGAAGTTTCATTTGGCACTTTTTAAATCTATTTTTTTGCCAAGTATCAAACAACCACAAGAAGCCTAGTTTGCAAGTGAATATCTTGCACCTGTGTGATGTCCCCATTTTAGCATATAATTCAAATAGGTATACTAATAATGATATTATAATATCATATATATAACATATTATAATAATAATCTAATATAATAAATAATAAGATATATCTTAATATAAAAATACTATATTAGTAAATGTATTACAATATAATAATATATACTTGACATATTAAAATAATGTTCTTTATGATATTATTATAACTAACCTTATTAATTAATATAATTATATTATTATTAATATAATATAATAGTTGATATATTATTAAAATAATAATATGTAATGCCCCGCCAAGGGATCCAAAGAATTTCACTAAGTTTGCCAAACAATTTATTTTTTATAACATGAAAGTAAATACCACATATAACTTGTACATAATAATGAAAGCAATAGCAATGTCCATCTAAAAGTAAAATAACATACATAACCGATTTCATTCTTTAAGAATCCCTTAATGTTGAGTTACATCTAAACTAACTAACATACATGAATCCATCTAGTACAACATCTACAAGAATAATAATGATAAGTCCAATGTTCATACATTACATTTCCAAATGCTCAATCATCCACTGTACATGTCACAGGGTATGAAGGCTTAAAAGAATATACATATGTGAAATAAGGTACATCATGCTATTCCAATCCATGATACATCAAAGTAGAGATAATCACATGATACATCATCATAGAAGACATATACATCCATCATAAAGATCAAACAAAATAAACTAAGTGCACAGTTCCTCCCAACCGTTAATAGCATCATTAGACCATCGTGGGCCCTAGCCATCCCTTCGTGCATAACATCCCAAATCATCGAAGAGATCATCGGTATTAACATAGTAGGAATGTCACTCCTAACATATACAACATCATATGTAGAAAGTAATCTAACATGCAAATATAAGCATAAGATAACATCATCTAACATATGCTAATCATCAATGAAAGGATACATATCCACCATCACGAAGGATGCATCAGCCACGATGTCTCAATGAATTTCAAATGATAAGAGTGAAAAATACACTACCACTCGACCGCGTGGTACCTAAGTGGTCCACTCCCACCGTGCTGAGGAGATAATCTCAAGTCCCAAACAGGCTATCCATAACACATAGCACAAATATCTATAGTCCAGAAATCCTAAAAGTATACTAACTCAAAGGTTCCAATTACAAAACTAAAATCTACTTCCCAGAGGCACACAATGACATGTAGGAACCTACTATGCAAGTGGAAAGTGTTATCACAATTATCACGTACAAGTTACCCTGGCAGTTAGCTAAACTCCACGAGTCCATACTGATCTCATGCGGCCACTAGTATCCTCTCATACTGACGAGGCATACTACAGAATGCACGGTCGCAACCATGCGTTCTCACTACTCCCATCCTATCATGTATAAGTGCTCAAGGCATGGGCAAGAACCAAAACAATTATCTTTTTAGGTTCATTTAATCCCCATTTAGTGTGTAAATGTTATCACTTATTAACCAAACTTACAATGAGTTACCCTGGCAGCCACTTAGGGCCCCGGCCCCCATTGCAAGCCACTTTCTGACACTACAAGTAGATTACCTACCCTAAGCTCATGGAATCATAAATTTCAAAATCACAAAAGATAATCCATAATAAAATCATCAAATATGCATAAAAGCATTTAATATCCATAATAAAAATCATCAAACCTCCAAGATAAGAATCATCAAATCTCCATGAGCATTCAAAAAGCATCCATAGAAAATCATGACCACAACAGTTCTCTATTGGCAACTGAAGGCATCACTGATAATAATAAGTATCCATTGGTTCTCAATAACCAAAATATATCTCAAAATAGATCACAATATCCATTGGTTCTGAATAAGCAACCAAGAATATCTCAAAATCATACTGATCGAAGACTCCAAAATGGTTTAGTCAAACATGTCACAATATGACATCATCAAGAAATAAATCCACATTTCAGTCCCATCATGGTGACTAGAAAATAATCCAAGGATAACTGATCAATGACTCAAAAATGATTAGCTCAAGTGTCTCATACGCATACATCTCAGCTTCACACATGAAGACTGATGAACAATAACAATCAGTAAATACAAACATTTCATAGAGCATACGATCACATTACCATGGTTGAGCTTATAAAGATCAAGATCAAATAAAATCAACATGCCATCACATCTCATAACCCCCGAGCTTTTGGTAACAACTTAGGACTGGTCAACACTAGTTAACCCAAAACTCAAAACAAGAAGCATATAGAATACACGATGCAGACACATATTTTGGTTTTGCTATCTTACATAGTTGAATCAAGTGTAGAGGTTTCCAATTTTCTATTTGCAAGTATATTTTCAAGTGTCTTAAGTTTCATCATTTGACCTACAAGTCAATCCATTTGTTCTCCAATAGCATTATCCTTCCATTATTAAGAATTACATTCTAAGAATAGCTTAAAGGTAAATATTCACTAAATTGATCATCATTGACCTTTAATTAAATCATTCACTTTATTTTCTAAGATCAAAGTTACTAATTGAATAACTCTTCCTTATCATTAATTCAACTTTTCAACATAATCAAAGGATCATTATTCATTTATAAAAGAACTAATTATCAATCTTCGAATAGAAAGATTATAATTTTATTAAAATGATCAATTAAATTCACCAATTAACTTAGGTACACAATTCTATGACCTAATATTTAATTATATGTTACTAAGTCTTCACCATTAAAATATCTAAAATCATAATTCAAGTAATAAGACTTACCAACTTTTGATACTAATATTTTAACAATCTTGTTTAAGAATTATATTAATTAAATCTCTATTACATAATTTAATTATTAATTAAATCTAATTAACTCTAGTTAATTGATTTAATTAATAACTTTGCATAACCATAGCATTGTTCCAATTAATATCAGTTGACTAATAACTAACTAGAATTCTGTACGATTAAGGTCAACTATAATCTAGTACAGAAATATTCATATTCATAGTTCAATAATAATAGCTTGTTAATATTTAATAACAAGCTATGTTGGGAATCTTATCTATAATGACCACATTCGTCATTCTTTTCAAATAAATCTCTATAACACAACTTAATTATTAATATCATGGTTATGATATCAGGTCAATGAATATCAATTGATCAATTATACTTCAAATCCCAAAAACTAATATCTTTTTACAAAACTTTAATCATCAAATAATCTCCACTAGATTATCTCTAATCAAATTTGTTGATAACTATTTAAACCATTATTTATTAATAGTTTGTTACACCCAACAAACATTAATAAATAATAAAATCATTAAACTATATTTACATAAGCCCCATTAGTTAATATTTAACTAACTTTTAAGGCATATCAATAATTTATAACCAATATAATAATTCAAATTGTAGCTATGTTATAACAATATTATAATGTAACTATGACTCTTTGTCAATATAGTAATTCTTATTTAAATCTAAATCCAATATCATTAAAATTTGAGTCTCTTAATAATCATCATTAAACACTTTTATAAATTACCACCTCTTAACTATATATTAAATAGTATTTAATATACATTAAATAATTAATATTAAAATCTATCCATTCTCTATTGAATTCAATATCTCCATCCACAAACTTTCCATTAAAATTCTCCATTAATTCATTTAGAACATTCTTATTAGTCTTTAGACTAATTAAATAATTATTAAATTCTAATTATATTACTTTGATATATTATTTTTGTGAAGTTTAAGCATAAAGAACTCTTGATTATGGAAAATGAAGAAATATTCGTCCTTGAATAAAATAGTCTTAGTACGACGGCCATATCTCCCTAATGAACCGTTGGATCGGGCTGAAATTTAAATATATTGGAGAGGGCCAAGTTGTGCTGATTCTGACTAGAGCGATCGAATAAATTCGATCACAATAAAGAGTTATGAATGACTGAATTTAGGTCTATCCAAGGGGCAGCGACAGGACAATTTGTGATGAATTAAGAATTTCTCCTAAGAGGTAATTGCTCTCTAAATTTACCCATTCATCCATCTAATAGGTTTGTCCGTACACATCTAAAAATATAATAGGATAGAAAGATTACATCTATCTATTCAAATTTTTAACTTAGAATTTCTATTTTAATTGCAAATCTTGTCTATCTAATTTTACAATATAAATTCGAACCCAAACCTGATTAAGATCTAATTATTTCTCCTTATTTAGATCTAGGATTTTTCTATTGTTTTCTTCTCAACCAAATAAAATATCTAGATTCCAATTTCAAATAGTAGATTCAATCATAGAGAGTATTCAGACACATAAAACAGATATGATGAAGACAAGAAGAGAAAGAGTGCAAAGGGAATATGAGAATATCACGAGTGCACCTGGACACTAATGCTAATTTGCCATGCCTCAGAAGTCCATAGAAAATCCCTTCCTTCTCCATCATTCGCAATTCTTTCAAGAATCCAAGCCGATCAAATCCTCCAAGTGATTAGAAGTGCTAGAAGGACCATAGAAGCAAGTAGAAACTATATGAGCATATGAATCTTTTCCCCTGCATGTAAGCTTTGAAGCTTCTATTTTAGCTTGTATGATGCAAGAGCATCCAGAGGTATAAGGGCAATCCTGTGTCACCCAAAAGAAATTGTACTTAGACTTAGTTTTTGTTTCATGTCTTTTAATTTTTGGATACCCATTTGGGTCAAATAAAGGTTCCAACTCTCACAGTTCCATTATCAGTGTGTTTGAAAATCCTAAAAAAATAGGAGCATGCAATTTGGCCATCATTTTGGTGACCTAGAACGTGTGAATTGGCTAGATGAATATAATTGTGATTTAGAGCATTCCAAAAAAAGAATCAGGCCCCACGGTTTGAAAGTTATTGCAATTTTTCAGGTTTTGGAGACCCCCTAAGAATGCTTCGAAGTCAGGTTAGGGGCATTAAATGACCTCAAAAAGGGTCAAAAAATGGGAGATGAGTGAAGCTGGTCCATAGGGCTATAGAGCACTTCAAGAGCTTTTTGAAAATGTAAACGGTTCGTCAATCGGAGCTACGGTTCAAAAGTTATGCCTCCCGAAAGTTCAGTCACCGTTTCTGGATTCTTCTAGATTTGCACCGACTTCTAACACAGCTTTCGGAACCTTCTATTTGGTTGGTGGATGCCTACTAGCACTTTCTAGAATGTACTCCTAGTCCTTAACCCTCCGGGGTCTATTTAAGGAGATTTCTGGAATTGTAAAAGACAGTTCAGAGTGGAGTTTGAGAGGAGGTACTAAAAGGAGAAATTATCTCCAAATTTATGCTATTGTAAGCCCTTAGGGCATGTTTTGAAGTTTATTTTCTTTGCACTATTTGTAATAGCTTATTTTCTTAGTTAATATAATTTTCCCTTTCTATTGGTTCTATTCTATTCTTGGGTCGTGTCTCCATCAAGTTGTATCAGAGTGGGTTTTCCTGAGTGTGTAGACAAAATGCCGACTGTGAGGCAGTTTGCACCAGGACTGTGTGGTTGTGGGTTCGAGTTAGAAGATGCCTCCATGACGAGAGCGTGGTGGAAGGGCCAGAGCTATTAATCCTGAGGAGGTTAGAGCCCTCCAAAGGCAGGTGCAGGCATTGCAAGAGGAGCTTCATAGAGGAGCAAATGTTGCCGTAGGTGACAGCAGTGAGGATGAGAATGAAGAAGAAGCAATGGGACCAGAAGAGAAATTTGACAAGGAAGTTCTAAATCCTATAGAGGAAAGGATTTTTAGGGCCATTACTAAGTTTGGGAAAAGACCTACAATTGAAGTGGGTGTATTTTCAGAAAATTTGAAACCAGATGAGTTGATCAATTGGATCAATGAACTGGAAGAATACTTTGAGTATGAGAATATCAGGGACCCAGATAGGGTTAAGTTTACAAAGGCCATGCCAAAATTTGGTGGCAAGAGGTTCAATTGGAAAGAAATAGAAGAGGAAAGGAGAAGATCACAAGATGGGATCTCATGGTGGACAAATTGAAGAAGTAGTTCATTCCTATGGACTACAAGCTTGATCTGTTTAAGAAGATGCATGGGTTAAAGCAAGCAGAAAGATCAATCCAGGAATATACAGAGGAGTTTTATCGACTCTTGATTAGAACGAGGCATGTAGAAGCAAATAAGGAGAAGGTTGCTCGTTATATCAGTGGGTTGCAACCTAGCATCTAGGAGGAATTAAGTCTGTTAAGAATGACCAGCGTTGAAGAGGCATACCAGTTTTCCCTACGAGTTGAAGAAAAGCTGAATAAAAGGTTTGAAGGAAGACAAAGAGGGCATGGTCAAGGAGGAAGGGGAAGCGGTAGATCATCTGGAGGCTGTAATGAAATCCAAAAAAAAAATGAAGATGTGGGTACTAGCAGAAACTAGAGGAATGAGGGTTTCAACCGCTCCCATGATCAAGACTTTGGAAATCAAAGAGGAAGAGGTAGAGGACGTGGACAAGGAAGAGGAGGCCTCCGTGGAACCTGTTTCCATTGCAATGAAGAAGGTCATCGTGCCTTTGAATTCCCTCAACGACAAGGAAGGACAGATAGGAGAGCTGAGGGCCAAATTAGGGTTGCTCATGTGGATGAGGATACACAATCATCACATTCAAAGGATATAGAAAGAGGAGAGACCTTGGTAAATGAAAGAGTCCTACTAAGTGGTGAGAATGAACCAGGACAACAAAGGAGTTTGTTTCATACCAGATGCAAATGTGAGAATAAATGTTGTGACATGATCATTGATGGTGGTAGCACTGATAACTTGGTATCAGAAGAGATGGTCTCTAAGCTGAAGCTCAAGAGGGAGAAACATCCCCAGCCCTATCGGATTTCTTGGGTAAAAGATGATCATAAGGTCCTGGTAAGTGAACAATGTTTAGTAAAATTCAAAATTTGGAGTTACCATGATGAATTTCTCTGTGATGTTATTTTGATGGATGTTTGCCATCTATTGTTGGGTAGACCATGGCAGTTTGATAGACATGCAATACATGATGGACATGCAAACACATACTCTCTGACAAAGGATGGAGTTCGCCACAAATTGAAGCCCATGAAAAAGGAAGGTGAAAAGGTATGTAGCAGTGCTAGGATTTGTCTTGTTGATGGAAGGAATTTTTTAGATGGCATGAAACATCAGCATATGTGCTATGCTTTGATTCCTAGGAAAAATAAAGAAGGTAGTAGTGAAATACCATTTGAAGTTTCAGATTTACTAGGGGAATTTGGAGATATTATCTCTGATAATGTTTCAGATGGATTGCCACAATTAAGGAAAATCAGTCATCAGATAGATCTGATTCCAGGAGCTAGTTTACCTAACAAGGCTGCTCATAGGATGACTCCTACTGAAACAGAGGAGCTAAATAGACAGGTTCAGGAGTTGTTGAGGAAGGACTTGATTCGAGAGAGCCTGAGTCCATATGCAGTACCTGCAGTACTTGCACCAAAGAAGGATGGAGACTGGAGGATGTGTACAAATTTTCGAGCTATAAATAGGATAACCATCAAGTACCAGTTTCTTTTACCAAGGATGGATGATCTTATGGACTGCTTGAGTGGAGCTCAGTGCTTCACAAAGATATATCTGAAGAGTGGCTATCATCAAATACGGATTCGAGAAGGAGATGAGTGGAAAATAGCCTTCAAGACCAAGGAGGGTCTTTATGAGTGCTTGGTCATGCCCTTTGGATTGACAAACGCCCCAAGCACCTTCATGCGGCTCATGAATGAGGTACTTAAGAAGTTCTTGGGAAAATTTGTTATTGTCTATTTGGATGATATTTTAATTTTTAGCAAGACTTTGGAAGAAAATTTACTGCATATTCATAGTTTCCTTGAAAGGCTAAGGGAAGAGAAACTGTTAATTAATCTAAAGAAGTGTGTCTTTGCAAAAAGGGAGTTAGTCTATTTGGGATTTGTTATATCACTTGAAGGTCTCAAAATGGATCCAGAGAAGGTAAAAGCCATCTTGTAATGGCCTACTCCAAGGACTGCTACTGAGGTAAGATCATTTCATGGTCTGGTTAGTTTTTACAGGAAGTTTATTAAAAATTTCAATGGCATATGTGCACCCCTAATTGATACAATAAGAGGGGATAGAAACGAGTTCAAATGGACTGCAACAGCTGTGAGAAGTTTTGAATTGCTGAAGAAGAAGGTGACTGAAAAGCCTGTGTTGGCACTTCCAAATTTTAGAAAAGTGTTCCAAGTGGATTGTGATGCTAGTGGTAGTGCTATTGGGGCTGTATTAAGCTAAGAAGGTAAGCCTATTGCATATTTTAGTGAAAAATTGAATGATGCAAAGAAAAAGTATTCTGTTTATGATCAAGAATTCTATGCAATAGTTCAGGCCTTAAAGAAATGGAGGCATTATTTATTACCAAAGGAATTTGTTTTGTATACTGATCATCAGGCATTACAGTACCTAAATAGCCAAGGTAAATTGAATCAGAGGCATATGACGTGGGTAGAATTCTTGCAGAGTTATACATTTGTGTTGAAGCATAGAAGTGGAAAATCTAACAGGGTTGCAGACGCACTAAGTAGGAGACAATCACTGCTTACAGTAATGCAAGTTGAAGTAGTTGGGTTTGATGAACTCAAGAATTTGTACCACGAGGATCCTGATTTTGCTGAAGCATGGAAAGCTTGTAAAGAACCTGTTGCTGTAGATAGAACCAAGTGGTTAGACTATTTGATTCAGGATGGCATGTTGTTCAAAGGTAGTCAATTGTGCATTCCAAGGAGTTCCATGAGGGAAAATCTGATTAAGGAAAAACATAGTGGAGGAATGGCAAGACATTTTGGTCGAGATAAGACCATTTCCATTCTTAGAGAACATTATTTTTGGCCTCAAATTTTATAGGATGTGAAGAAGTTCGTACAAAGTTGCCAGGTTTGTCAAGTTGCCAAGGGGTTTAGTCACAATACTGGTCTATATCAGTCGTTGCCTGTTCCATCAAGGCCATGGGAGGACATAAGTATGGATTTTGTTCTTGGATTGCCAAGGACACAAAGGGGTAATGACTTAGTATTCGTGGTGGTTGATAGGTTCTCCAAAATGGCACATTTCATTTCATGCCACAAAACTCATGATGCTATCCATATTGCAGACTTGTTTTTCAAAGAGGTGGTAAGACTACATGGTCTTCCAAGGAGTATAGTTTCTAACAAAGATACTAAATTTGTGGGGTATTTCTGGAGGACATTGTGGAAGAAGTTGAGAACAGACCTAAAATTCAGTTTCACGCATCACCCACAGACTGATGGTCAAACAGAAGTGGTAAATAGAAGTTTGGGCAATTTGTTGAGATGTTTAGTTGGGGATAAGCCCAAAGGATGGGATTTGATTCTACCACAGGCAGAGTTTTCTTATAATAACTCCATAAATAGGAGTACTGAAAAATCACCATTCCAGGAGAGGATAAGTGTTGAAGCAGAAGAATTTGCTGAACATATCAAGTGTCTACATGAGGAAGTTCAAGCACACATTACCAAGATGAATCAAGAATATAAAGCTAGGGCTGATCAATGGAGAAGACATAAGGAATTCCAAGTAGGGGATCTAGTGATGGTGCACTTACAAAAAGAAAGATTTCTAGCCGGTACTTACAATAAACTGAAAATGAAAAAATTTGGCCCTTGCAAAATTTTGAAGAAACATGACTCAGGAAATGCATATGAAGTGGAGCTGCTAGATGGTATTCACATTTCTCCCATTTTCAACATTGCAGATTTAATAGAGTATCATGATGATGGTGCAGATGATGAGCTGGTGTTAGAGCCATGTCCAATTCCTGCTTCTAAGAAGGAGGAGATAGAAGACATTCTAGATCATCGTGTGGGTAGGAGTACCAGAAACAGGCAGTATGAAGAGTATTTGGTCAAATGGAAAGGACGATCGATCGAGGACTCAACTTGGATTTCAGCAGCTGAGGTTTCCTATTTGGGATTTCCTCTACCATCCATAAAGTGACAGGGTCACTTTTCAATCTACCCTGGGTGTCTGATGCAGGAGCATCCAGAGGTATAAGGGGAATCCTGTGTCACCCAAAAAAAATTTACTTAGACTTAGTTTCTGTTTCATGTCTTTTAATTTTTGGATACCCATTTGGGTCAAATAAAGGTTTCAACTCTCATAGTTCCACTATCAGTGTGTTTGAAAATCTTGAAAAAATAGGAGCATGCAATTTGGCCGTCATTTTGGTGACCTAGAAGGTGTGAATTGGCTAGATGAATATAATTTTGATTTAGAGCATTTCAAAAAAAGAATCAGGTCAAAAGGCCCCACGGTTTGAAAGTTATTGCAGTTTTTTAGGTTTTGGAGACCCCCTAAGAATGCTTCGAAGTCAGGTTAGGGGCATTAAATGACCTCGAAAAGGGTCAAAAAATGGGGGATGAGTGAAGCTGGTCCATAGGGCTATAGAGCGCTTCGAGAGCTTTCCAAAAATGTAAACGGTTCGTCAATCAAAGCTATGATTCAAAAGTTATGCCTCTCGGAAGTTCGATCACCGTTTTTGAATTTTTCTAGATTTGCACCGACATCTAACGCAGCTTTCAGAACCTTCTATTTGGTTGATGGATGCCTACTAGCACTTTCTAGAATGTACTCCTAGTCCTTAACCCTTCGGGGTCTATTTAAGGAGATTTCTGGCATTGTAAAAGGCAGTTCAGAGTGGAGTTTGAGAGGAGGTACTAAAAGGAGAAATTATCTCCAGATTTATGCTATTGTAAGCCCTTAGGGCATGTTTTGAAGTTTATTTTCTCTGCACTGTTTGTAGTAGCTTATTTTCTCAGTTAATATAGTTTTCCCTTTCTATTGGTTCCATTCTGTTCTTGGGTCATGTCTCCATCATTGTAGCTCCCATTAAGCTTTTCATTTAAGCTTCTATGAATGCTTGAATATCAAGAGCTCTCAAGAAACCTTTGGAATGCTTCTTGAAACAGCTGGAAGGTGTCACCAACTAAGCATGGGTCTTTTCCAACCTTTTTGATGAGTCATAGAGTTGTAGACACCTTGTGCTTAATTGATGCACTAACTCCCGTGTTGTTGACACATGTTAATTCCCATGCAAGCTTATAACTCCAATTTACTTTACTTTTTCCAATTTAATTTATTTATTTATTAAGTCTCATGCACTAACTTTAATATCTCCACTTTTCAATCTTAATATATTTATATTTTAATCATATGAGATTTAGAATCTTTTAATAATTTAAAATATATTTTCCACTTTTAAATTTTATTTTTCAAAACTTTATTGCTAAAATATTTATTAGCTTTAATAATATTATTATTTAGTCATTTATTTAAAAATGAGCTCCAAATATATTATTATTAAAATAAATATTATCACATTCCAAATTTAATATTATAACTTTTATCTTCCAATTTAATTATTTTATTTTCAAATTTAATTATTTTATTTAATTAATTTTCCAATTAATTAAATAAAATAAATATTAAAATATCATATTAATTTTTTATTTAAATAAATCATTAATTAAATCTTTTAATTAGGCTTAATTAATAGAAAATACTCCAAAGACTCACAAAGGTAAAAATACGAAAAACTCATCATAGCCAAAATACATACAAATCAAACCAAGGGGTTTATATCACGAATTACATCATCTGACGCATTCGGAGGGTACTCAACTTAGATACTTGTCCTAATTTTTCAATTAGAACAAATGGCTTAAAAGGTTGGGATTTGGACTTGAGAATTTATCTCCCCTCTCTTATCATTGAGATAATGTGATAGGGTACGCTCATCCTAGCAATTCAGGGAAGTCGATACCCGGTACCTGCAACCTGCATAAAACTATGCATGTACAAGCACAATATATACTAAACTAAATAGGCAATGGCAGGAAGTGGTGCATCATGTAGATCCTGACTAGCAAGTGACTACGACTCCTTTCCTTAACCACATCAGACACACCATACAAAAGCAAACACACAAAATAAACACGCATACCATACACATGCAAGTATGGGGTAAGTATCCATAAGAAAACACATATGATAATAAATCATCTTACTAATCATCATTAATAACTGCAAACATTGAAAATAATCATCATACATACATGAAATGTAGAGTCTAAGTAATCTCATCACATATCAACTGAATCCATAGCACAGTATCTGATAATCTCATAATAATGTTACTAACCATCAACATGAAACTAGCTCTAAAAGAGTTCAACAATGATAACAAAATGTGAACCAGGGGCAGGCACTACATAATATATGGTATAGTTATTAAGTAACATAATAAAGTTTATTAATATAAATAATATATGTTATATTATGCTTATTAATATAATATAATATATTTTATGAAATAACTAAAACTTGTTAGTATGAATATATGATTTAATATAATTAAAATGTAACATATCTAAGCTATTAATATAATTAATATTAATGAAAGGACATGACTATTTGAAATATATGTATAAATATAGAATATCAAATACTGGAAGGGATATCATACAGAATACTATCAAACATATACAAATAAGAAAGAAAAATTAATAAATGTCCAAAATGAGACATTACAAATGGTATTAGAGCATGATCTTGCCATCCTGTGGATAAATTTGAATATTGCAGCATTAGCATTGGAGTTACTACATTTTATACTATCTATATGAATAGTGAAAGGAATATTGAATGATAGGTTTTACATTCAACATTAGAAAATCATGGAGATAATTTTTGTTAGGAAATAAATTATTGTCTAATAAAAAATAATAATATAGAATCAAAGAATGATTTACCATTGCAACAAAAGAATATTGTGGCCTCCAGACTTTATAATTCTAGGCAATAACTGGAGGAACAAGTGATACTTTTGCAATTAGGGGATAAATAGTGATAGAGTAGCAGAGGCGGAACCAAAAAGCATCCAACTTTGATGTTATCAGGCATTCACATCATATCAGAGGAAGAGATGGGTGGCATATAAAAGTGAAGAATCATCGAATGTGAAGAAATGAAGAATAAAATACTTGGCAATTGCTGAACCAATGACCCAGTTAGCAACATATTAATATGTATAATCAACAAAGGAGTCACTTACAGTGAGCATTACATACAGCTTTCCATCTACAATCAATATAAGGTTTGAAACAGATTCATCCCAGAATTGTGTTGTCAAAGAAAAAAGTCCATTGTGATTGAGAAAAAAAAGTATTTTGGAAAACCAGAGTGAACATTGAAATATAATAAAATCAGTTTGCGCATAACAATCCACATTTGGAAAACATTTAGAAAATGGTGAGAGGGTATGTGGCATGTGCAAGCAACTGTATAGTTAAAGGACTATATTACAAATATGTTGAATGTGATAGCTAAATGCCGTGTATAGTCCATATTCATGCCCTAAGATCAAGCATTATCTAGTCAAAAACACCTATAAACATATATTTGTTGTGTATTATAAAGTGGCAATATAGTATCATGGGTATGGAAGAAAGTTATAACAAGCACATCACATACAAAATTCACACTTCCATCCATATTTTCATCATCTCATTTCTGAATCTCACAAATGTTACTTCCAATCAGTACCTGCCATCATATAAGAGAGCATTACAAATACAGCCCGTAATTAAGAGATGTGGGGCATTTTTCAGTACCCCAAAGCTCAAAAATCATTGATATCCCTGTCAATCTAACTCCCAAAGTATAGCCATTGGTCCAAGAAGTCATTTCAATATTAAAATTGCCATTCAACACCAAATTTCAACTCCAAAATAGTGCCTAAATAATTATATATGAGATTCAATTTTGTTGTTTCTCATTAATTACCTCTCATACAAGAGGAATGCTGGTTCCTTTCCACAATGATTCTTTTATCCATCTCTTCTTCTTGCTCGTCATCCGTAAAGAAGGAAATCAATAACTAATTTCCCTACCGAGAAGCCAATAATTGAAGTCACAGTCAAATGAAAGAAGCAGTTGGAGGAATTAATATAAACACAACTCTTTGTTATAGTCAGGAAATAATACTAGTAAAACAAGAAACATCTTTAATAGAAATAATCCATCCTTATTCGAGAGACAGAACCAGACACAGATAGATACACAATACGATGTTTAAGGAGAGGAAAGAATGAAGAACATTCTGTTCAGCATAAATATAACCTACATTCTTACCAGCCTAGCCTCATCATTACTTTAAGCACATTAACCAAGGTGAGTTGGCATCATTGGGGAAGAAGGGGGATTCCATATAAAATAAGAAATACACTATGTTGTGGCAGTCAATGAAGTTGAGTGGAATTAAAATGTTGATTACAATATCAACACAAGGGATATTTAACAATTTGAAAAAATAAAAATAAAAGATGAAGATATGGAGACGCATAAGAAAGAGATCATTAAGGAAAAATATATATAAAAGGCATGAAACTATAAAGAAAGGATTAAAAATGTGAACTATGCATCAATTTTAGAGAAAGGGACAAAAAGAAACATAGATCAAAGCATTGAATGAACCAACACAAACAATATTCAATTAAAGAAGGAAATAATTATTTTAAGTCACACTTCATCTACTACATGTTATAGTGGGACCCATAGCTTACCAAGGAAGGGTTAAAAGAGGTAAATTTGAAAGAGGTTCAATATAGTACATGAAAGATGAAAGATAAAAATAAGGATTATACAAGAAGAAGACCTTAAGTAGATATGAAGATTACTTCATACTCATAAATTTCCACTTCAAATATAAAGGTAACGAGGTAAATTATATGTTTTCTTCATATATTATGAAATAATTATTAGTGTGTTTGTTATTATTGATACATTTTATTATTGTGAAAAATATTGAATGTTCTATCAATGATTCTAATTACAAAGAAATGAAATCAAAATATATGAAAAATGAAATATAAATGAAAAATATGAAATTGTAAGTTTTCTTAATTAATGTAATCATAAAGGTGTAAAATTGACTATTTGACAAATGATTTAGGGATTTCAAGTAGCTTTCCTATGGAGTCTACAATCAAGGAAGGTTTATAAGATGCCTTATTGTAGTACTAGTTAAGGGAAAGACTATATAGAAATCCTACCATATTTAACTTTCCTATGGGGTCTGCAATTAAGGGAGGTCTGTTAAGACACCTTATTGTAGTATCAGTTAAGGGAAAGGCAATATTTAACTTTCCTATGGGGTCTGCAATTAAGGGAGGTCCGTTAAGACACCTTATTGTAGTATCAGTTAAGGGAAAGGCCACATTTAACTTTCCTATGGGTCCTGTAATTAAGGGAGGTCTATTAAGACACCTTATTGTAGTATCAATTAAGGGAAAGGCCATATTTAACTTTCCTATGGAGTTTGCAATTAAGGGAGGTCTGTTAAGACACCTTATTGTAGTATCAGTTAAGGAAAAGGCCATATTTAACTTTCCTATGGGGTCTGCAATTAAGGGAGGTCTGTTAAGACACCTTATTGTAGTATCAGTTAAGGGAAAGGCCATATTTAACTTTCCTATGGGGTCTACAATTAAGGGAGGTCTGTTAAGACACCTTATTGTAGTATCAGTTAAGGGAAAGGCCATATTTAACTTTCCTATGGGGTTTGCAATTAAGGGAGGTTTGCTAAGACACCTTGTTGTAGTATCAATTAAGGGAAAGGCCATATTCAACTTTCCTATGGAGTTTGCAATTAAGGGAGGTCTGTTAAGACACCTTATTGTAGTATTAGTTAAGGGAAAGGCCATATTTAACTTTCCTATGGGATCTGCAATTAAGGGAGGTCTGTTAAGACACCTTATTGTAGTATCAGTTAAGGGAAAGGCCATATTTAACTTTCCTATGGGGTCTGCAATTAAGGGAGGTCTGTTAAGACAGCTTATTGTAGTATCAGTTAAGGGAAAGGCCATACTTAAATTTCCTATGGGGTTTGCAATTAAGAGAGGTTTGTTAAGACACCTTGTTGTAGTATCAGTTAAGGGAAAGGCCATATTCAACTTTCCTATGGAGTCTACAATCAGAGAAGAGTTGCTATGATACCCTATTGTAGTACTAGTTAAGGGGAAGATAATAAGGGAGTCCTACCACTTTCCTATGGAGTGTGCAATTAGGGGAGAACACCCTATTGTAGTACTAGTTAAGGGGAAGATAGTAAGGGCACCCTATCAACTTTCCTATGGATTCTACAATCAAGGGAGAGCGGTTAGGACACCCTATTGTAGTGCTAGTTAAGGGAAAGATAGTAATGACTCCTTTTCACAAGAACCTTTCTAGCCAAACAAGCAATCCACTAAGTAGACCACCTCGTGTGGATGCCTAACACCTGCCACCGGGGCCAAGGGGGCCAAAGTTCTGCTCTTGGGCTTAGCATGGATTTGGATTAGATTAACTTATTGTCATTTGAATTTCTTTGAAGTTTATATATATTTACATGCGTGTACTAATGATTTTTTCTGGTTGCAGGTTCACAATTAAGGAAATGCATAATGTGTGTCTTATGTGTTTGCATTGTGTTTCCTTCGTGTCTTCATCTGTCTACATTGTGTTTGCTTCGTGTCTTCAACTATATGCATCATGTCTACTTCGTGTCTTCATGCATTCAAGTGTTTACGTTGTACTTACTATGTGATGTACATCTCATAAATCTTTTAGACTTTGGCGTACAAACATGTTTGGTGTCTGTGAAGGAGCTTGTGTATGAATGATTTTGCTTGAGGAAAAGCAAATTTGAGAGGGGAGGACTGTGATGTCCCCATTTTAGCATATAATTCAAATAGGTATACTAATAATGATATTATAATATCATATATATGACATATTATAATAATAATCTAATATAATAAATAATAAGATATATCTTAATATAAAAATACTATATTAGTAAATGTATTACAATATAATAATAAATACTTGACATATTAAAATAATGTTCTTTATGATATTATTATAACTAACCTTATTAATTAATATAATTATATTATTATTAATATAATATAATAGTTGATATATTATTAAAATAATAATATATGGTATAGTTATTAAGTAACATAATAAAGTTTATTAATATACATAATATATGTTATATTATGCTTATTAATATAATATAATATATGTTATGAAATAACTAAAACTTGTTAGTATGAATATATGATTTAATATAATTAAAATGTAACATAACTAAGCTATTATTATAATTAATATTAATGAAAGGACATGACTATTTGAAATATATGTATAAATATAGAATATCAAATACTGGAAGGGATATCATACAGAATACTATCAAACATATACAAATAAGAAAGCAAAATCAATAAATGTCCAAAACAAGACATTACAACCTGATAAAGTTTCATGACTTGCTGCTTTGAGAATTTTTTAGAACACATATAAAAGAACTTATATTTTTGTTTTCAATTCATTTTGATATGTTTTGACTAGGTTTTGAATCCCTCAAAGTTGGTTTCTTATTGTTGTCATGCTGATGCATATTATTCAAAATTTTGGGAAGCCTTGTTTGACCACTTATAACTTTGACCCAGTTGACTAAAATGAGAAAATTCCCTTTGCATTGCATTCTAGGGGCCAAAAAATTATTATGTTCCAAATTTGAGCCTATGCAAAATCCATTTGACTAGTTGTCAAATGTGATTCCAAATACAATTTGTAAACTTTTATTGGTGTCAAAAAGTGTAGATTGATCAACACCCCTATTTGGGATGTCATAACTAAGAATACATGATAGATGAGACTAAATGGATTATAACATAGTGTTCTACTCTAGAAATTCTTTAAGTGTGCTAGTTTTTGAGTCTTGATGAATCTGTCTACACACTTTCCTAGGTCCATTCCATTTGTGAAAATCATTTTTCTGGTAGGTGTTCCCAGTCCTACAAATCCAAGTACCCCACTTTGCATGCTTGTCAAATGCACCCAGTTATTTGTCATGAGCCCAAATCACTTATTTATATTTCCCTCATGACAACAAACTAATGCACTATTTTTCAAGCCCCAAAGTGTCAGTTTGACCAATTTTTGAAGCCAAAACTAAATGTACTTTATCATTTTCTAACATGTTTGTTTGTAGGTAGTTTAGAGAAGGCAACTTTGACGGTCAATATCTTTTTGACTCAGACATTGTCATGAGAAAAATCTGATAGTGTGCAAGAACATATAACAAAGAATTAGCATGTTAGTTTTTAGAGCTTAGTTAGGTGTTTCAATCAATTTTTAAAGCCAACCTAAAGGCGTTCCTATCCAAAAATATTAGTCTGTAGATAAGAAGTAAAGTGGGTTTTTAAATGGTGATTTAGTGGTCAAACTGGAATCTAATCAGGGCCACGTGATTGGTTTATTAGTTTGAAGTGTCAAGTGTTTTGATTTAATTTTTTTTTGGCTAGAATCACTCTAGGGCCTGACTAATATCATAAGATTGTTGAGGTATGGATTGGGGAATTATAGGATGTTCAAGTAATACTAAGATATTTTTATTGCCACCTTATATTAGTATGAATGCCAAGATTTGTAGATCAAATGAATCATGTGGAATCTTAATGGGAAATTATTGTGTAGGGCAGGGACTAAACATATTACATCCTAAAGACCTTAGTTTGTGTAATTGTTGCTAGAGTGAGAAAGCTTCTATTTTTATTTATCTTCCCTAATTGGTTCATGCAAATAGACATTGCTTGCACTGATTTTTTGACCAAATTGTGACTGAGGGAATTCTTATGAGTACTCTTCCCTTATTTTCCTATGGGGTTTATTATGAATTGATAATTATAAAAGGAATCATTGTTGATAATTATAACAAGAATCATTGTATGGGGTAAACAATTTCTTTCTTTTTCCTTAAAAATTTCTAGATAGCTTCCCAATGCAAAGATATCAATTGTGGGGCCTGTCGTATAGAATAGAATTGAATGATTGAGAATTGTTGATAGCCAGCTACTAAGAAAATGTATAAGATGAAGTTTGGAGCATGCATGCAAGGAGATACAACTATTATGGACATTGGTAGCTATAGCCATAGATATGATTTCTCACTGGTAGTTATAGCCATATATAAATTCACTCTTATAATAAATGCAAAGTGAAATTTTATATCAGGATCTAGAACTATATAATAGGACCTAAGATATTAAAGTGGACATATTCACAAGAGGTTCTTATTTCTTGGGCAATGCTCTACTTCTGTGCTAATTTGCTAGCATAGTCGTTAATTAATCCATGTAAGATGTTGATTCCTAAGAACTCTCCTAAATACATCTAGAATCTAATATCCATTTTACAACAAGAAGGGTTTTGTCCCAAAAATTACCATTTGTATATGTCGAACAAAGATAACATTTAAGCAATTTTTGTGGCACCCTTGACTAGGAACCAATTCCCTATGGCTTTAGCTAGTCTATAGAGAAGAGGACCTAGAGAAGGCTCTCTCATTGATTGCTAGCTGATGGTTCCTTTTTTAGTGCAAGTTTTCTATAAAAAAAAATTCAATAGGAATTCATACACACACTTCAAGATTTATGGAATGTTTTTCAAATCTCTCTAGGATCAATCTAGAACTTGCACTTTTTGGAGGTTAACTCTAATAAGGAACACATTTTAGCCTTGTATTTTTCTATGTTGATGTGTGGTGAATGTTTGAGCAATTTTCCTATTTTCACCAATTTTAGTTTATTTCATGGTAATTGATGGGAATAGCTAAACCATTTTTTTAATATTAATCAATTGTTCTATGAATTGTAAATTAGTTTGTCAATGGGAATATCTAATACTTTGCTTTGGTTCTGGAGAAAATTTATACTTGCTGACGGGATCATTCAACCCTTGTGTTAACTCTAAATCTTGTAGAATTTTAACTTTTTTGGGTTATTGCAAGCAAGAAAATGGCTCATAGCACTTGCTCCCACATTCGTAATGCAATGAGCAAGTTGGGCACTTTTATACACAA
Source organism: Cupressus sempervirens (assembly GCA_028749045.1). Lineage (NCBI taxonomy): Eukaryota > Viridiplantae > Streptophyta > Pinopsida > Cupressales > Cupressaceae > Cupressus > Cupressus sempervirens. Next base: position 743,504,150 of record CM053787.1, read on the forward strand.
ATACACTCTTGTATAGTGACTTAAAGACACTTGGCTTTTGGAAGCCAAAGACTACTCATGTGGGGCCCAAGTGTAGTGCCTGCCCCTAGTTCGCATTTTGTTATCGTTGCTAAAATCTTTTAGGGCTAGTTTTATGTTGATGGTTAGCAGCATTGTTTTGAGATGATCAGATATTCTACTATGGATTCAGTTGATATGTGATGAGATTACTTAAACCCTACATTTCATGTATGTATGATGGTTATTTTTAGTGTTCGCAATTGTTGATGATGATTATTTTCAGTGTTTGCAGTTATTAATAATGATTAGAAAGATGATTTATTATCATATGTGTTTTCTTATGGATACTTACCCCATACTTGCATGTGTATGGTGTGCATGTTTGCTTTGCGTGTTTACTTTTGTATGGCGTGTTTGATGTGGTTAAGGAAGGGAGTCGTAGTCACCTGCTAGTCAGGATCTACACGATGCACCACTTCCTGCCATTGCCTGTTTAGCTTAGTATATATTGTGCTTGTACATGCATGGTTTTTATGCAGGTTGCAGGTATCGGGTATCGACTTCCTTGAATTGCCAGGATGAGCGTACCCTATCACACTATCTCAATGATAAGAGAGGGGAGATAAATTTTCAAGTCCAAATCCCAACCCTTTTAAGCCATTTGTTCTAATTGAAAAATTAGGACAAGTATCTGAGTTGAGTACCCTCCGAATTCGTTGGATAATGTTATTCGTGATATAAACCTTTGGTTTGATTTTGTATGTATTTTGGCTATGATGGATTTTCGTATTTTTACCTTGTGAGTCTTTGGAGTATTTTCTATTAATTAAGCCTAATTAAAAAGATTTAATTAATGGTTTAATTTAATGAAAAATTAATATGATATTTTAATATTTATTTTATTTAATTAATTGGGAAATTAATTAAATAAAATAATTAAATTTGAAAATAAAAGTTATAATATTAAATTTGGAATGTGACAATATTTATTTTAATAATAATATATTTGGAGTTCATTTTTAAATAAATGACAAAATAATATTATTATTAAAGCTAATAAATATTTTAGCAATTAAGTTTTGGAAAATGAAAATTTAAAAGTGGAAGATATATTTAAATTAATAAAAAGATTCTAAATCTCATGTGATTAAAATATAAATATATTAAAATTGCAAAGTGGAATTATTAAAAGTTAGTGCAAGAGATTTATTTAATAAATAAATAAATTAAATTGGGAAGAGTAAATTAAATATTATATTAATTAATGTGCATTATTTTAATATTTTCTCACATAGGAGTTGGCAAATTCTCGAGAGTTGTCATTTAGACAACACTGGAGTTTGCGCTCTAAGAATGCACTAGTTGTCTACACTTAGAAGTTAGTATTTTATTTGAGCACATGGTGTCTACAACCTTAAGACTTATCTAGAAGCTTGGAGAAGACCCATGCTTGGTTGTCATGCTTATCTTCTAGTTGTTTCTAGAGACACTCTAGATGCATCTTAGAGGTCTTTAAATAGAGGCTCTTTTTGTGTGTTTGGACAAGCTGAAGGAGAAGCTTAAGGGAAGCCTTATGGAAGATTAATGGAGACTACAAGCTTCAAGCTAGAATGGAAGCTTCAAAGTTTACATGCATTGGAGAAGATTCATATGCTCGTATATTTTATATTTGCTTCTATGTTCCTTCTAGCATTTTTAGTCACTTGGAGATTCTTGGTTGGCTTGCATCTTGGAAGGAATGTGAATGATGGAGAAGGAAAGGATTTTCTATGGACTTCTGAGGCATGACGAATTAGCATCAGTGTCCAGGTGCACTCGTGATAGTCTCATATTCTCTTTGTACTATTTCCCTTCTTGTCTTCATCATGTCTATTTTATGTGTCTGAATACTCTTGTGTTAGAATCTACAATTGAATTGGTATCTAGATATTATGTTGGTTGATTAGAAAACATTAGAAAACCCTAGATCCAATTAAAGAGAAAACTAGATCTAAATCGGGTTTGGGTTCGAATTAGAATCAAATTGAGAAAGATGATATCAAATCTATAGTTAAACCTATTGGATGGATTAATGGATATGTTTAGAAAGCAATTATTTTAAAGGGAAAATTCTTAATTTAGGAATTTGAAAGCCCTCTTATTTAAGTTTTATATATATGTTCTCTTTCTATATATATAAAATCTGCATACAATTATATATATATATAAATATAAATATTTATATATATATATATATATATAAATTTAAAATGCTGTAAAACTGATTAACAATCTCTGCGTATATATATTTATATATATACATATACATATACATATACATATATATATATATATTTATATATATATATATATATATATATATATATGTATATACATATATATATTATTTAAACATTGATCGGTAATAGTTGCGATTAAAACGCGATGGAGAGAAAATCTTTATTAATACCGAATCGCATATGGGGGAAAAATGTTTTATAAAAACATTGTAATAATAAACGTTTGCATATGTGTTATGAGGGGCGGGTTACATCTCCTGTGCATACCGCAATACACATACGGGTTGCGGGGTACCTGCGTACGCAGTATACCCGTGACAGAGCATTCAATGCTTAAGTCGCAGGGTACCTGCGTAAGCAGAGTACTCGTGACGGACTGTCGCTGAAGGACACTCGTGACAGCGATGTCCATGTGGTATTTAATATAAAGCCGCAGTGATATGTATATCACTTTAGACAAAATTAATTACTTTGCTATGTGATTCAAATTTTATAATTCGACTTTATATTAACAATTTTTATACATTGATTATTATATGGTATGTATATATATATATATATATATATATATGTATATTTATATATGGGTATTTGATATATTTATATGTGATTTATTTATAATTATAGTATATATATATATATATATATATATATATATATATATATATATATATATATATATATATATATATATATATATATATATATATATATATTGATTTAAACATATGTTATTTATATATATGTTAGATGATAGTTTGTCAATTATCGCTAGTCGAAAAAGACATTGAAATTCATTTAAATTATTAATTTGAGTCTTAAAGGATTAGTAAAATGGTTGACTTTAATATTGATCTTATTTAATGTATATTAAATACTATTTAATATATATTAAATAATTGTGAGATGATAATTTATATTATTGGATTAAGATTGAATCATTATGTTATTGGTTAACACGTTTGATTTATTAAATAGCCTATTGATATACCTTAATGGTGTTAAGGGTTAGTCAAATATTAACTAATGAAGTTTATGTAAAGATTCTCTAGATCGAATAATAATAGTTTTGATGAGTTTATTATTTTAATGTTTGTAGGGTCTAACAAACTATTAATAAATAAGGGTTAGAGATAATCTAGTGGAGATTATTTATTGAAGTTTTGCAAAAGATAATATTTTTTGGATTTGGATTATAATTGATTTTAGTCAATTGATGTTCCTTGAGTTGTCAATATAATTATATGCGATAAAGTTTTAACTTGAAATAATTATCATGATGAATGTGGTCTTTATAGATAAGATTTCCAAAATAACTTGTTATTATTAGTATTATTAAAATATTAATATTTGTGTTGACTTGGATGTACAAACTATTGTTAGTCAATTAATACTCATTGAGTTGATGGTTTGGTTGTGAAATTATTAATTAAATCAATTAATTAGAGTTAATTGGATTTAATACTTAAGTTATGTAATGGAGATTTAATTAAATCTTTTGACGAGATTGTAAATTATCTATATTGAGGTTGACAAGTCTTATGACTTGAATTATGATTTTAGATAATATATGATTGTCAATGATGATAACGATTGAATTAAAGGCTTAAGTTTTAATATTATTTAATTAAGTCTTTATTAACAATTATTAGAATGATAATAGGTCATAGATGGTGTGCCTATGTTAATTGATGGATCTAATTGATCATTCTAATTAAGTTAAGATATCTTAATTGAAGAATGATAATTGGCTCTCTTATAATTTAACGATTAATGATCCTTGATTTATGTGAAAAGTTGAAGTAACATTATAGGAAAGTTAATTAATTAGAATATGGATCATGATTAAAATAGAGAACAATTTAATTAAGGTCAATGATGATCAGTTATTCTTAGGATAATGCTATCGGGAAATCAAATGGGTTAACTTGTAGGTCAAATGATGAAACTTAGACACTGGAAGTATACTTGAGAATGAAAACTGAAACCCCTACACTTGAAAATGGAAAAATAAAACTCTACACTTAACTCAACTATGAGATTATAGCAAAACCAAAACATGTGTTTGCATCGTGTATTCTCTATGCTTCTTGTTTTGGGTTTTGGGTTGACTAGAGATGACAAGACCTAGGTTGTTACCAGAGGCTTGGGGGTTATGAGATGTGTTGGCATGTTGATCTTTTTGGTCTCGATCTATATAAGCCCAACCATGGTTATGTGATTGTATGCTCTATGAAATGTTTTTGTTCGTTCATCAGTCTTCATGTGTGAAGCTGAGATGTATATGTACTTGAGACACTTGACTTAACCATTATTTTTGAGTCATCGATCAGTTATCCTTGGTTTGTTTTCTAGTCACCATGATGGGACTAAAGTGTTGATTTATTTCTTGATGATGTCATGTTGTGACATGTTTGACTCAACCATTTTGGAGTCTTCGATCAATATGATTTTGAGATATTCTTGGTTTCTTGTTGAGAACCAATGGATATGGTGATTATTTTGAGATATATTTTGGTTATTGAGAACCAATGGATACTTGTGATTATCAGTGATGCCTTCAGTTGCCAATAGAGAACTGTTGTGGTCATGATTTTCTATGGATGCTTTTTCGGATGCTCATGGATATTTTTATGATTCTTATCTTGGTGATTTGATGATTCTTATGGATATTTGATGCTTATATTATGGATATTTGATGATTCTTTTTATGGATTATCTTTTGGATTTTCTTTACAGTCGCTTGTACAAGACTATGGTGATTATGATTCCATGAGCATTAGGGTAGGTAATCTACTTGTAGTGTCGGGAAGTGGCTTGCAATGGGGGTCGGGGCCCTAAGTGGCTGCCAAGATAACTCATTGTAAGTTTGGTTAATAAGTGATAACATTTACACACTAAATGGGGATTAAATGAACCTAAAAAGATAATTGTTTTGGATGTTCTTGCCCATGCCTTGAGCACTTGTACAGGCTAGGATGGGAGTAGTGAGACACATGGTTGCAACCTTGCATTCCATAGTATGCCTCGTCAATATGAGAGGATACTAGTGGCCGCATGAGATCTATATGGACCCATGGAGTTTAGCTAACTGCCAGGGTAACTTGTACGAGATAAATGCGATGACACTTTCCCGCTTGCATAGTAGGTTCCTACATGTCATTGTGTGCCTTTGGGAATTAGATGTCAATTTTGTGTATGTTGGAACCTTTGAGTTAGTATACTTTTAGGATTCTTGGACTTATAGAGATTTATGTTTTGTGGTTTTGATATCCTGTTTGGGACTTGAGATTATCTCCTCAGCACGGTGGGAGTGGACCATTTAGGTTCCACGCGGTCAGGTGGTAGTGTTTTTCCACTCTTATCATTTGAGATCCATTGAGACACCGTGGCTGGAGTATTCTTGGTTGGTATTTATCTTCATTATGTTCTTGAATCATTATGATAGATGACATACCTTATGATGGATGTATTTACTAGTATGTTTCTTATATTGATGATTTGCATATGTTAGATGATGCTTTACTTTGCATGTTAGTAGGATGTTTTAGGAGTGACATTCCTACTATGTTTATAGCCGATGATCTCTTCAGTGCTTTGGAATGTTACGCACGAAGGGATGGCTAGGATCCATGATGGTCTAATGATGCTATTTACGGTTGGGAGGAACCGTGCACTTAGTTAGTTATGCTTGTGATGTATGCTTATCTTTTATGATGGATGTTTATATCCTTTGTGATGATGTATCATGTATTATTATGGTTTCATTAAGTCATGGATTAATATTGGATGATGATGTACTTTATTTATATGGATGTTTATTCTTTTAAGCTTTTCAAACCTTGTATCATGAACAGTGGATGATTGAGCTAAACTAAAATGTAGTTACAAAAAGGACACTTGTATATTGTTTAAGTACATTGGATGCATCATTTTTATTTCATTATTAAGGATGTGATGTTAGATGGATAGTTAAGATTAGAAGTAATTCAACGTTAAGGGATCTTTAAAGAATGTAATATGTTATGTTATGTTATTTTCAGTTGGATGTTATTATTGCTTCCGCTAGTGTTGTGTATAGTTTTACTTTCATGTTTAAAAAAAAATAAAATTTGTTGATAATCTTAGTGTAATTCTTTGGATCCCTTGGCGGGGCATTACACCAAGGCTATTGGAGAGGCATGAAACAAATTTTGATGAATATACTAACTAGATGCTAAAGTGGCATACATGTGGATCCAAGTGATGAACCAAAAACAAACACATGGTAGCTAGCTAGACCAATTGCAAGGTAACAAGTGGCATGGAAAAGAACAAACATTGAGATGGTAGTTTCCAAAATTGATGCACAGGATGCTAACACATGTTGGAATCAATAATTCATGCTTCCCCATGAAATTAAGATGCAAGGTCATTAAAAAATGTGGGGAAGTGTTGTGCTAACACGTGGCAGCAAATAGGAGCCACTCACAAGATGCTAATACATGGTGGATTTGATAGCTAATGCTTCCCTAAAATTTGAAGATGTAGGGAAGATAACAAATGCAAGCAAGTGATATTCCACCATGTGGCATCCAGGTGGAGATGAAAGTAACCCAATTATGACCAATCAGGTGACACCACATGGTGATGATGTGGTAGGACATCCAACAAGCTGATGACATGGCAAAATGACTATGCAGGTAGATATAATCAGAGGTCACCACATGGTGATGTGTCAGGTGGTTAGTCATGACTAGTGGACCAATTAGAGGGTGCCACATGGAACCTATGTGGCAGTGATAGAGAAAAGGTCAGACTAGTCATGTGGTGACATGTATCAAGCCTAGTCAAACCTAGATTTGACCCAAATGCATAATTAAAGGGAAAAATTCAAAAGTATAGAAAAAATAATTCTAAAAGTTTTTTCTCTCAAATCACATGCAAGGTTTTTAAAATAAACATAGGGCTATAAAATAAAATTTTAATCTTAGGGAAAGTTGATTTTTTGCATAAAATACAAACCTGTGAACTAATTAGGAACCCGATTTTCAAATAGATCTTTTGGGCATCTCTAGTAATCAGGTATAGGACTATTCTATACTGACAGAAAGCTCTTAGAATGAAATTTCTAAAATTTTAGTTTGTTTTTGCATAGGAAGTATTATATTTGAGATATTTGGGGTTTTCTTCCTAGTGAATATTTTTCAATTGTATTCTAGTAGGGTAGTTCAAGGTTGGTTTTTGGTAAAATCATGAACTAGGTATGCGCAAAAGTTAGTAGGGATACAGTAGGTGATGGTTTTTCACCTCCAAGTTAGTTTAGTGAATGATTTATTAGCATTTTAAATGCATGCCTAGTGTTTTTATTAGAATAAAGGTTTATTATCGCTTGAAGAAGATATTTTAAGTTTGTTGAAATAGAATGAGAGATTCCTTTTAGATTTTTCTTTTAGAGAAAAGAGAGAGGATTTGCAATAGCAAGGGATAGAGATTCAAGTGGACATGTGTCACTTCTAGATTAGATCTGAGATTTCCTTCCTATTCTATATAGATCTTTCTCTTTTCCTTTTTTCTCTAGGGTTGGTTCCCAAGATCTTTGAGCAAGCTTAGCTAGGTTTCCAACATTCTTCAATATTCTCTCTTGTATGAATAGAAATAATAGAGTTAATATAGATAGTTCTGGACTATTCAATTGTTTGATGAGTTATTTGCATGCATATTGAAAGTACAGCTTCAAAGAAATAAATATAATGAACAAAAAACTTCTTAGTTTCATTTTGATTCTCATCTCCTATCTTTGTTATCTATAATGTTTTGTGGTTTATGAACAAAGAACTTAAACCTATTTACAACCCCTTAAGATTGTATGTCTTATGTTTTTTGCTATTGGAATAAATAGCCAAGTAAAAGCTTAATATATATTGACAGGGTTGTTGGTTCCATGAGAAGGATGTTTCATGAGTATGAGGTCTTTATGAAAACTGATCTTTGATTCACAAAGTGATAGGATAGATATGATATCTTGATGTATGGAATATTTCACTCATATCATAGATGTATGTTTGTGATTTATTGAACTACTTGGTAGATTTAAGGCTCTAATAAGCTATAGGATAAACATGTTCTTGCTACTGCATATTTGGTATCTACTAAAATCAAACTTAAATCAATTATCCATTTCCCTTTTAGGTTAACAGTTGAAAGGATACCCTCACTCAGCTTGTGGATTTCATAGGATTTAAAATTTTCTACTACATGCCTTTGTCATTGCATAAGTATAGGAGAAATAAGGGTTTTATCTTCTTTATAGGATTCAGATTGTATGATTTGAAATTGGTGCCATATGAATGAATCTAAGGTTCACCTGCCTATGTCTTATAGAGCCTAAAGAAGAAAGAGTATAGCCTTATAGATAGAGCCTAAAGAAGAAAGAGTATAGCCTTATAGTTAGCCTAGTGTCTGAAGGGGTACATTGTAGATGGGAATTATCTACCCCTAAATGTATTTGTTCCTATAATTGGGTTATTGTAAAACTATTAATTCAGGAGCCAATGTGACCATATTTAATTTGTTGCACCATGACCATAATCACCATATTAATGTGAGTTATGCCATGTGTTATAATCCTATTTATATGAATTATGTTTCTTAGGTAGATGCCCTTGATTATTGGATGTCTAATTAGACTTTTCCTTGGATCTACATTCTTGAGCTCTTTATCCATATTTTTTATGATTATAGCAATGACCTTCAAATCTAGGTGAAGCTTGTGTATTGCTAGCTTTCAATATACACTTATGTGCTTGATGTCCTTGCTTCTCATAGTTAAAAAATTATCCATTAAATTTTGGTTTAGGACTTTACTTACCATTCTTACTTCTACAAATGTTATTTGTATACCTTGGTTTCCCACAGTGATGAAATTTAGGTTTGTTATGCTTTGGCTTTACATTCCTCTAATCTCCACTCTTTGAATATTATCCTTCCTAAGATAGATGCTTGGTGTGTCTTCTTTGTGATCTCATCAACTCTTCATAATATCTAACATACTCTTTAGGTTTATTCAACCTTGTATTAATGAATTCCTTTTCATGTTTCAGTTCATTCCTTAGATGCCCATTCTTAGATTTTAAATTTTCCCTATCCACATCCTTTTTATAAAACTCTTGAGTTGTAAGGAGTAGCTTGTTGCCCATATCAAATTAATTTTGAGTAAGCTTTTGCACTTTATTGTTCTTGTATTAAGTCTTGCAGACATATGACCTTTATCCTCTTCATCTTTATTTTTTTGTTCAATCATTTCACACAATCTTACTCACTAGATTTCATGTTCTTTCTTTAGTACTCTTATCTGTTCATTTAGTGTGTTGTTTCTCTCCAATCAATCTTCTATTACTGCATTACTTTTGTTAGAATTTCCATCGTCAAGTAGTCATTCAATGTTGTCTTCTTGATATAGAATGTCATTCTTTTAGATAGCCAATTCCTTTCTTCTCTTTAAGGATTTTTTCAACTCCTCTCTTACTACTTCAAGATGCTATTGTATGATCTATATGTCAAGCTTCTGATTCTCAATGCTCTAAATCCCACCTTATAAGCCTCCATCTCCAAGATCTCAACTCTCATGTGATTAGACTTCTTTTAAGAGAATAGAGCTTTGATACCAACTTGTTACAAGTATTATTGGGAAAACAAGATACTAAGGGAGGGGGGGTGGGGTATGGGGGTGGGTGTGTGAATCCAATTCTATAAAAACTCCTATCTCTTGAAACAAATCAAATGCATTCAACATTAACCCATCTCGTATCAGCATCATGAATCATATAGGGCCATAAACTAAAATAGATCTAACTATAAATCACATGAATGAATATAAAATTAAATTTAAACACATAACAAAAATATTTGGTTATCTAGAAATCCTCCAAGGTGAAGGTAAAACTAGGGTGGGAATGACACGCAAAAATATTCACTACTATAGCAATAAATTGTGCCTATTAAGGCTATAATGTTTGATCATTTTTGATGATCTGCCCATTAAGGGGTCTTCCCTACTAAGAGATTACAAGACTTATTTAGTATACCTTGATTAAAGGATTTAAATCTACAACTAAGTAAGAACTCAGTTTGGAGATTTCAATAAGTATGTTACAACCACTCTGTTAAGATATTTACCCTGATTCACTTGCTAAAATGTCTCAGTACATAATTCTTCATTTAGCACTTTGATGATAGATTACAAATATTCTCTTTCCAATTTTCATATGATTTCCATATCTGATAAAATTTGTTCTATCCTTCAATTCTGTCGTGCCCAAAAATTTACCAGATAAAAACATAACCAATTTTTTTATTTTTTAAATTTATTTATTTTAAAAAGGAACAAGTAAACTATAGTTTCTATGTATAGGCCTAGGTTGATAGTGAATATTCTTATTAATCGGTGACTTACTCATCTCCACTAGATTTGGATATGACTCATCATTCCTTCATAACCATTCGTGACCATAAAACTTATCTTGGTTAGATATAAATTTGACTAATGATTATCTAATTATTCTTATTTCATTTAATACTTTAGCTATTTATTTTATTTAATTTTAAAATACTTATTACACTTCATTTTAATTATTTCCATTACCCTTAATTATAATTTTAACCATTATCACTAGACATTAATAATAACTCATTTTACAAAAAGGACTTACTATCATAACATTAATCAACTCCAAATGAAATTTGACTATATAATACTCTTGTCATTTGAAAACATTCACATTATATCTCTAACAATTATGGATACACCCCATACTCAAATATCTTATCACCAAATTATTCCAATATCATTTGATTTTCGAGTCTATAAAGTAACCATATGACTACCCACTTACAAATTCCTCTATGCAAGTAAATTCACTTATAACTTCTATACCGTTTCCACCATCCAAAATCATCTCATAATAAATATTTAATGTAAATACATATTCCAAAAATAATATTATCTATTTCCATTAATTTTATGTAGGTAATCATACCATATTAGTTTAATTGATTTCTAAAACACAAATTAATTTTATATATATATATATATATATATATATATATATAAACTTATAATAATTAATATTTAAATCCTATTCTATGCTACAAGGCTCACCCCATCTTAACAACAATAAAATTATACTCCCCAATCAAAAAGCAATTTCCCTTGACTTACCCTAGCAACTATGCTACACACATAGATCTACACATGTCACTCTATGAACTTCCCTCCTAATGATGTGACTTGTTTTACCCAACCTCCCACCATGTTTCCATGCAGCAACGGCTAAAGGGTAAACTATTTTGTTTACCCCTAGCCATGTATAGCCTACCTGTTGTCAGGGCATCCTGTTATTGATGACGAAAAAAGCAAGGGCCTCGTAATTTGGCGATTCTTTTATTGGCAATGCTTTAATAACTTATTTTTATTGGAATGCATTCCAACTCCCATGCATAGGGTTATGTTAGGGTCCGTAGGTTTCTTATTTGAAACTTTTTTATTATTATTAATGTTAAGGCTTTTCACCATGTTTCGCTAATTTCCATACAGTCACGTACCTTTTTTGCTCTCGTGACCCATTATCGGGAAGGCTTCTTAAAATCCTATCATCATTCAAAGTTTCATAGGTTCTTAATAGGGAGTCAACCATGTTCCCTATTATTATTATATTTTATTTTTATTAAATTTCTTATTTAAGTTTGGTGTGATAGTAACCTGCTAATATTTTAATACTCTGTAATTTTGGGAAAGGGATTAATTTCTTTCCCATACATTTTCTAGAGAGGTGAATACTTACCTACAACAAGGTTAACAAGTTTTTTTCTAAGTGTCTACTTCTCCAAATTAACTCCTTTGTGTTGGCTTATTCTATGCATGAAATTGCAAATGACTACATTTCTTTGATAGAGTAGTAATGTCTCCTAATAAAATGCAATTAGTTAGGACTTGAAACAAGACTGACTAAATAAGTAATGATACATGTGTAATGCACTATCAAATATGGCGATGTTCTACAACTCAGGAACGCATAGCTTATAACCTTTTAATACAACATTCAAATCTTTATATGAAAAAGACCATCCTTACTTATAACATTCTTCCTCATATCATTAATGAAATATTAATGTATCTACCATTCCTTTACAAATACCCAAGGAGAATGAAGATCATGCAAATTTCTTTCATAACACTTCAAATTAAATATGGGAGATTTTATTACAATTACAACAGATACATGCAACCTGTCAACCCTTCCTTCCACAATTTCAATGATAACATTGATACAATCTCCTTTGCAACTCATGCTAAACTATTCCATAACACATAAAAAAAATTCTAATAACCATTTTCTTACAAGTAAGACATAGATTGATATACAATCTGCTGATATTTCCTTCAACAATTTTCAGGTAAAGAGCAAAGATACAATCTCCTTACACCACAATGAATATCAATAGAGATTTACAAATTTACAACCCTATGAAGGTGATAAGAACATATAACTTTCTTCATGTAATTGGATCCTTTTCTCTAAGTCAAGGGTGTGGCTCTAACACTTTTCAAATGATGCATCTCTTTTATGACCTACACATAACATGCACACAAGAAACCATGGAGGCTCACCTCCCAACCTAGGCTTATATGAAGCCACCCACCGAGCTAGGGAAACAAGAACCAAACAAGTTACACACATACTTCACAACATTTTGCATAAAAACACAACACAAGCACAATCAACACCCCCCCATGGCTTGCACAATGATTCATAATTGGAATCATAAAACGTTGGGTGAAGGTGGGCTCTTCAAAGAGGAGATATTATAACAGCATAAATAACATATTGCCAATGCATTTTTCCTTGCAAGGCCTTCAAAATAAATCACCTCCTCCTCATCACCCAAAACTACTTATACCTCCCAAAAAAACAAGATTCATGGCCATAATGGAGCCCATACTCCATGATAATAACAAACATTCATCATGAGGTAATCTTTCTCAACTGCATTGTCAAGCCCAACTTATGCCCTTCACCCAAGGCTTCTCTTCCTCCCAAGGGTGAGTGAAGCTTTCACACCCTTAATCACAATTAGCACTTACATTCAACAAGAACAACAACAACAAAGCAATGAAGAACAAGTAAGGAAAACCAAGGGGAAAAAAAAAAAAAACAAGAATCCCCAAGAGCACAAGACACATTTACTTCTCCATAACTTAATGACAAAGATCATAATACTAGATTCACAATGCAATGCATACTCCATAGGTAACTCTTCACACTTGCAAATTTTCCTATCCATACTAAAGAAAAGAATAAAAGAACATGTTTGAGCCACCAACCTTGGTCCAAGCTAGGGTAAGGATAGTTTTAGTAGAGCTCCCTTAATCTCCCTCCAAAACTTATCTGTCTCTAAAATTAGAGAGTGGGTGAACAACCCACTGACTTGTCACTCACCTCCTAAAAGACTCTCCACTAACCATTTTTAGTAAGAACATCAAGCCTCCCTTTCTTACATTATTTCTCCTCCAAAATAAGAAGATTGACCAAGTGGGGTTGTGAGGGTTCTATCATGGAAAAACTCCCAATTTCGGATTGGTCTAAGTTAGCTTTGTTTAAGGGGTTCCCAAAACTAGGAAAACATTAAAATAATTAAATTTAGGCCCCTAACCTAATATACTACCATTAGGGTGGCTTTTTGACAATAAAATAACACCTTAGGATCCCATTTAGACCCCCTAAACTTCTTGTCAAGTTTGAATTCGAATTTCTACATGATGTGACCCAACCAAACACTCTCTCCCAAATGGGAGTACTTAAGCATTAATTTGAAAAGAAGGAAGAGGACCAAGATTGAGTAACCTTGAGACCAACACTATAGGTGACATGTCATCAACACATAGACTATACAAGTGTCAAGTGACACACATTAAAAAAAATACATTAAATTTTCCTTGACATGCCCTTAATGCACCTAGGTTATGATTAAACATATTTACAAGCGAGCAAGCAATCATGCAGTTACGAAGAAAATTACTTTCACAATGAGGCTTTTGAATCTTCCAAAGATTCGCCTTGGTTAAACTATGTCCCAAGGTTTGGAACTTGTTTCCTCCAAGAATTTCCATGGTTCCACTTCCTGCACAATAAACTCAAACATCAATAGTCCAAGGAGTCATATAACAAGTATAACGTATAAGTGTATAGTGATAATCATAATTCAAGTAAATTTTCCCATTTAAATCATCCAGATGTTAGAATAACAAATATTCTTAACATAAGCCATCAGATTAACATCTATGTGCATATCAAAATCAATTTATCATTTACTAGTGTATCATAAATCATCATAACCGCTTCTCTAAATATCATAATCATTCATCTCATAAAGCATCATAACCAAATTGGCATCTATTTATAATCAACTTAACATTTAGCATCACATCAAAATTCTAATAATATCAATTCATAAGATTGCATCCATATATTTTCAACCATTTCCTACAAAATAGTAGGTTCTAAGTGCATATGATAATGTAAACCACTACTACTAAGTATCAAAGTGCCTGAATAAAATAATCCAGAGTCCATCAAGTCCCAAATAACTATCAAAATATCTAGATCTTGAATATCCAAAATGTAAATAGAATATCCATGCTATGACGGGTTGGGGTGAGGCCTCACAAATGCTAGGTTTCATTGATTGATCTTTGCTTCTAATCATCGAGCATATCCTTCCTTCACACATACACTTTTCTCTTTGCTCTCTCTTGATCAACTTACACACACACACTTTTGATTTAAGGTTTGGATTTCAAGAAGGGTCTAGATCATAATCAACAATCCATATTTCTCCCTTTTTCTACTTAGTCCCTTTTGTTTTGATTTGTTGCACTTTTTTCATAGGGATTGATGACCTAAACAACTCCTTAGTTATCTCCACAATCATTAAATCATGTATAGAAATTGACCAAAATGGTTTGCATGCATTTGTCCCATTCAAAGACATATACCAAGAGTGGTTTATTTGACACTTGATAACCCTGACACTCGGTCATAACTAATACTCATGTTGTCTCTCAACTTCTATATGTCACCAATAATTGCATGAATTGGCATGACGTAATTTTTTTTAGCTTGGCATCTATTGACTTTTGACATTATGCAGTATAAACTAGCACTCAGTATATAATGGGGTTCTTGGTAAACTAAGAATTCCTTGGCTCAAATTAAAATGTAAACAAGTCCAAAATCATTTGGCCTTCATTGGGTGGCTTGGTCATAGCAATGACTAACCAACATTTCCTAGGGAATGACTAAGTGTTTGACACTAATAAGAAACATGACTTGAAGATTAGAAATCTCCCTCTTTGACATTAGTGGAAAAAACACTTTGTCATGGTTGATCATTCCATTAAAAAAATCAAAATAGTACTCTCCCTTAGACTATAACTTGGTCTTCATAAAGACTTCACCATATGTACATCATATATGCATGTCTTAAAAAATGATTAATAAATTAAAATATGTCACACCTTGAATCTTTAGCTAATTTCCACCTATGACATATGCATGACCTTCTAAGTTAGATCTTACACACAGACAAACACATACACACATAATATATCCCTCTTGTTTTTGTCACTTATGGTTACTAGGATGAAGGATTCAAACCATGTTTATTCAAAAATGGTTTATGAATCTATATAACCATATAAAGTGTATTATCCCAACTAGTTCTAATAGATTCTATAATTGAATTATTTATCTATAGTTCAACAATGAATTAAACTAGACTTTCTATAGTAGAGAGATGGGAATCAATCTCCTTAGATAATTCTATCTCTCTCTACATACCTACAAATGAGGTATCAACTTGGATTGAATAGAAATTAATTTATCCCTCATGAATCCATCCATAGCTTGTAATTTAGCCAATCTCCCTAAGGAAAAAATTAATTTTCTACAATGAATAGAGCTTGAACTTGTGCCCAGGCTCCAAGAATTTCCTATAGACTTTAGATCTAGCTGTAATTTCTTAATATAATCTTGAATATCTTGTGTGAACCTTGGTTCATCAACACAATGATTGATACAAAATTTGAATATTATTTACAACTTCCTCTATATTGGTTACAATGTTATAAAGTTTAACTTGCCTTATAGCAATCTTGATTGACACTTTCTTAAAAACTTATTTCTCAAATTTCTTATCAAACTAGTGTAACAATTTCTTATTCACCTAAATGTCATTATTGTTAGCCTTCTCAACAATGTGAACTAACTAGTCTATAAGAGGTGTTTTCTCATCAATACCTTGTATATCAAATGCATCAACTAAAAATATCCTTGATCCCATGTGGTACTTGCCTCTGTTGACATTCCTTTTTCATTTCTTCTTGCTTCACCTTCCTAGCCAATACATCTTGTAAAATTTGCATCTAATCAAGAGTCATATTGTCAAGATCAAATTTGGGAATTACTATTACCTCATCTAGTGTCAGTAGCTTTCTGGGTGACTTGACCTTCTTCTTCATTTTCATTTCTTTAGATGCACTAGTGCTTGGGTCTTGCAGTTCTTACTCACATGTCCAATTCTATGAAACCTATAGCAAACTAAGATTCCATTCATCCAACTCTTATATGTACCTCTAAAATGTGTCCTTTTGTAATTTTCTACACCATGGCCATACTCACCATAGTAATGGCCATTATCTTATGTGAAATGAATTACCTTGCTTAGGTGTGTGCCCTTGCTTCTTGGATGTCTAGTTAGAATTTTCCTTGGATTTGCATTCTTAAGCTCTATGTTCATATTTTTGACAATTGTAGAAGAGACCCTCAAATCTAGGTGCAACTAGTGTATTCCTAGTTTTGGATCTACACTCATGTGCTTGATGTCCTTTTCTCTTGTAATTGAAACTATATCTACTAAATTTTGATTTTGGATTTTTCTTACTATGCTTGCTTATGTAAATGTTTGTTGTATGTCCTATTTTTCCTAAGTGATGACATTTAGGTTTGTTGTGCTTTGGTTTTCAATTTATCTATTCTCCACTCTTTGATGATTCCCCTTCCTTAGATAAGTCCTTGGTAAATCCTAGACTAAATGTGTTGTTGGGTCTTCTTTGTTATCTCATCAACTCTCCATAATATCTCATAGATTCTTTAGGTTTGTTCAACCTTTCAATGAATTCATTTTCATGTTTCAGTTCATTCCTTAGATGCTCATTCTTAGATTTTAAATTTTCAATGTCCACATCCTTTCTATTAATCTCTTGATTTATAAGGAGTATCATATTGGCCATATCAAACTAATTTTGAGTAAGCCATTGCACTTCACTGTTCTCATCAAGTCTTGTAGATATATGATATTTATCCCCTTCAACTTTATTTTTCTATTTAGCCACCTCACACAATCTTACTAATTGGATTTCATGTTCTCTATCTTTAGTTCTCTTATCTCTTCATTTAGTGTTTTGTTTCTCTCCAATTGGCATGCTATTGTTGTATCACTTTCACTAGAATTTCCATCCTCAAGTAGTCCTTTAGTGTCTTCTTCTTGATATAGAGTGTTATTCTATTGGATAGCTAGTTTCTTTCTTTTATTTAAGGATTTCTTCAAATACTCTCTTGCTACTTCAATTTGTTGTAGTATGATATAATATCATTTTGTTGGATAGCCAATTCCTTTCTTCTCTTTATGGATTTCTTCAAAACCTCTATTTCTACTTCAAGCTCATGTAGTATGATCTATATGTCAAGCTTATGATTCTCAATTATCTTTCCCACCTTATAAGCCTCCATCTCTAAGATCTCAACTCTCAAGTGGTTAGACTTCTTTTAAGAGAACAAAGTTCAGATACCACTTTTTGGAAGTCTTATTGGGAAATCAAGATATTAATAGAGAGGGGAAAGTGTGGGGGGAAGGGGGCGGGGGTGTTGAATCAAGATCTATTAAAACTTATATCTTTTGAAACAAATCAAATGCATTCATCATCATCCCATCTCATATCTATTGACATATTAGTTAAGTTTGTTATTAGTGACACACACTTATTCAGATTTTATATGGCTACCGAGCTCATTGAATAGTCTACAGTGTTTGCCATGTAATTTAGTAGCCACTGAGCACTATAGTTGCTACTGAGTCTTCTAGACTAATTTTAGTGTTACTAAGCATTATAGTTTCTACATAGCTTGTAGTTCATATAATTTTAATCTAGTGTTAACAAAGCTATATGATGATTAGTGATTATCGAGTATAGCCATGGTAAACAAGTAATCTAGTTTATGCTGAGTTACACAGTATCAAGTGAGTCACTAGTGCAAACCGAGTTCAAGACTACCTTGAGGTGATTAATATGGACCGAGCTTCTACTTCTAATAAGTGCATGATGATGTTGAGTAATGATAATGGGTGTTGAGTATGAGAACTTCACCAAGTCAGTCTTCAGAACTCGAGTGTCTTCATATGGGTTGACTTTGTAATATTGGTTTTAACTTGTATGATGGCCAACTTTGTAATTATGTCAATTGGATTGGTATATATGTAATGTATTATATTATATCCAAATATGTAATATATGAAGAAAAATGTGTAAGAATGTGAATGTGAACAAGAAGTAGATAAAGATTGTATTGTAAGGCCATATCAAAAAAGTAGTAGTAGAGCCAAAGCTATCATAGAAAGGTGATTAGTAAATCAAGGAATCTCTATCAGTAGTTCAATTGTAAGTTAGAGAACTACTATTTCATCCTCTAACAAGTGAACCAGTCAAAATCCATTAACAAGGTAGACTTAATAGTCTTTCTAAAATCTCCTTACCGAGTGCATACTCTATTGTGTGTTTGTAAATCCTCTAACAAGGTGGACCTAGCAGTCTTAATTGCTCCTAATAGGGAAGATCATCAGAAGTGATCAATGTAAGCCTTAACTAGCCAACTTTATTTTGTAGTATTAAAATTTGTGGGTATCATCCCCACCCCAGTTTTACTTTCTATTTGGAAGGTTTCTGGGTCACCAAATCATTGTGTTCAAGTGTTATGAATGTCTTTTATCTTTTTAGTTTCTCATGCATGCAATTAGATCGGATATGATGAACTAAATGGTAATTTAAATATTGCAATTAAGTTTTGAAATTGATAAATTTTTAGAGGTTATTGATTCACCCCTCCCCTCTTAGCAACCTAGCATTGTCTTGAATATTTCCAACAATTGGTATCAGAGCTTTGTGGTTCTTAGGAGAAAGTTTGATAGCTTGAGCAAAGATCAAGGATAATGGAGATATTTAGACTTGACAAAGCCATTGACAATGAAAAGCTAGATCTAGAAATGGACATTGCCCAACTAAAGAAAGAAAAGGAGCATCTTTCCCAATCTCTAAAAAGAAGGAAGGAACTTGCAAATCAAATGAATGATCCTCAGTACATTGAAGAAATAATTGAAGACTTTTCCCTTCAAGAAGCCCAAATGAATCAAATGATGCAATCAAAGAACTCCTAGAAAAGAATGGTTCCCTATAGGAAGAAGTAAGGAAACTAAAAAGAGAAAAAGAAATTCAATCAATAAGATTATGTGAAATCTTGGAATGAAAAAACAAGATAAAAGAAGAAATGGATGGAAGGAATAATGAAGTTCAAAATCAATCCCTTCAGCAAGCAAACCTTATTGATCAACTCTTTAATGCAAATGAAGAAATCATGAGCTTAAGATCTCAAAATAAAAAGATAAGGAATGATTTAAATTATGAAAGATTGAGGAATGATCTGAACTCTAAAAGAAACTCAATGAAAGGATAATGAGATCCCAAGCAGACATGAGTCAATTGAATCAGCTAAAAAGAATCAAAAACCTACTTGCAATCAATGTGGTAAGATAGGTCATACATCAAAAAAATGTTGGAAAACTGGAAAAGAAAAATTCAATGGAAAATGCTACAATTGTAGTCAGCATTTTCATAGGGCTAATGAATTCAAAGAGAAACCAAAATTTGAGGCCAAATGTCACAAATGCAAGAAACAAGGTCACAAAGCATCAGAATGCAGAACCAAGACATTCAATTAAACAGAGAAAATTATGAAACTTATATTTAGTTGGGACTACAACACTTGGTGTAGATGTCATTACTATGGAGAATTTGGACACATTGCCATGAATTGCATTAAACATCACATGAGGAGAAATGACACCACCATAAGATGTTTCACTTGTACCAAACTTGGTCATCTGGCCAAGAATTGCATGAATAAAGGTAGAATTGAAGATGAAAAGAAAGTAAAAGTTCACAACATTCAAAATTAGATGAGGCAACAATAGATTCCAAAGTCTACCGAGGATGCTAATCCAAGAAATGATGGTCATATCACTCAAGAAGTGGGTGACCACCATTTCCAACTAAGTTTCCAAGGAATAACTAGAGTTGGGTTATCAAGATCACATCCAAATAGTTCCAATTGAAAGATGACAAAGATCCAAATCTGTATTCAAGGTAAAAAGGGATCACTAAGAAAGATTAGTATCAATTATCACCAAGTTATCTTCTCTACCAAGGTCAGGTCATGGACTCTACCGAGAAAAGTCAAGAGTAATTGAGATACCTTTGGTTACCAAGTTTAGTAGTCTTCGTTGAATGATCAAAACAAGATAGTTGATGATAGCCTATCAAGCACAATGTCAACTTAGCTACCTTCATACTAAGCATTCATGGAATTTTTTTAACAAAAAGCAAGAAATCAAATTCATTTTTCACTATGAGATCTAAGTGATATTGCAAAGAAGTGAATTACTATGTGATCAAATGACCATAAGTAAATTTGTAGAAATTTTTTAAAGTTTTTCATAGTTTATCAAGTAAAATGGAATCAAGCAGAAACAACAAAGCAAAGAAAAGGTCTAAGATGTTGGTCAGAGGAGTCGAGTGGAAAGTGCTAGACTTCAAACTTATGCCCACAATTGCAAAACCCCTTGACCTAAGTAGAGCTCAATCATAAATCCCTCCTAAGGTACTCCTTATTAACAATATTTGAGCTCATTTCATGTGTTATATTCAAGAAATTGGTACCCTAGAAATGGATGATGCCCTAGGTGAATTATGTGTTGATGGAATTCTCAAACCTGAGCATAAAAATTTGAAAGAAAAAGGTTTAACACATATTCTCCACATGCCCCAAGGTTTTCAAATTATGTGGATTAGATACATTCTAAGTCGAGTGCATAATGGTCAGCTATGGCTTGAGCAACCAGTTGTGATCACAAAGAAAATGATTCATTGTATCATTGGCCTTCCCATGCTTACCAAGGCTAAAACTACAAAAACCCTAGGTCAGGT
The DNA here is from genome assembly GCA_028749045.1 of Cupressus sempervirens. Taxonomy (NCBI): domain Eukaryota; kingdom Viridiplantae; phylum Streptophyta; class Pinopsida; order Cupressales; family Cupressaceae; genus Cupressus; species Cupressus sempervirens. The sequence continues at coordinate 743,525,780 of CM053787.1, forward strand.
GGAATTGGAAAAGAAAACCCTAGGCAAGTGAGATGGGAGAGGCATGAAACTTAGTAGTTTAATAGATGTAGAGTTGAAATTCAAGATTCATGTGATAGCACACAAGATATATATTTTGAGTTGTCTCAACAATGTGTCATGTCAAGCTATTGATTTGGCATACAAAGTGGTGAAGAACAATTTTTCATATGATCTTGCAGATCTATGGTTGAAGCAATTCAACAAGAATATGGAAAGTATTAGGACTTCCAAGAACAACCCCTATAAATTTGGTTCACTATTGACCTATTTTTTCTTCTATGTTTAGAAGTTCTTCCTTTCCAAAGGCATGGTACTATGGAGAAAAGATGTGCCAGTATTGTACCAAATTAATCAATACATTTCTAAAATGGGTGAGAACTATGTTACCATTATGGACAACTACTTCAATGCTTTCAAGGAGAAAATAAACAATAGGTTCAAGATACATAAGAAGCTAGTTGAAGATTACAAAGATGATGTGTGCTTTATGGTAGATAGTCATAGAGTATACATCCAAGCAGTGAAGCCTAGAGTTGTGTGGGTGAAACCTCTTCCTTATGAGGTAAATATTGATGAAACCAAGGATAATATTGAAACCCTAGTTAATCAACCTGTTGATCCAAAGACACCATAATTTGGAACTTATAATGAAGCTAAGGCAAGGATAGAGCTAGAAATAAAGGTCCCTTAGGTGGTTTAAAAAGGAAAGAGGAGGATAGCTAAACTAAAATCAAGCACACTTCTTATGTTAACTGAGGCAAAAGGTGAAGATGTAGAAGAAGTAGAGGATGAGGATGAGTTTGAAAAGGAAGAAGAGCATGTGAAGAAGAAAGGAAAGATGGTCATCACCAAGCGACCTAAGCTATCCACTATAGTTTTTACAAGGAAGGTGGTGATATTATATTTAGCTGACCTCCAACTACATTCTAGGATAGACTCATGGTATTGAGAGAAGGATCTAGTGTAACCAACTTCAAAGCTCTCAAATATGAGACCAGAATAGAGACTAAGTAGAAATAGATTGAAGACCTAGTCATGGATAAAATGTGCCAATGGAAATACTCACCTGATTAGCTAGCATCATAGATTCCTGGTGTATTATTAGACAAAATCAAGGTAAGATGGTAAAATACCAAAAAAACTATCAAAGATATTTATACACAAACCTTGAGACAGTTGGTATCGATTATGTCAGATGCTGAGGTGAACAAGTCATTGAAGGACAATGAGAACAAAATGAAACTCAAATTCAATACTTGTTTAGTTTTGATGAAAGACATTGAATATGTTGTGAAGAATGCCACAAAAACTTGGAGAAATGTTTATCATCTTCACAAGCCAAGTGAATAACTAGTGGAAATTAAAGATGATGATGATGGCAGTGACAAGGTGAAGAAGATGATGAAGCACCAACTCAATTTGTCACAGTTGATTATGAAGAACTCATGAAGGAAGATGAAGAAGATTAAGAGGAGGAATCTACTAAAGAAAAAAAGCAAGATGATGAGGAGACTTACCTAGTTAAGATAGTTGTGGCAATCATTTCCTCACTTCCTCACTTTCCAACCAAACCATTAGCCACATCAAGGTGGAGACAGCTTTAGAAAGTTTGATTGTGACAACAACAGATACTTCACATGCCACAACACTCTTTGCCCCCACATAGCTCAATACATCATTGATAGAAGTGACTACCACTTCATCTACCGAGCTACAACATCCATCTTCTTCAACTACCAAGTTAGTGTCATCAGTAATGGATGCAGTGTCTTCTACAATTTTTAGTTCTTTAGTAGTAAGTACTTCAATTTTGGATACTACAACTTTTTCTACTTTAGTTTTGGATACTTTAGTTATGACTTCTTTAGTTTTGGATTCAACAAGCATTCTTGTTAGTATTCCATTAGTTATTACTATATCAATTTTCACTGCAAGTCCTAGTATATCAACTATTGTTTCCATCCTAGACACAAAGGTATTAAGTACAAGGACAATTGAACCTAAGGCTCAACCAAGTACCAAATTTTTGGGAAAAGGAAAAGATATAGAGGAGGATATAGATTTAGATGAGGAGATAATAATTCCCAAATGGGATAATTATAATCTTTCTATAAACCAAATGAAAATAATTGGTGAACTCCTCTAGAAAAAGGCAAAACAACAAAAACTAAGAGAGGAAAAAGACAGAGAGTATAAGATAATAGAGGATGCCAAAAATATTGTGTCTAAGGAAATAGGTATTGAGGTAGATTCTTCTCAACCTATTTTGGTTCAATTAGCTGAAGTAGTCCAAAAGTTCAATGAGGACACTGGTGGACAAGATAAGCTAATTGAGAAAGTTGAAAAGAAATTTGACAATAAAGTGCTTGAGCACATTGCTCAACAAATTCCTATTCATCAAGTTGAGCTTTCATCAATTTTGACCAATCTTGAATCATCCAGAACCAATGTGACATCACTTTTGGGAAGTTGTGTGATGTTTCCAAGTTCACAAAGGAAATATAGGGAAAGCTAACAAAAATTGATGAGGATCTGAAAGCTAGTGCATAGAAGTTACAAATTGATTCTAGTTCAAGCTTTGCACATGACATGAAGATCATATTTTTGTTAGACATGTAGGTAGAGTTATGAAGAGAAGAAGTAAGGATCCAATCAACACTGATTGATATTCAGAATATGATCTTTCCTATCATGGATACAATGTAGAAGCATATTGTTTACTCAAAAACCTTGATCCATGACACCAACTTCTCTATTGCAGATCACATGATAGAACTCACTAGTACATTTGGGTTCAATTTTTGACCTTTATTGGTCAAATTTTCAACCCAATTTTTAACCAAGTTTTGACCAAATTTGACCAAACCATTGGTCGATATTTTTCTGGTCAAAATTTTGACCAAATCACTGGTTGGTGAAATTTTTGACCAATCTATTGGTTGAAAACCCACCAAAGCCATTGTCTAAAGGTCATATAGGAATTGGTAAAAATTTTGACCAATGAAGGCTGAAATTTTGACCAACAAAGGTAGAAAAAAAATTTAGACATTGGTGGAAATTTTGATCAATGAAGGTGGAAATTTTGACCAACAAAGGTAGAAAAAAATTCAGGCGTTGGTGGAAATTTTGACCAACAAAGGTAGAAAAAAATTTAGGTGTTGGTGGAAATTTCCACCAACAAAGGTCGAAAAAAATTAAGTGTTGGTGGAAATTTCCACCAACAAAGCTCAAAAAAACCTAGGCGTCGGTGGAAATTTCCACCAACAGGAAGGTGTAAATTTTTTTCAAGCATTCTATAAAACAGTTTACATGTCTTGCCTATGATACAACATTTTACATGCATCCTACACTCTCTCATCCAGCTGATGATGGATTACGCAGAGTGATCTAAAACCATTATTCTAAAAAACACACACAATCAAATCCAAAATGAACTTGCACTACAAATGGATTATGGAAATCTGATATTGTTAATTTTGCATGCATGTCTACCAGGACAAATATATGTTTAAGTTGTGATTGTCCTGTAGACATGCGTGTAATTTTACCAATATCATATTTCCACAATCCATTTGTAGTGCAAATTCATTTTGGATTTGATTGTGTGTTTTTTAGCATCATGGTTTCAGATCACTCTGCATAATCCATCATTAGCTGGATGAGAGAGAGTGCAAGATGCATGCAAAATGTCATATCATACGCAAGGCATGTGAACTATTTTATAGAATGCCTGAAAAACATTGATAGTAACTAATATGAAGAATATATAATTAGTTATATGATTGAGAAAAATCATGTACCAGTGAGTTGGTTGAAATTTTGAGCAAAAAAATTGAACCCAAATGTACTAGTGCAAGTATACTCGCCAAGTTGAATCTTTGAGTTCGATCATCAAGTCACCCCACCAAAGTGCCTCATCAAGGTCAATCTTTAGGTCCACTCGTCAAGGTTGCTCACCAAGTCATCTTGCCATGTTGCATCTCTAAGTGGCCTTGCTAAGTCGGCTCACCAACTTGCCCCACCAAGTTGCCACTTTAAGCCCATTCACCATGTTAGCTCGCCAAGCCAAATACCCAAATCAACTCACCAAGCTGACAATTGAAGTACGCTTGCCAAGTCGACTGTTCAAGTGCGCTCACCAAGTTGACTCAGAGTTCATTCATCAAGTCACCCCACCAAAGTGCCTCATCAAGGTCAATACTTAAATCAGCTCACCAAGTTAGCTCACCAAGTTGCCTCACCCACATGTTCCTCTAAGTCCCTAAGTCTGCTTGCCAAGCCAACAATTCAAGTGCACTCACCAAGTCAAATATTTAAGTTTGCTCACCAAGCCCATCCCCTAGGTCAACTCTCTAGGTGAGCTCGCCAAGTCACTCCCACGTAGTCACCTCAATGAGTTGACTCTTTCAGTCAACTCACCAAGTCTACTGTTCAAGTACTCATGCCAGGTCAGATCACCAAGCCAACCCACCAAGTCATGTCACCAAGTTGACTGTTCGAGTACACTCACAAAGTTGACTCTTTAAGTTCCCTCATAAAGTCACCCCACCAAAGTGCATCATCAAGGTCAGTCTTTAAGTCAGCTCACCAACTCACCACACCAAGTCAACTCACCAACTCACCACACCAAGTCAACTCACCATCTCACGTCACCTAGTGGACTCGTTAAGTCGGCTCACCAACTTGTCCCACCAAGTTGACTATTCAAGTATGCTCGCCAAGTTGACTCTTTGAGTTTGGTCATCAAGTCACCCAACCAAATTTCCTCATCAAGGTCAGTCTTGAGGTCCGCTCATCGAGCTTTCTCACCAAGTCAACTCACCATGTCACGTCTCTAATTGGCCTCACTAAGTTGGCTCACCAACTTGCCCCACCAAGTTGCCACTTTAAGCCCACTCACCATGTTTAATTTTGAAAATAACATCTAGTTACCAAAAATTGACATATTATGTCAACGATTAAATGGAAAATAGAGTAAGAAGGTATAGAAAATACCTTTTGTCCTCCTACTACGTTGATACTATGTAGAACAAAAAATTTATTGATCAATGCGCTTTCATAAGTATGAACATGATTATAGTAATTTGGTAGCATACGAAGAAGTACCTGTAATATGGTCACACTGGTAAACAATGAAGAAAAGAAAAACAATAGGATGCTGAAACCTTGTGGAACATTAAGGCAAACTGAGGAATCCCACAATATAAAATTTGTGTACCTTACAACTAGCATTAGTTGGCTACCAGACCTAAATGTATAGCTTAAAGGAATCATTTAGTTATAGCTAGTATCTTAAGATACAAAGATGCATCGATTTCCAAGGATGTTGACAAAAATTGCCAAATAAACTAAGAACAATAACTCCCACTTTCTTTGACTAATTGCAAAAATTGCATAGATGAGACTAAATTAGTATGCTTGGTGTTTGAAATGTAAATCTCTTGTACACCCAAAACCAAGTGTGGAAAATTCAAAATTTTGTGAATCCAATATGTTTAGGGACAAACACACAAACTCAAATATACTGAAATGCATTCTGTACAATACCCCACTGCACCCATAAATAGTTTCACATCCAACTCAAGATATCCCATATCTATAGATGAAGATGGTATTAGATGCTCAATTGAACATTTTATCAGTAGAACATGTTTACTTTTACATAGCTTTGGATCAGAATGCAATAAAAAAACTCATATTTAGAATAGGATAACTAAATAGGTTCAGGCAATTTGTACTGTAGTTTATAACACTCCTACAGTAAGTTCTTTTAATGATGCAACTACCTTGAGGATTTCACTTTTCATCCAGCTTTCTCTAACAAATATCTTCTGTGCTTACCATTCAATATGTCAACAAAATATTCTGCTCCTTACTCCAGGTCCCCATATAAAATGTCAATAAAATGTACCTTTCCCATCTTTGAGCCCCTTACTCCAGGTCCCCATATAACAACTCCCATCTACCCATCTGTGGACTCCATCGCCATGCTTCAACCCATAAAGCCATTGCCCATCATATTTATCCCCATTGGTCTAACTCATAATCCCCATTCGATCATGGGTTTCCACCATATCTTCTAACTTATCATAAAAGGCCACAAGGTTAAGCCTACTCAAATTGGCATGAAAATCTAGCTTCTCTTTTTCTTCCTTGAAAATCACTTCTTTGAAGGCATCATAGTATACAATCTTCATCCTCACACATCTATTTCTATAATCTCTTAGTCTTGCCATGTGTCCCACTTCCTCCAATTTCACCATTTCTACCTTTAGCTTATTGATGTTCTCCATGAGCTTGTCCTCCACCTCCCCTACCACTCTCAGGAAAAGTCTAGCCTGGTAAGAAATAAAAAGAACAATTTTCAGTACATATTAATTTAACAAACAAATTGTGCATCATAATGCTTTTCATAGTCAAACTCAGTTTCATCTGTACCAATTTACTATGGACTGATGTTTTCTACTTATGTATAAATATATTCCAACTATAAGACAATTATTAGGATTCAATTATATAATTTTTGAATCCAATCTATTGATTCATTTACATGAATAAATGATCGGTTGTATATAAAAATCTATGACTTTTTAGTTGAATTTATGAACTCATTTCTCATGAGTAGCTGTATACAAGAATCTCTCTCATGAGAATGATGGTAGTAGATGGATGCAATAAAAAGACAAATAAAGAGGAAGGCAATAAATGGACAAGTTATTATGGATCAGTTAAGTGGGTTCTTATCACTGATTACTTATGAAAAATAAACCAACAAATTTAACTGAAAAACTACACAATTAAATTCTAGTTCTAGAAGTATCATAATTTAACTTGCTATGAAAAAATATCAAAACTTTACATACTAAATAGATAAAAGTAGTTTTCATTTTAGAAATTATAAAAAATAAATTAAAATATAGATCAAAGTCTAAATGCTAAATCCGTCATTCACTCTTGTAGGTTACATCATGGATCCAATGATAGGCTTTGAAACCTAATTGCTAAGTAATCTATAGTTCTCTTCAGCTGGCTGAATTAACATTTTAACACTAAATTCTATTCTTCTACACCCAATTATGCTCTTCTATCGAATCAAGCAAGTGAAAACTAAATTCTATTTAGGAAATTGCATTATGAGTACAATGAAGGATAAAAAAGTTCTTAAAAAACCAAGCAAGATGAAAAATTAGAGGGCATTTTGAAAGTGGCTTCCATCTTTTCTTTTTTGGCTTGTAAATATTAAAAAGTAAGATGAATAATGTCAAGAAGCTTAATTGTATTCCAAGGCCAAGAGCATCTAGTTGGACTTTGATGGAAGAAGAAGGTGTACCTTTTGATAAGGGACGCATAGAAAGCCCTTCCAAGTTAACACTGCTTGTGTCAGCATGGAAGACTGCATCATACCTAGTGTGATTTGAAATATTAGCTTGATCTTGGGTAGTAAACAGGGAATTCAATAAGAATGGTTGCAAACACAGAATTCAAGAAATGAATTTCATTGATATGTGTAGCATTTTAATTGATGATAAAAAACTCTATAAAATTACCAGGAGTAAAGGAACTTCCTCGATAGGAAGCCCTGCTCCAAGATCCCCTTGAGCTACCATAGCCTAAAGAAGAGGAAGGAAGAGACAACTGTTAGAATCCTAAACAACATACAAATACCATAAAAAAATCAATACATGCATAACTTGAATGAGTGTGGCTAAAAATGAAGGTGACTATGACCATTCACATGCAAACAGTGTGTAAATGCTTGTCATAAATAAACTAAATGAAAGAAAACATTCAATAATGTCCAAGGGACCACCAGATAAATAAATTACTTATCTCAAGAATTTAGTTCAATAATTTATCTTACAAGTTGTGACTTACAAGTTTGCTGGTGTAATTTTGGTAGAAACTATTTATTATGGGTATGGTGTTTGATATTTGAAATCTAGTAAGTTTAGAAATTTATTTTTACAATCTTTTCAACAAATTTATATTTTCTAAACCATTTTGTATAAGTACAAGAGAAGTTGTCAATGGTTAATGCAAAGAGTGAATTAGAGAATCTAGATGTAATTGTTTTCTCAAGCTAAAAGAAGTGATACCATTTTGAAGTAAATTGATAGGTTGTAGGCACAATTCAAACCATAAAACAATAATGTCAACGTTGGAGAAATTAAGACTCCAATAGTTGAGCATTGGGGATGCAAAGAGGCATTTTAAATTTGGCAAAGTTGGATTGCAGTTTGAATATTCTGTAGATAAGGAGGGGCCCTCACTTTCAGCCAGAAACTCACTCATAAGTGAGTGATGTCTAAAAACATTGGACTTGATTAGCTTTCTTGAAAGAAGTTGGCTAGACTACATTTATAAGCACCATTAAAGAATCGATGGTTAGTTTGATTGAATCCTTCAACGAACAATAGAAAACCTCCCATTTTTCTCTATGGTTGTTTTGATCCATATGCCTCTATGTGGTATTTCCCAATCAAGCCATTAATTTTTGATATTTTAAACAATAAATTAAATGTTAGTGAGGTTAGTAGATGCGTGAGCTGAGCACGGGAGCTATAGACAACAAGATTTTATATATATCTATATATATATATATATATATATATATATATATATATATATATATATATATATATAGTTTTCTCAAAGCTCTAATAATTACTAGGAGTTCAATAAAATTATGAACTATAATGAGAATATAATTGACTAACAGAGTGGTAGAAGAAACTGTGAGATGTTAGATTTAGGAATTTGGTCATAAAGAGTAAATTTTATATGTGACTACAAACTGATTATAATTAAATTTATTTAAGAATGCCAACAATGCTGGAAGACATCTCTGAATTTAGTATTGTAGTATCTCCCTTTGTAGAGTACTCTACAGCTACTGGATGGACTATGATTCTAAAACATAGAGACATAAATATATAAAAGTTTAAATATTGAGAAGGTTTAATTATATTATGTTTAATAGAGTTACATTCTAATGAGTTGGAATTAGATTAATTATTCGGATAAAATTTATTTATACAAATAAAATTCTTCCATTCATCTGGTGGTCCCACAAGTACTAAAGAATGGAGATCCTACAGACTGAGAACACAAACTATTTTGTAGAAACACTACTCCACGACAATTCTACACTCTGACATTGGTGTTTAGACAAATAGTAGAGCCCTGAATATTAAGAGATGCATGATCATTCACAGTTTCATCAGATTGACATATAAACTACTATATGGACTCTAGACATTTGGAAAGCTAAATATTTACCTGAATAGGGACAAAAGACAAGGGTGTTATTATTTAGGAGACTGGCTTGGTCAATCCTCTAGGTGGTATCTTTCAACGTCAACTGAGTCGATTGAATATTTGGGTGTGTGAGATATGCTAGAGACTAGCCAAATACTGTTAAGTGGTGTTTATGAGAGATACAACAACAAATCTTGGATACCAAGTTCAAAAGAAGGTAAAAATTAACAAAACAATAAGATCATTGTTTCTTAGCTTTTGAAATCTAACTTGTAAGACAATGTTTCTTAGCTTTTAAAACCTAGCTCATATCCTATGTATTCAAAATTTGGCATCTCATACCCAAACAAAAGGTGACAATATGGAATTAGAGCTAGAATGAACCTAAAGCTAACCCTAAATTCCTCTCAAGGTAGCACTGACAAAAATTATGGCAAATAGAAGATCTTTTCCCATGCATGGTATGACAGCTACACAAAAATACCCATAGCCCTTGCATGCCACAACATCTCTATTAGGAATTGGAAAAGTGCATTTCCTCTTGTAAAAAAATGTTTCTTGACAGTTCACAACTTCTAAGACCTTTGTTGTGTAGCTAAAAGATGGAGAGGACAAAGATAACAAAGGCATAATTAATGAGATTGAATTAATGTCAAATTTATGAATTACGAAAGTAGAATCTGAAGAGAATGCCATGTTTAAATACATACACTGAAATTTCATAAGCATAAGATACCAACAAGTCTTGCATGGGAATGTACCTAGTACAATCAATTATGAGAAGTTGTGATGACATAAAAATGCCCATCAGAAGAAAACAATCTCAGAATGAGGAAGATGTCAAGATTTTCACAATTGAGAGTTATGCCATTTTAACCAACTTATGTCACATTTAGAAAAATCTCCAAAGGCTATATGGCCTCACATATTTTACTCACATAGGAAAAAAATCACATTAATTTATTTCATGTGAAAATTATAGCATAAAGAATATATCTATCCCTCCTTTCAAAGTGTCAATTTAGATATTACTGTCCACATTTAAGTTTTACTCTCTCATTTCTTGACAGAACCATCTTGAGCTCTATGAGGAAACTACAATCTAAAAACTCAATAGCTAGGAATCAGTCAGGTAGCTAAATGATGGTCTCATTCTAGTTAACTTCACTAAATGATAGACAATCAAAAAAATTGATTTAAAAACATCTTTACTGCAGCTCATAGTCCTTGCCAATAATTTAAAGAAGATTATAACATATTCACAAGTAAAGCTTTTATATTTTGTATTTTATATCAAAGCCGTACAAAAACCATCAAAAACCAACAATGACAAAGCGCCAACATCCAAACAAATACATGCATGACTAAATAGTAAACAAAGTAGCATGTGCATTTAACTTTCTATATAATGCTTGACAAGCATGACTTCACATAATTTATTAACCCCATTCAAAGCAATATCACCAATCATAAAGTAACAACTTATCCAACTAAAACCTCTGATCTAGGGAGACTATACTTACCTGATCCAATTCAGAAAGAATTGAATGAAGATTTGGTATTGAATCAACACTTTCAATCTTCACAGTCACATGGATATCCGCACCACAACCTTCACATAATTAGAAATAAAAATGCATTGATATTTTATCACTTTTTAAATTCTGATTTAAAATTTAAATTAAGGGAACATGCTATATCAAGCCCAATACTGTCTGCAGAGGGTTATATTACACTGGAAAGTTAAAATTTTGCTTCAAAGGTTTACTTTTAAGGTAATATTTCAACTCATGCACCACCTTAGCATCTTTAAGAAAGGAAACAACATAATAGTCTATGCCATTCTCAACTCCAAATTTAATATCATCCCAATCTTTATCTACGAAAAAAAAAGACAAGAAATAGATTTTATCAAATACCAAATTAAGCTATCTCAGATGTTGTGTTGGTCAAAAAAACTCATCACATATACAAGAAACAAAAAAATACAAATATTACACATATTTCAAGATTGATAAACATATCATTCAATTATATTCTAGGTCACTTCAATCAATCAATTTATTAGGTACAAAAAAGGGAAATCACAATGAAATCAAAGTCCCTAAGAAAGAAGCAGATTGAGATGTATATGTCAATAAACAACAAAAATCTAATTTTCTATGCATACCTGAGAGTTGATAAAATGGTCTTAACCTGTAATGGAAGGCAGGGTAGCAAATTTTCTACACACATTTAAGTGTCATCATGATTTAAGCTCTCCTCCATCGATTACTTCACAAATTATAGAATCTGATGTTTTTGACTTCACTTGCATGATCCCCTAGAGAAATTCAAATAATGATAAGAAATAGAAAGCTATGAAAATGTTGCGAATAACATTAGTAACTCTGTTCTTTTCAGCTAATAAATGAATTTTCAAGCCAGCACAAGAGAACATACCATCAAAAAGTAGTGTGTCTCCTTTCTTCACATCATTCACAAAATCATCATAATTCACGCTTACATAGTCTTTACAGCCTACTCCTCTTTTGATTGTGAAAGTAAACTCTTGGCCCTTTGTGAGCATGATAGGCTGTGGTAGATCTCCACTTTTGACTTCAGGGCCCTACGATAAAATGATCTTTAAATTTATTGTTTGAGCAAAGGACTAACTCAAAAGACATATCAAAAAGGGTGTTATTTGATAAATTGCACCTAAAACTCAAAAAATGACTATTAATAATGTAGATGCATTTTAATTTAGGATGAAAAAAAAGTGAAACAGATTTCAAATCTACATCTTTTCTGATTGGCTAACAATGTTGCAATATGAAAATAACCCACATTATGATGTTTTCAAACAGTTAGTTCCAGCAACAACTTGTATATAATAAAGGAGTTTCAACACCTATGCAAATCTAGATGAAAGAAAATCTTGTATGATCTTAAAGATTTCATGCATATTGATAATATTCTCCTATTATAAGATTTCATGCATATTGATAATAATAAACTTAGATATCATTTATAAAATAAACTCTTAGACTTTAGCGATAGAAAATGCTTCCTATTTAAATTACCGGCCAACAAAATAAGTGTCTCACATTGCAAATTAAAGCCCATAAATATTTATAGCAAATGCATAGAAATAGATCTAAGCCTAGATCAAGATAGCTCAAGTCCATATGAAATGTCTCAATGATTGAGTTTCTATATATAGTTATCTTATTTTAGGGCACCAAAATGGGCTTTATCCCCTCACACAAGTAAATGATCTATTAAAATATCCTAGATTTTTAATTATAAATATTTTCTTCGAACAAAATGCCACAATCAAATTGTGAACTAGAGAATATTGGAAGGCCACACAGGCAATTACTTCCCACAAATACTATGATAAGAAAAGATAATGCTCACACACTAGTTGAGATCTGAAATAGAACAAGCTTTAGCAATACATTGCAATATATATATGGATCTTTTGGCACTGTTACTAAAATCGTTTACCTTCTAGGTAAGAACATAAGTTTGTTTCAATATACAACTCTTCAAAAGGAATTTCATATCAGAAAAAAAAAAGTAACAAGAAATAAATTAAATTGCAGTGCATTAGGAGTAATATAACACATAATGAATACTAAACCTCAATTGAACAAAAGACTATACAGTGGCTTCAATAAAACTAATGCTACACCTAAACCATCACTTGTAGCAAGCTACTTGAATATATGTAGTACAAACCATCCTAGAGAACTACCTCTAATTTTTAAAAACGTTTTCTTTTACTGGGTGAAGTTTTACTTTTTGCCTTGGCAAAGTCAACCAGGTCTTCAAATAGCTTATCTTCAGGTTTAACTTGTTTGCTGGAAGTTAAAGATTTTTGTGGATATGCATCATTGTAAGTTCCATCATGAATGGATATGAAAGCCAATTTGCCTAACTAGATTCTTATAATGAATATATGAGAGCACTTCAATTTCATTTTTGAATTCTACTACACCATGCACTTGTAGAGATCCTTTCTTGTTCCTCTTTGTGCCCACCACTTAGCCCACATTATTGCATGTCTTATACAAGAAAGTCTTATAGCAAGCAATTTACCCAAGATTCTTGGAGTTGTTCCAATATAAGATATGATGAAATCATGAACTAATTGCCTATTATTTAAGAAAATGAGAAACACTATAAGAAACTTTGTAGTGCTGCAATAATAGCCAAATCACCAAAGTAGGCATGCTTTTTGGATCATATTCTCTCTCAAACACAGATGTAACATGCATTTTGGTTGCAGGTGATTTCTAGGATCTTGGGGTTCACTATCAATTCCAACACCTTCAACTAAAATTTTTGAACAAGTCAAAAGTTGGTCCACTATAATGATTAATAATAAACTTTATCATTGTTCAAGTCAAAAGTTTATCATTAGCAAAAATGGTAGATAATTTTGTTCATGGTCTCAAGAAAAACAAAGACTGCTTGACAATAGCAAGAAACAACACAAATGACTTAGAAATAGTCTATCACAATGAAAGACATATTTTGCCCATCATAACACTAGCAATGCTCTACTGTCTCATTTTTGGTAACAAAGACACCCCCCAAAAATCTTCAAACATGAAATGATCCACTGTCTATTAGACTGGCATCTAATCCAAGCTAAACCTCCATCAGCAATTACATGCAATCTCCTCCCTATAAATATAACCTTTATGACTATTCTATGGTTTAAAGGAAACATGAAAGCTATGAGAATTTTCAACTCAAAAAGACTATGGGCATACACTATAGTCCATTGTGCTCTAAATCCACTCAGTAGGAGGATCCAATTTTTAAAACTTGAAAAAAATAAAATTTAAAAAGTTTGGCCACAAATTTACTCAACCTGAGATGGATGCAAGTAATATTTTTAAAGATATAAGTAAGACTATACACCGCTCACATAAAAGAGGGGTGGCAATTAAGAATAGGTATACAAATAGATGAGAGCATATTGGAATCACAATAAGGAGAATCAATAGCTAGTCACACACACTCAGCTAGTTAACATTCACAGGAGACCCACAAAATGCTATAGTCAGTATTGATGGAGAAACGTCATATTTTCAGGGAATCAATTCATAGTAGACTTGAATAGATAAGCATATGCGGGAAAACCTAAACAAATTATTTGGAAACTTGTAAACATTATGTAGTAGAAAATAATATCAGTTTAGGGGAATAATAGATTAGCTTAGAAAAAATCATGAAGGAAAATCAATTCAAGCACCAAACAACAAAGCATAGCAGCGGACAGTACTCGTATATACCCAGTATGCTGGTGGTTTCCACTGTAGACACCTAAAAATCCTTTAGAAAATAAGATTTTTATTTTCTAAAAAAAATTCCTTGATGACATCATCATTTATTAATTTATTTATTTATTTTTATGCCATTAAATCCCTTTATCTTAATTAAAAATATTTAATTATGGAATCCCTCCCAAAAATGTTTAAATCTTATTTAAACATTATTTCCTTATTTATTAATTATTTAATTAATAAATTGACCAAAAAACCCAAAATAAATAAAAAATTTATTTTTGCCCAAAACTTGGCCAATTTCCTTAAGACTACTAACCTCTTCCAAAATCTTCTAATCCTTCTTTAATTTTGATTAAAGGCTAATCCCATCATTTCCTACCCCTAATCCCGACTCCAAATATTTAATTAAGATTAAATATTAATCCTCATGTTTATTAAAAAAGTTTTAATAAATATCTCCTCAACCCAAACCCTTGAAATAAATAAAACTTTATTTATTTCCTAAAAATCTAATTTATCCTCATCCTAAGAAGTTCTAGACTCTTCTAGAAAGTCTTCATCCTCATCCTAGGAAGTTCTAGACTATTCTAGAAAGTCTTTATCCTCATCCAAAGTCTAGACTCTTCTAGAAGATGTCTTTAAACCTAATCCTAATCCCCTCCTAACCTTGTCACATTCTCCAAACATGGGTTAAGACTTACTAACCCAAGCCAAAGTTAACAAATATCTCCTCCTTCACCCACCCTCATTAAATGCCATCCACTTGCCTATCCCTAAGCTAATCCTAAACCATCCTAATCCATCCTCTAATCATTTGCACAATCCTAAGCAAGCTTAAAACCTTCCTAATCAAGCCCAAGTCGAAATTCCTCTCATCTCCCTCAAAATATCCCAACCATAAAACTTTATGAAGCCCACTAGGCCATAAATGACTCTTCCAAAGCCCTTTCATTGCTCTTACAAGCCATTATGAGGGTCTTTATGAAAATTTTATCCCTTGAGCCTGCTTTGTTGACTCATCCTTCCCCTTTCCTCCATCCTCTCACCCTGTGACATGTGTCACTCCCTGATTGGCTGTAAGAAAGCACAATCCATGTGCTCTCCTCTCATGCAATCTGAGCCCTCCATGAGCTTTTCCCCATCCTTGCATCTTAGCCCTTAAACCCTCAAGCCTCTTGCCTATAAATTGGATCCTTCCCCTTTTCAAAATAACACAATCCATGAAGTAAAGTCATAATGCCATTTTAAGAAGTCATTTTACATCAAAACCATAAATTCACACCCAAATTCCAACTCCATTTGAAGCTATTTTTGAAGCATAAATCTTGAGCATACATCCTATCTATTTAGACAAAGCTACTCAACAAGAGAGCTTCCCATTGAGAGAACCCATTAATGGCTCATATTCTCAATTAAGAGCTCATCTTAGTTTATCTTGAAGTTTATGAATTTTGTTTAGTTTGTAGAAGCTTTATTTAAATTTGGTTTCTATTATCATACTAACATTGCTCATATACATCCACTAGCATGCAAATGTTCTATTGGATTCATTGTGGTTCCACACACCTTGGGCCAACAGTTTCTTTTGGGTTAGGCAGTGTGAGCTTTTAGCATTGGCTTTCAATCCAATTACCATCGGCAGTCTGACTGATCATGGCTCTATAGCTGCTTGGCACAATCTTTCTAGCTCCAAACAAAAGTTCTATCCTATAAATTGAAGTTGATTTCAAACAAGTATTGATCCAGGGCATAAAATAACTGTGAAATCAAAATGTAGTATAAAAATTGACTAAAAATCAACTTTTGAATCAATATACTAAACAAAAGATGAAAAGAGGAACAAAGAAAGAAAAAGATTTTGAAAAGATTTCAAAGCTCAGTGGCCATGCTCTAAGCATTGTCAAGAAATGCAACCCCAATAGTTGCATATGTGAAACAAAGAGTTGAAGTTCAAGGTTAATTACCTTGCACCCATCCTACAGGTGCTCCAACAATCAGCAAAGGAGATCTATGCTACCCATGTTCAATATGACTTCTACCTCCATGGATTCAAAATTCAAACTCATTTTTTGGGAGAATTTATTGTTTGTTGAGATATTATTATAAGTGAGCAGCCTTGTGCCCATTTGTAATAGAGAATCCATTTCATGTAAATGAGCTATTGAGTATCATATATATAACACTTTTTGACTCCTTATTAATCAACAAAGGAACCTATGTGTATGTGTCTTGCATTGTAGATGGTTGTTCTCAAAAGTCTAACTCTTAATTGTGTCTATGAATGTCTAATGCGTATGTGTTTTATCATTGTTACTTTTGTGGACTAGTGATCCATGATTCATAAAGCTCTATTTCAGTTATAAGAGGATGTATGTTGAGCATGAGACTCTTCATTTCTATTATTTCCTCTGTTGGTTTTTTCCTCCTTTTGTTTACAATAAGGCTTATGCTGAAACAGGTGAAGAACTGGCCTTGTAATCATGGATATTGACTCACAAACCTATCATGCATTTGCGTGGCTTTCCATGATTGGTAGTTAAGCAGAATGGATTTATTCTAAACAAATATTTAGACCAACAAGTCAACCCTTGATCCATTGGGAATGACCTCATTGATCTTTGTTTACCACATATCATTTCAAAATCTAGAATATTAAAATGTAATTAAATGACACAACCACTACACAATTGCCAGACTCTTGTATATGATGACACATAGAATAAGCCACTCCTTTTTCTATCATCAAGCCTATGTTAGTGAAATGGTTGCTTTGATAGAAATACACTGCTAGATGTTATTTCCATTTTACATTTATCTACCATCAAAAGAAATTTTTTGGAAATGATTGTTGAATGTCTTCTAACACATGGCCTAGAAAAATATGCAAGAAGCAAATGATGTCAGTTTGCAATCTTGTTTCATTTGAATGAGAAGTTGTTGCATTGACAACAAGCAATGGAAGGCCCTTCAGACACCAGCACATAACTGGTCCCACATTAGTGGCCTTTCCTACTAAGAAATTATGTTGTAGTTGTTGTGTGATCAGTGTTAGTTTTTGAAGGCAGATGATCCAACCATTAAACCATACAAATGATAGAAATGTGGTTAAAGAATAGAATTTAACACCAACCCAAGCTTACCCTAAATGATGTAGCTTGTGTTAGTGTGGTTCAGCTCTTCAACGTTGCCAGGTGTGAATTAATCCTTTCACGCCGCCTTCTTTTAGCTTCACTATGACTCTTTGACGCTGCAAGAGCCTTTGCTTCTGAAATCTCTTTCAATGTCAACTAATTTGAAGCATTCATGAGCTCTCCTCTACTATAATCAAGCACCAAAGAACCCAAGCTATCAAACCTTGTTGGCATTGAAGCTGTAAAACCCTTTTGGCACATACTCCTGGCCACAAAATGCACTGTAGGAAATGATTAAGCCACACAAGCTGTCTTTCCCGTAACAATAAATGAGAAATTAGGGCAGCAACAATGAAATTAGGGCAGCAAATAGAGTTTTTATTTATTTTGACATATTGTAAGCCCGTGTTGGTCAAAATTTTGACCAACATAGGCTTGTATTATATATATATATATATATATTGGGGTCAAATGTACTAGTGCCGATCACATTGATTCCCTGATCCTAACCATTTGGTTCAACAAACTCAAAATCTAAAAGTGTCTACTCAATGAAAATTCCAACTATCAATCTCATAGCTAAAACATCAATCTCAAATATTTGAATAGAACAACCTAGAAATATTCAATATATAGTAGAGAACAGAGCAAGAATCAAACATATAAGTAAATTAATTTTAGTTGGCCGATATAATTTTCCTAGCCAATAAAAGGATAGTCTTGGGACATCTTATACTAAAATTTGGAAAGTGTGCTCCAATAGTTCATCAATGACACATTCAAATCCATTTGCCACAAGATATTCTAGAATAGTCAATGCCTTGAAATGAAAAAATATGAGTTTCTTAATAGAATGTTTTACAACTCCAAAGGTGCCATAAGATGAGAACAAAATCAATTTTGTAGTTTTGATAGAAGATAAAAAAAGGAACACTTCCATTGCAAAAAAAAACATGTTTTTAAAAATTACAAATGTCAGCTCAGGCAAGTCATATACTATTGTTGACTTTTGGCATGAACCAAGTATATGCAGCTTGAAATTACTAACTGCCAGAGAAGGATTAGAACAATCCACCTTGTAAACATGATGCTAGTTTCTGCTGGTGTCACTAACCCTTTTCCATAGAACACCCATAACCAACTAGCTTTCATTGCTACATCAAATACAAATTGCTTTATCCATTATTTGTTGGATGACTGCCAAAAAGAAATGTAAATATGTGTGAGAGCTCTGTTGCAAAACCCTAAAGATTGTCTTACAAATTTCTTATAGCTTGAGCAATCTCATCCATAACTGTCCCATGTGGACCCCAAGGTTCATCAATTGTTGCATCAAGTACCTACAAAATAAAGAAAGTGATCTATGAGTTTCCACTTTGAAATGCCAGAAAAAAAATATCATAAGAGATTTAGCTAAAAATGCACAAGCTTCTCTCTAAACTAAAAAGTGTTCTTAAACCCTTGCAATCAAGATATCCCATGTCAACTTCAATTTTTGTGGACTATTCTTTGTCATTTAAAATTTCAATTGCTTTCAAAATGGTACTAGATGATTTGTCACAGCCAACCCTCTAGTTGAAAGAGGAGTTGCACATAAGAGTGAACTCTATCTCTTTTTTAGTTAAAACTTTATCTATGTAGCTGTATTAGAAAAATCCATATAATGTTCTAAATAATCCATATTACAAGTATTTATTACATCATTACTAGGAAGATGCTATTGATTAGGATTATGTTGTACTTAAATCCAAAAAAAAAAAATGTATTCTACATCTTTCGTCCTTAGTTTTAACTAATGACAGGGATAAGTCATAAAAATGCTGTCAATAAATGATGGGAAAAAATCATCAATAAATGAAAGAAAACAGTCATATTAAATGCAGTCTGGCCATTGCTTCATTTCTTTATTAAAAGTTGACAAATACAATTGATTATTATCTTTTCACTTAATCCAACAAAGTACATCAACAGGAAGTTTGTTGACTTGTGTGTCTTTAACTGAAATTGTACAAAACAATAACTAGAATAGACTATCTATGTTTACATCACAATATATATTAGAGGTCTCAAAACTTCTTAATGTCAAACTTCTAAACTTAAAAACAAAATGAAAACATCATCGTTAACTCTACAATCAAGGAATGAGCATTAAATACTTCTGATCCACAAATAATAATAATTTGGCAAAGAGAAATTTGGTGATTCTTACCAATACATCAATAGTTATCACAGTGAGGATGAATCAAATTATGAAATGACTCTTCAATAACAAAAAGAAGAAAAATGACTTAGAATCAATTGAAAAACAACACACGATAATCTGATCAACTACATAAGAACTTCATTCAAATCAGGTCAAGTGACTTACACAAAGATTTTGCATGATTTTGTTCTATTGTTGAGAATGTTGATAGGAAAAAATGACCACAGGTTGCTAGATGAATATTATGACCCAACTAAAGAAGAAATATTTTTATAATGAAATGAACCAAGATTGTTCTTCTACAACTGCTACTCCAATCCATAAATGCCTATTCATAAACAGGTAGCATTTATAAAATGTATAATATATGTCTGAAATGGTGATTGATAAGATACAATCCATAAGTAGGAGAAAACACAGCAAGTCAAATTGTGATATTGCTATCAAGATTTAACTGTGTGATTTTTGAGTCAAACTCGTTGATACATATTTAATGAAATGAATGTAATCCATCTCTCGTGAGAATTAATGGAACAATTAGCACTCATTGGATCTAGGTGATGCTCACAGAGGTGAAGCACCAAGACTTCTCAGGAGGTCACCCATCCCAGTACTACTCCAGCTCTAGCATGCTTAACTACATAGTTTCCTCCATGGCTAAACCCACTCCGCTTGTAACTCCATTTACAAGACCGTCACTAAGTGTTGTGCCTTACGAACCATTCATTAGAAAGCCCCTTAAGCTCATCAATTGATAAGTAGGAGATATTTTTCCACATCAAGTCACATTGTGATATTGCTATTAGTATTTAACTGTTTGATTTTTGAGTCAAACTCATTGACCCATATTTCATTAGTAGTGGTTCACTAAACCCATCTCTCATGAGAATGATTGGAACACTTAGCACTCATTGGATCTAGGTGATGCTCACAGAGGTGGAGCACCGAGATTTCACTGGAGGTCACCCATCCTAGTACTACAGCTTGAGCACACTTAACTACAAAGTTTCCTGATAGAATTATCATAATTAAAAAAAAAAATCTTAACCCTTATATTTTTTCACAATAGCTTGCTAGTTCATCTACACTTGTGAGGAATTGGATCACACACTCCTGTATCTACTTAGTAAAGTGCAATTGGCTACACTAGAAAAAGGAAAAGGACTTGGTTTACGAGCATTCAAATCTACTGCTCCTTAAACAAAGTGGCTAAGAGGGCACACAAGGGACTGAGATAATAAGCCCATAACATATTGACTTGGATCTTCCACTTCCCACTTTGCTGCACTTGATGTTGATGATGACTATGGGCAAATTTGTGGGCATTGGAGTGCTAGTGCCAATGCCAATGCTAGTGGAGCCCTATTTGTGGTTCTTCTAATTTACCACTACCTATATCATCTAATATAGATGGTGATGATATTTTTTAAGTCCCATATTTATTTATTTTAAATGATGACTCACTGTTGACAATTGACATTATTATTATTTAATTTTAATATATATTATAACATTTGAGTTTCACTAATATATCATTAGTATTTTGAACTAAAATACTATTACAAATATGCTTATTTTATATTTTAAATGTTTTTGTATTGACGAACTCAACACCAAATTCTTTTTGATAAACTCCTCAAACCAGACCTATGAACCTGAACCCAAACCACTATGAAGGCCAGCAACTTAGATTTTAAGTCAACAATCTTTGAGAAATTATTTCTTAATGTTATGGCCCCATCTTGAGCATTGTTTTCTCTTGTGGGTTTATGCATACATTGGAGGAGTATCTTGCCTTTGTTTGACTTGTTGTAGAAAATTATCTCCTACTCATCAATTGATGAGCTTAAGTGGCTTTCTAATGAATGGTTCATAAGGCACAATATTTGGTGATAGGTGACCTCCCGAGAAGTCTTAGTGCTTCAGCTCTATGAGCATCACCTAGATTTAATGAGTGCTAAGTGTTCCATTTATTCTCATGAGAGATGGGTTTGGTGAACCACTACTCATCAAATATGGGTCAATGAGTTTGACTCAAAACTCACACAGTTAAATCATGATAGTGATATCACAATTTGACTTGTTGTGGAAAAAAATCTCCTACTTATCAATTGATGAGCTTAAGGGTCTTTCTAATGAATAGTTCATAAGGTGCAACACTTGGTGAAGGTTTTGCAAATGGGGTCGCAAGCAGATTGGGTTTAACCATGGAGGAAACTCCATAGCTAAGTGCGCTAGAGCTAGAGTAATACTAGGATGGGTGACCTCTTGGGAAGTCTTAGTGCTTCACCTTTGTGAGCATCACCTAGATCCATTGAGTGCTAAGTGTTCCATTCATTCTCATGAGAGATGGGTTCAATGAACCACTACTCATGAAATATGAGTCAATGAGTTTGACTCAAAAACACAGTTAAATCCTGATAGTAATATCACAATTTGACTTGTGGAAAAATATCTCCTACTTATCAATTGATGAGCTTAAGGGGATTTCTAATGAATGGTTCATAAGTCATGACACTTGGTGAAGGTTTTACAAATAGGGTTCCAAGCAGAGTGGGTTTAACCATAGAGTAAACTCGGTAGTTAAGGTGCTCAAGCTAGAGTAGTAATGGGATGGGTGACTTTCGGGGAAGTCCTAGTACTTCACCTCTATGAGCATCACCTAGATCCAATGAGTGTTAAGTGTTCCATTCATTCTCATGAGAGATGGGTTTGGTGAACCACTACTCATGAAATATGGGTCAATGAGTTTGACTCAAAAATCACACAATTAAATCTTGATAGCAATATCACAATTTGACTTGTGCAAAAATAACTCTTACTCATCAATTGATACACTTAAGGGGCTTTCTAAAAAATGGTTCATAAGGCATAACACTTGGTGAAGGTTTTGCAAATGGGGTTGCAAGTAGAGTGGGTTTAACCATGGATGAAACTCTGTAGTTAAGCGCACTTGAGTTGGAGTAGTACTGGGATGGGTAACCTCCCAAGAAGTCTTGGTGCTTCACCTTTGTAAGCACCACCTAGATCCAATGAGTGCTAAGTGTTCCATTCATTCTTATGAGAGATGGTTTCGGTGAACCACTAGTCATGAAATATGGGTCAATGACTTTGACTCAAAAATCACACAATTAAACCTTGATAGCAATATCACAATTTGACTTACTGTGGAAAAATACCTCCTACTTATGGATTGTATCTTATCAATCACTGTTTTGAACATATATTATACATTTTATTAATGCTACCTATTTATGCATAGGCAATTATGGATTGGAGTGATAGTTGCAAGAAATAAGTCTTGGTTCATTTCATTATAAAAATAGTTCTTCTTTGGTTCGGTCATAATATTCAACTAGCAAACTATGATCATTTTTTCCCATCGACATTCTCAACAATAGAAAATCATGCAGAATCTTTGTGTAAGTCACTTGACTTGATTTGAATGAAGTTCTTATGTAGTTGATCAGATTATCATGTGTTGTTTTTCAATTGATTCTAGGTCTTTCTTATCTATTTTCAATAGTAGTAGTTACATAGAGGGGATGTAGGGATATGCTGATAAACTTTAAAACATTTGGAAAATGTTCTGTATAGTGAGTAGCTACCTTTGCTCTTAGAAGAGCTATCCTTGAGTTTTGTTTTGTGTTGTTGATGTCATAGATAGACCTACACAACCATTTGTGGAGATTTCGGACAAGAAAATTTATCATATGTAAGGATTCCTTAAATGTAGCACAACACAAGATAGAATGCAGATATGAAAATGCTTCTTGTTCTAAAATACCTGCACAAAGTGTTGGATCTAAGAAGCCCATCTATAATTTCATTTTCTCAAATGGGTTGTAGCAAATACAATTAAAAATTTGGGATAAAGTTCTAGATGCTTGCTGGGAGACATAGTTTGATTTAGATAATATGAAAAGAAGATAACGAGTTCCAATCTTAAAGTTAATATATCAAATCAAAAGATCAAAGCTTGTTGTATAGAGAATGATTCTTTTCTTATGTCTATGTATATACATGAGAAAAGATGGGCAAAATTTACAAGAAAGTACCTTGAATTTTTCAAATTCTTTTTAGTGGTATCTCCTTTCGGTACTTTGCTTGAGGGGTCTGCTACAGGTTTTGTATTTTTCCTCATGATATTGATTCTATTTGTTGACACATAAGGTAGTGATCTACAGTATAGTAGATAAAAGCATTTACCAGCTACACTTAATGCATTAAGAGAAGATTTATTGCAATTCAAGCGCATGCAATAATTTTTATGAGTTGTTTGATTTGAAGGGACATTTGACATTAGATATTTAGGTACTATCTTCCATCCTGCCATATATCTTTGGTCTTGGCCTAAAAATAAAAAGAAGATCCAAACTACTTACCTGGATTCTACTTCCAGCGACCAGCCAGAGAAACTAGATATTTGATGAAGATCCACACTTATCAAATGTGTAACTTATTTCCTCCAAACAGAGCTTTGTTTCCTCATCTTGTGAGAAATTCTTTGTTGCTTCATGGCCACAATCTTTGAAGTGAAAAAGAACTTGTTTGACATAGAGCAGATGATTACCATCATGACAAGTGCTTTCACACAAGTGACCATATTGGAGAAGAGCCCTACAAGGCCATGTGCATAATAGAGGATTGAAAGAAGATGCATCTTTAATGTGCAGAACAAAAGGAGGGTCGCAAGGATGTCTTGGATAATGAAAATATATTTCCTCACTCAAACAATCCCGTTCTTTGAAATCTAACAAGAAGTTGTGATTACCATAGAAATATAGTGCTCCTCTTGCTCGCGATACAAAAATGCACAGCCTATTTTGCTTAGCTAGATATCCAAGATTTCTATCATCATTGGATCTTACGAGGGAAGCAATCACAATTCTGAACCCTGAAACCCCGATAGTAAAACATCAAACAACCACATTGACATGAAATAGGGCATCAACCTTTTTCATTTTCAAAACAATATGAAGCCCGTGTTGGTCAAAATTTTGACCAACACGGGCATGGATTTTAAAACAAACATATTTTTCCTTGGCATAGTACGAAAAATCTAAACCATTTTAATAGATGGTTCAAAATTTTGGTCAAAAAATAGGGTCAAATGTACTAGTGACTCTTTGAAGAAGTACAAATTACTCTACACACATGCAAGGTTTTGCAAGAAAATTGGGATAGAAACTTGGCAATTATTCTTAAGGTACATTCTGGTTTTCTATCTCATTTTGGTGTCTTTATGTAGATAAGTATTGAATAAATCTTTGGCATCACTGTCAAAATGGGGGAGAGACACATAGTATGCTATATATAGACACTTTGTATACTGTATGGGGGAGAAACATGCAAAGGGAGAGAATGTATATAGTAGAAGAGAATTTCTAGATATGTTGTATAGTATATTGTATATACTTACAAAGATAAATTTTGAAAAATCTCAAAAATAGTATACCCTACTGAGCTAGTATCACATGGTGATGTATATAAGTTTTTTGGCTAATAAGTGTTTTTGTCACTAATTCCAAAGGGGGAGATTTTTGACATATCATTCAAGTTTGTTATTAGTTGATGCAGGAGCATCCAGAGGTGTAAGGGCAATCTTGTGTCAACCAAAAAAATGTAGTTAGACTTAGTTTCTGTTTCATGTATTTTCATTTTTGGATACCCATTTGGGTCAAATAAAGGTTCCAACTCTCATAGTTCCACTATCAGTGTTCTAGGATAGATTATTTGAACACGTTGGGATTCGTGTAAATACCAAAAAAATAGGAGTATGTAATTGAGCCATCATTTTGGTGAACTAGAAGGTGCAAATTGGTCAAAGGATTGTAATTGTAATTTAGAGCATTCTAGAAAAAGAATCAGGTCAAAAGACCCCACAGTTTGAAAGTTATCGCAGTTTTTCAGATTCTGGAGACCTCCTAACAATGCTTCAAAGTCAGGTTAGGGGCATTAAATTACTTTAAATAGGGTCAAAAAATGGGGGACAAGCAAAGCTGGTCCATAGGGCTATAGAGCACTTCGAGAGCTTTTCAAAAATGTAAACGGTTTGTCAATTGGAGCTACGGTTCAAAAGTTATACCTCCCAGAAGTTCGATTACCATTTCTGAATTCTTCTAATTTTGCGCCGACTTCTAACGCGACTTCTAGATCCTTCTAATTGGTTGGTGGATGCCAACTAGAACTTTCTAGAATATATTCCTAATCCTTAACCCTCCGGGGTGTATTTAAGAACATTTCTGGCATTGTAAAAGGTAGTTCAGAGTGGAGTTTGGGAGGAGGTACTGAAAGGAGAAATTATCTCTAGATTTATGCTATTGTAAGCCCATAGGGCATGTTTTGAAGTCTATTTTCTCTGTACTAAATGTATTAGCTTATTTACAAAGTTAATAAAATTTCCCTTTCCTATTGTGTCCATTCTATGCTTGGGTTGTGTCCCCATCAAGTGGTATCAGAGCTGGTTTTTTTGAGTATCTAGATAGAGCGCCGATTGTGAGGCAGTTTGCACTAGGACTGTGTGGTTGTGGGATTTGAGTTAAGAAGATTCCTCCATGAAGAGAGCATGGTGGAAGGTCTGGAGCTATTAATCCTGAGGAGTTTAGATCCCTCCAAAGGTAGGTACAAGCGTTGCAGGAGGAGCTCCATAGAGGAACAAATGTTGCTACAGGTGACGAAAGTGAGGATGACAATGAAGAAGAAGAAATTGGACCAGAAGGGGAATTTGATGGGGAAGTTCTGAATCAGGCAAAGGAAAGGCTTTTTAGGGGCATTACTAAGTTTGGGAAAAGACCTACAGTTGATGTGGGTGTATTTTCAGGAAATTTGAAACTAGATGAGTTGATTGATTGGATCAATGAACTAGAAGAGTACTTTGAGTATGATGATATCAAGGATCCAAATAGGGTTAAGTTTGCAAAGGCCAAACTAAAAGGCCATGCCAAAATTTGGTGGCAAGAGGTTCAATTGGAACAAAATAGAAGAGGAAAGGATAAGATCACAAGGTGGGATCGTATGGTGGACAAATTGAAGAAGCAGTTCATTCCTATTGATTATGAGCTTGATTTGTTCAAGAAGATGCATGGGTTAAAGAAAGCAGGAAAATCAGTCTAGGAATATATAGAGGAATTTTACCAACTTCTGATTAGAGCGAGGCATGCAGAAGCAAATAAGGAGAAGATTACTCGTTACATCAGTGGGTTGCGAACTAGCATTTAGGAGGAATTAAGTCTGGTAAGAATGACCAGCATTGAAGAGGCATACCAATTTTCCCTCCGAGTTGAAGAGAAGCTAAATAAAAAGTTTGAAGGGAGACAACAAGGGCATGGTCAAGGAGGAAGGGGTAGTGATAGGTCATCTGGAGGCCAAAATGAAACCCGAAAGAAAAATAAAGATCTGGGTACTAGCAGGAACCAGAGGAACGAGGGTTTCAACTGCCCCCGTGATCAAGACTTTGGAAATCAGAGAATAAGAGGTAGAGGACGTGGAAAAGGAAGAGGAGGCTTTTGGGGTAACTATTTCCATTGCAATGAAGAAGGTCATTGTGCCTTTGAATTCCCTCAATGACAAGGAAGGATAGATAGGAGAGCTGAGGGTCAAGCTAGGGTTGCTCATGTGGATGAGGATGCGTAATCATCACATTTAGAGGATGTAGAAAGAGGAGATACTTTAGTAAATGAAAGGGTCCCACTAAGTGGTGAGATTGAACTAGGACAAAGGAGGAGTTTATTCCATACCAGGTGCAAGTGTGAGGATAATTGTTGTGATGTGATCATTGATGATGGTAGCACTGATAACTTGGTATCAAATGAGATGGTCTCTAAGCTGAAGCTCAAGGGGGAGAAACACCCCCAACCCTATTGAATTTCTTGTGTGAAGGATGATCATAAGGTCTTGGTAAGTGAACGATGTTTAGTGAAGTTTAAAGTTGGGAATTATCATGATGAAGTTTTTTGTGATATTATTCCAATGGATATTTTCCATCTACTGTTGGGAAGATTGTGGTAGTTTGATAGGCATGCAGTACATGATGGTCATGCAAACACATACTCTCTAACAAGGGATGGAGTTTGCCACAAACTGAAGCCCATGAAAAAGGAAGGCAAAAAGGTATGTATTAGCGCTAGGATTTTTCTTGTTGATGGAAAGAAGTTTTTAGATGGCATGAAACATCAGTGTATGTGCTATGCTTTGATTCCTAAGAAAGATAAAGAAGGTAGTAGTGAAATACCACTTGAAGTTTTAGATTTACTAGGTGAGTTTGGAGATATCATCTCTGATAATGTTCCAGAAGGATTTCCACCAGTAAGGAAAATCATTCATCAAATAGATTTAATCCCAGGAGCTACTTTGCCTAGCAAGGCTGCTCACAGGATGACTCCTACTGAAACTGAGGAGCTAAATAGACATGTTCAGGAGCTATTGAGGAAGGGCTTGATTTGGGAGAGCTTGAGTCCATGTGCAGTACCTGTAGTACTGGCACCAAAGAAGGATTGAGAGTGGAGGATGTGTACAAACTCTCAAGCTATAAATATGATAACCATCAAGTATCAATTTTCTTTGCCAAGAATGGATGATCTTATGGACTGCTTGAGTGGAGCTCAGTATTTCACAAAGATAGATCTCAAGAGTGGATATCATTATATATGGATATGAGAAGGATATGAGTGGAAAATAGCCTTCAAGACCAAGGAGGGTCTTTATGAGTGGTTAGTCATGGCCTTTAGATTGATGAATGCCCCAAGCACCTTCATGCAGCCCATGAATGAGGTACTTAAGAAATTCTTGGGAAAATTTTTTATTGTCTATTTGGATGATATTTTAATTTTCAGCAAGACTTTGGAAGAACATTTACTACATATTCATAGTGTCCTTGAAAGATTAAGGGAAGAGAAACTGTTAATTAATCTGAAGAAGTGTATCTTTGCAAAGAGGGGTTAGTCTACTTGGGGTTTGTTATATCACCTGAAGGTCTCAAAATGGATGCAGAAAAGGTAAAAGCCATCTTGGAATGGCCTACTCCAAGGTCTGATACTGAGGTAAGATCATTTCATGGTCTGGTTAGTTTTTACAAGAAGTTCATTAAGAATTTTAGTAGCATATGTGCACCCCTAACAGATATAATAAGAGGGGATAGAAAAGAGTTCAAATGGATTGCGACAGCTGCGAGAAGTTTCGAAATGCTAAAGAAGAAGGTGACAGAACAACCTATGTTGGTACTTCCAGATTTTAGAAAGGTGTTCCAGGTGGATTGTGATGCTAGTGGCAGCACTATTGGGGCTGTATTAAGCCAATAAGGTAAGCCTATTGCATATTTTAGTAAAAAATTGAATGATGCAAAGAAGAAGTATTTTGTTTATGATCAAGAGTACTATGCAATAGTTTAGGCCTTAAATAAATGGAGGCATTATTTATTGCCAAATGAATTTGTTTTGTATACTGATCATCAGGCATTACAGTACCTAAATAGCCAAGGTAAATTGAATTAGAGGCATATGAAGTGGGTAGAGTTCTTGCAGAGCTATACATTTGTGTTGAAGTATAGAAGTGGAAAATCTAATAGGGTTGCAGATGAACTAAGTAGGAGACAGTTGTTGCTTACAGTAATGCAGGTTGAAGTAGTTGGGTTTGATGAACTCAAGAATCTTTACCCTAAGGATCTTGATTTTTTTGAAGTGCGAAAAGCTTGTAAAGAGCCTGTTTCTGTAGATAGAACTAAGTGGTTATACTATCTGATTCAGGATGGTATGTTATTCAAGGGCAATCAATTATGCATTCCAAGGAGTTCCATGAGGGAAAATATGATTAAGGAGAAACATAGTGGAGGGATGGAAGGACATTTTGGTCGAGATAAGACCATTACCATTCTTATAGAACATTATTTTTGGCCTCAAATTTCACAGGATGTGAAGATGTTTGTACAAATTTGTCAGATTTGTCAAGTTACCAAGGGATTTAGTCACAATATTGGACTATATCAGCCATTGCCTATTCCATCAAAGCCATGGGAGGACATAAGTATGGATTTTGTTCTTGGATTGTCGAGGACACAAAGGGGTAATGACTCAGTATTTGTGGTGGTTGATAGGTTCTCCAAAATGGCACATTTCATTCCATGCCACAAAACTCATGATGTTGTCCATATTGCAGACTTGTTTTTCAGAGAGGTGGTAAGACTACATGGCCTCCCAAGGAGTATAGTTTCTAATAGAGATACTAAATTTGTGGGGTATTTCTAGAGGACATTGTGGAAGAAGTTGAGAATAGACTTGAAATTTAGTTCCACACATCACCCACAGACTAACGGCCAAATAGAAGTGGTAAACAAAAGTCTGGGCAATTTGTTGAGATGTTTAGTTGGGGATTAGCCCAGGGGATGGGATTTGATTCTACCACAAGCAAAGTTTTCTTACAATAACTCTATAAATAGGAGTACTGGTAGATCACCATTCCAAATTGTAGATGGGAGTAGCCCAAGGACTGCACCAAAATTGAGGAAGATAGAGCAAGGGGAGAGGACAAGTGTTGAAGCTGAAGAATTTGTTGAACATATCAAGCATCTACATGAGGAGGTTTAGGAACACATTACCAAGATGAATCAAGAGTATAAAGCTAGGGCTGATCAAAGGAGAAGACATAAGGAATTCCAAGTAGGGCATCTAGTCATGGTACACTTAAGAAAAGAAAGATTTCTAGCTGGTACTTACAACAAGTTGAAAATGAAGAAATTTGGTCCTTGCAAAATTTTGAAGAAACGTGACTCAAAAAATGCATATGAAGTAGAGTTGCTAGATGGAATTCAAATTTCTCCTATTTTCAACATTGCAAACTTAACAGAGTATCATGATGATGGTGTAGATGAGGAGCTAATGTTAGAGCCATGTCCAATTCCTACTTCTAAGAAGGAGGAGATAGAAGACATTCTAGATCATCGTGTGGGTAGGAGTACCAGAAATAGGTAGTATGAAGAGTATTTGGTCAAGTGGAAAGGACGGCCGATAGAGGACTCAACTTGGATTTTTGCAACTGAGGTTTCCCATTTGAGATTTCGTCTACCATTCTTAAAGTGACAGGGTCACTTTTCAATCTACCCTAGGTAGAGGTGTAAGGGCAATCCTATATCAACCAAAAAAATGTACTTAGACTTAGTTTCTGTTTCATGTGTTTTTATTTCTGGATACCCATTTGGGTCAAATAAAGGTTCCAACTCTCACAGTTCCACTATCAGTGTTCTAGGATAGAGTATTTGAACACCTTGGGATACATGTAAATGCCAAAAAAATAGGAGTATGTAATTGAGTCATCATTTTGGTTAACTAGAAGGTGTAAATTGGTCAAAGGATTGTAATTGTAATTTAGAGCATTCTAGAAAAAGAATCAGGTCAAAAGGCCCCATGGTTTGAAAGTTATCGCAATTTTTTAGTTTCTAGAGACCTCCTAAGAATGCTTCAAAGTCAGGTTAGGGGCATTAAAAGACCTTGAACAGGGCCAAAAAAATGGGGGATGAGCAAAGCTAGTCCATAGGGCTATAGAGCTCTTTGAGAGCTTTCCAAAAATGTAAACGGTTCGTCAATCAGAGCTATGGTTCAGAAGTTATGCCTCCTGAAAGTTCAGTTACCATTTCTAGATTCTTCTAATTTTGTGCCAACTTCTAACACAGCTTCTGGAGGCTTCTATTTGGTCGGTGGATGCCAACTAGCACTTTCTAGAATATATTCCTAATCCTTAACCCTCTCAAGTCTATTTAAGAACATTTTTGGCATTGTAAAAGGAAGTTCGGAGTGGAGTTTGGGAGGAGGTACTGAAAGGAGAAATTATCTCTAGATTTTTGCTATTGTAAGCCCATAGGGCATGTTTTGAAGTCTATTTTCTCTTTATTGAATGTATTAGCTTATTTACAAAGTTAATAAAATTTCCCTTTCCTGTTGTGTCCATTCTGTGCTTGGGTTGTGTCCCCATCATTAGTGATACACACTTATTCAAATTTTCTATGGCTAGCAAGCTCATTAAACAGTCTACAATGTTTGCCATGTAATTCAGTAGCCACTAAGTACTATACTTGCTACTGAGTCTTTTGGACTAATTTTAGTGATTACTGAGCATTGCAGTTTCTACTGAGCTATATGGTGATTAGTGTTTATTGAGTATAGTCATGGTAAACAAGTCATCTAGTTTATGATGAGTTACATAGCATCTACCAAGTCACTAGTGATAAGCAAGTTCAAGACTACCTTGAGGTGATCAGTATGAACCGAACTTCTACTTCTACCCAGTGCATGATGATGTTGAGTAATGATAGTGGGTGCTGAATATTAGAACTTCACCAAGTCAATCTTCAGAACCTAAGTGTCTGCATATGGGCTGACTTTGTAATATTGGTATTAACTTGTATGATGGCTGACTTTGCAATTATCTAAATTAAATTGGTATATATGCAATGTATTATATCATATCCAAATGTGTGATACATGAAGAAAAATGTGTAAGAATGTGAATGTGAATAAGAAGCAAATAAAGAGTGTATTGTAAGGCCATGTTAGAAAAGGAACAATAGAGCCAAAGCTATCACAGAAAGGTGATCAATACATCAAGGAATCTCTATCAGCAATTCGGTTGTAAGTTAGAGATCCACTATTTCATCCTAATAGGTGAACCAGTCAAAATCCTTCAATAAGGTAGACCTAAAAATCTTTCTAAAATCTCCTTACCGAGTGCATACTTTATTGTGTAGTTTTAAATCCTATAAAAAGGTGGGCCTAGCAGTACTAATTGCTCTTAATAGGGAAGATCATCAGAAGTGATCAATATAAGCCTTAATCGGCCAACTTTATGCTACACTATTGAAGTTTGTGGGTATCATCCCCACCCTAGTTTTACTTCCTATTTGGAAGTTTTTTGGGTCACAAAATCATTGTGTTCAAGTCTTATGAATGTCTTTTATGATTTTAGTTTCTCATGCATGCAATTAGATCAGATATGATGAACTAAATGGCAATTTGAATATTGCAATTAAATTCCAAAATTGATAAAGTTTTAGAGGTTACTGATTCACCCCTCCCCTGTTAGTAACCTAGCATTGTCTTGAATATTTCCAACAATATCAACATCATGAATCATATAACCATAAATTGAAATATATATAACTATCCATCACATGCATAAACATGAAAGAAAATGTAAATACAAAACAAAAAGATTACACAAAAACCATCCAAGGTGAAGGTAAAACTAGGGTGGGTATGATACCCATAAATATTCACTACTACAGAAATAAAGTGTGCCTATTAAGGCTACAATGTTTGATCACTTATGGTGATCTAACCTATGATGGGTCTTCCCTACATAGAGCTTACAAGACTTATTCATTCTACCTTTGATTAAATGATTTAAACTTAAAACTATGTAGGCACTCTATTAGGAGATTTGAATTGTCTTGTTATGACCACTCTATTAATATATTTACTCTAATTCACCTACTAGAATGTCTTAGTAATTGATCCTTTAGGTAGCACTTTGATGCTAGATTATGGATTTCTCTTTCCAATTATTATATGATCTCCTTATTTGATAAAAAAAATTCTATCCTTTATTGCTAGATTTCTCTGTCTAATATCTTCTTCTAATCATTAAACATATCATTCATTTGCTCATACAATTTCCCTTGTTACTCTCTCCTAATCCTCTCATACACATAGTTTTGATTTAAGCTTTAAACCCTCTTTAAATAACCATCTGGAGAAGGGTCTAGATCACAATCTTTTGGTGTAAATAAATATTTACTATTTACACTTTACTTAAGTTTACTTAGATAATGCATATTCATATTAGTTGTCATATAGAAATCTAGGAGTTTGCATATTCATATGAGTTATCATGTAGACAACATATTATTTTGCACTCCAATTGAGCACATGTTGTCTAATACATCTCCTTATGAGATACACATTTGTACTTGTATCCTCTCATTGTTGCATGCACATTCATGCACTATAGAGGATAATCCATTCTTGGTGGACACGTGCTTAGTTGTTAATCTTATCTCTTGTATGACTCCTAGACATATCAGTTGCCTTTATATAAAAGGAACTTCTATGATATATTCATCCAATTATCTAATTAATCCATTCTCATTTGATCATATCTTCTCTCTCTCATACTACCTCTTGAGCTTCTATATCTTGGAATTTCATTCTTTCCTTAGGCAAATTATTACATGGTATTAGAGCTATACCAAATTCTTATATGGTATTAGAGCCATAGGAGTTTCATTGCATAGTCATTGGAGAGTTTTTTTTTGCAAGTCAAGATTGGAGCTTGTTGGTGTAAATCAGATATTGGCATCGCATTCAAAAGATCAAAAAACCCCTAAATTGACTTTTGTTTATTCAAAATGAAATATCTAAGGTAAAATCTAGAGTCATTTGATTTTTGGAGGTGCGACAATAATGATTTAGGAAAAGTAATTACAAAGGTGATTTTCAAACAATGATATCTCGCTCATACAAACTCTTTTTTTCGAGCAATTTTTTGTTTGTTTTGGGGTATAATTTTGTAATCTACACATTGTTGTAGGTTGTTTGTAATATATATTTCTAATTTTTTTTTTAAAATCAAAAATTCTAATTTTTGTAACTTCAAAGGCTTCGTTTGGGCTCATATGGACACATATTCTGGTGCTATTTCTTTGAAAGTGCATAATTTTTTATCTACTTTCTAGATTTGGTATCATTTTATAGTAATTTTGAGTGCACATAGTCCTTTTAGGATTTGGTCATTTTTGGCCTATTTTGGCAGTTGTAATTAATTAGATCCCTAAGAAGTCTTGTGTCTTATCTTATTGAGTCATATATAGATTCATATTTGCTATTGTAACCATCAAAATCAAAAGTCCAATTTGGTTCATTTTGACAAGTGGCAATTGTACATGCACTAAGTATAAAGTGCCAAAGCATCTAATTTGGGGGGGTTCTTTTGTCGCATTTTGGAGAGTGCATTAATTTATTTTTCATGAGATAAGTAAATCATGGGTAAAGTCATGGAATTGACAATCCATCTTGTAGCTGCATTTGTTAATGGGGATAATTATGAATCATCGGCAAAGGGAATAATTACATGTTGTAGATGGATAAAACTCTTGACTAATCTTTATGGACTTATTCCTAATCCCAAGTCAAAGTTCACAAACTTAACTTGGTGTGATAGGAATATGCATATAAGGGGATTGATTTCTTATAGCCTTGGTCCATCTTTCTTCTCTGAACTTGATAGAAATCTAGAAGTTATTAAGTGCCTATGCATACATTGGATTATTATTTGGGAATACTTTGGAGATCTTAATGTTCCTCCATTACCAAAAGATCTAGTTGCAAATTGTCTCCTTCCACTTGATGATGTAGATAACGTTCCCTATGATGAGCATACCTTATGGAAGATTCAAACTTTTTATGATATTGAGAGTCTTTATGATCAAAAGACTCCAGTTGCAGCTACTAATTCTCTTACTAATATTGCATCTACTATTTCTCCTAATGATGATTGTATTCACACAACCATGGATTCAGTTGATTTAGTATAATAGGATATTCCTTGTCTTCGAGACTCAATTCCATGGGATTACTACTTGGCAAACATTTTTGGTTTGTTTGTGGAGTCCTACATAGCAGATTTGGGAGACATTATTGATGGCATTCATCTTCTCTTTGGTGAAGATAACCCTTCTTCAATTATTGTGAGGGAACACTCTAATGCTCATCTTTGTTCTCTACTTGATCATTCTTTTGAGGTTGACATGATTGTGGATAATTTGATACAATAATTGGATGAGGTCACTTTCTCTTTAGAGGAGAAACTTGAGTCTTTTATTCATGTTCTACATTCATCGTTAGTTGATCCTAATTTTTCTTTTTAAGTTGAGTGGCATAGTACACTTGATTTGGAGGAGGAACTTTTTAATATTCACATGGGGATACTTGAGTAGGTTTCAAATATTCTATATATTTTGAGGTTTCTTCCTACAAATGGGGGAGGCTTCATTGATACACCTTTGGTTTTGTTTCTTCTTAAGGGGAGGAATGTTTTTCCACACTCATGGAGCAGTTTCTACATCAATCCTAGAGAATCTTCCATGGTGTACATTCTAGATTGAGAGGAGGCTACTTGGTCTATCTTCTTCTTCTTCTTCTCTCCTATCGGGGGGATCTTTTAATCACATGAGGTCTTCTCTCTCATTTTCTTTTATTTTACTTATCTCTCTTTTTGGAGGGGTATTTTTTCGATGTGATTTTCCCTCTCTCTCCACTTTATGAGAGATTGCATTGCATATCTTTTGTGCTTTCATATTGTACATGGGTACCTAACATGGCCTAGTAGTCAAGACTCATCTTGCATTTATATCTAGCTTTTATGAATTTAAGTACATTCTCCTAAGTTACACTTAATGGGGGGCGTTGGTGTAAATAAGTATTTACTATTTACACTTTACTTAAGTTTACTTAGATAATGCATATTCATATTAGTTATCATATAGACACCCAAGAGTTTTCATATTCATGTGAGTTGTCATGTAGACAACATAGTAGTTTGCACTCCAATTGAGCACATGTTGTCTACTACATCTCCTTATGAGATACACCTTTGTGTTCTTATCCTCTCATTGTTGCACACACATTCATGCACAATAGAGGGTAATCCACTCTTGGTGGACATGTGCTTAGTTGTTATGCTTATCTCTTGTAGGACTGTAAGACATATCAGTCACTTTTATATACAAGGCACTTCTATTATGTATTCATCCAATTATTTGGTTAATCCATTCTCATTTGATCATATGTTATCTCTTGAGCTTCTAGATCTTGTAATTTCATTATTGCCTTAGGAAAAATCTCATATGGTATTAGAGTTATACCAAATTCTTACATAGACAATGATCTAAATTTTTCTGTTTTGCTACTTAGTTCTTCTATTTTGTGGATTGGTTGCATTGCCTTCATAGGGATAGATGACATTTGACAAAATCCATAAACAATGCAAAGTTTCAACTTCTTTACTAGTATTTGGAGAAACAAAAGAATGATGCACATAAAGAATTAGAAATCCTATGAAATCAACTTGATCCATTGTCAAGTTGATTTATTCTATATAGTAAAAAGGTGAAGAATACATTGAATAAGATAAGATGTAGTGTCTGACTTGAAGATTCTTAGAAAAAGGATAAATAAAATCCAATACATTTGTTTTATAAGCATGGATTCAAGCAACATCAAAATGCAACCAATATAAAGATCGCAACAAAAGACTTAACCAAAAAATCCAAGAAACCAATGATCTCCATGCATCACTATTTACCAATTCAATCATTAACCAACTATGAAATTTAAAACATAATGATACACTTACTCTCTAAACTGTCAAGAACTAGGAAGGTGAGCAAACCAATAGGGTGTCTAAAACACCTTCCAAAACATATTCGACAAGTCAACTAAATACGTGTTCTTTTCCTAAGAATGTTTTCTCATAAAACCTATGCAATACTTTCTAGTATCGCATGATACTTTTTACTACTACCAAGCAATACTTTGCTAGTATTACATAATAAACTTTACTACTATTGTACAATGCTTCCTAGTATCCCACAATACTTTCTACTATTACAATTTTATATTTAACATTATCGGATGATACTTGTTGCTATTGTCTTGTGATACTTTCCAGTATCCTATGATACTATTTACTATAGTTGTGTGATACTTAACCAATATTTCCCAATGCTAAACCAATGTTGCCCAAGTTTCTTAAGAAATGCCAAATGACCAAAATAGAAGGAAAATAGAGTTAGAACTTCCATGGTGAGGAGTACTAGAACCACTTTATTCAAGGAGTAAACACTTGAAAGCATAAGGAAGATCAAATAATTATAACATCTAATGTAATCATGCAGAAAGAAACATCATTGTGAGCACAAATGTGCATAAATAAACTATCTCAAAATATGAAAATACAAAATCACAAGGGAACATACTTCAAAATGGTACATAGAACCATGTGAATATCTATCTTTGAAATTTAATATGGAGGAATGCCAACTTTGTACGCTAGTCCCAAACAATGGTATAGGTAGCTATGCCTCCCAACCACAAGGAACCCATAAGCTTACTCTCGTCATGCAGATGGAAATAATGATCTGACCATAACCACACACAAAAAAATCATCCATGACTAACACTCATGTTAAGCAGTGCAAAGAACTAAAAAAAAGATCATGCAATAATACAACACAACAAGTCCTAGTAGATGCTCTATGGGTCTACTATGTAGGAACTCGAGTGGAGAGTAGATTGCTTGGAATCATGGAGCCCAAGCTTAACATTGTGTGAAAACTCTCTCAGGAGGCCATTACACTATTTCCTCAAATGAGCTATACAAACACTTGCCCTTGGATGGACCATATAAGCAGATAACCTTGGTTGAACTATATAGGTATTTCACATTTTATTATCCATTAATTTAATTAACTATAACTTATTAGAAACTTATTCATGTTGAACTTGTTAGGAACATGACCTAGGGTAATGAGATAAGCCCCTCCACTTGTCTCCCATACATGCCCATACTCATCACATGATGAGTGCCCGTAGGCAATGCAGTTTCCCAAACCAACCCTAATGAACATAACTCAACCAAAAGCAACTGGGAGTTTAGGTCTCACAAGAACTTGACAAGTATATGGTCATGTGCATGTTTTTTAGCACACCAACTACACAAAGATCATATAAAATAAGGGTTGGATGAGAAAGAAAACAAAAACCAAGTATCAAAAAACTCAATTCAGCACATCATCGGGAGCATGGATTGAACAAGAATCTCAGTGCAAGAAGAAAAATTTATGATCAAATTGGATTCCTCATGGATAATCTAAGTCCACAACCAACATCAATGCCAAGAAACACCCAAGAAAAATGGATGACACACAAATCGAGCCAAAGTCAAAATGCCTAAAAACCAACATTTACAAAAATTAATGAAATTAAAATCCTAGTTCCAATCAGGTATAAAAACCCCAAACATCAGATAAAATTTGGGTTCAGAGACTATATGAAAAAACAACCAGCATAATGGTCCAAAACTCCCAAACCCCACACCAAATGAAAACAAATTCTCATACCTAACCAACTTGGTAGAGCCATCATATAGGAATGGAGGGGAACACTAATTCTTTGCCTCCTAACATATGAGCCCTAGAAACAAATTGAGAAATAGAGCTAAGGCATAAAAATGGAAGAGCCCTACCTGATAGCCAAATGGGAAAAAATAGGAATGCTCATAGTAAAATAAAGGCTCTACTCAAACTATCAAAAGTCTTAGGAAACTAAGGTCTCCCCAAGCCAAATCAACTGAGATCAATCCTGCATCAATCCCACACTTGTACTCATGCAACAAATAAAAAATCAATACCTCCTTAAGAGTATTTGGGATTTTTCTCTCATATTCCAATTTGAAAGTGAGAAGTGTGAAATAATTCACTTTTTGGGGTATATATTCAATTTAACAATTAAATATTAAAACATGAAAATAACTAGCTCACTTAAATAAAAAAAATTAACCCAGAAAAAATTGGGTAATTCCAATTAAATGGAATTCAACTATGTCAAAGTTGTTGATGATTAAAATAATTCAATCAAAATCCAAAATACCCTTGGAACATTAAATCATAATATTCCTTAATAGTTTCCATGACAAATGCAAATATCTGAGTGCACAGACATAATACTGGTCTCATCACAAATACAAATGAATTTGAATTTATTAAATCACAAGAGGGTGTAATTAACAATTACACAAGATAGGTCATCCATACATGGATGACATTTTCTAGGAATAAATAACCAAATCACTAACTCCATCTACCACTGTCAAGGATATAAATCCTACACATTAAACAACATGATTAAGTGCAATTGCATATAATAATATAACCAAAGTGATAAATGCATTGAATAAATAATTAACCATTTATTTAATTAAATTAAAATAATATATTTACATCACTCACTGCATTGTATAACATCTCAAAGAAAGAATGAATTAAATATACATAGCATCAAATCATAGTATCCAAAATCCAAAAATTCACCATATAATAATAAATAGAGTGTGTGTCTGAATACAAAATAACTAGATATCATCATAAAGCATCATGTCACATCAATAAAAATCATCATGTAGATATGATCAAACTGAATAGCATAGTATCTACCAACTATGATACTAGCAATCAAAATATAGTATCTGACCATCAGGACATCTTGAATACCATACAACATGAGTATCAAAACATCTCTTCAATCCAAAATATAACAAGATAACGAATACAAATACGAGAGGCACTACATCCTTCTCCATTAGGCATAGGCTTACTCTTGGAAGCCTACAGAAAAATAAGGGTGCAAATCTCTCAACCTTGTAGCATCCTCCCAAGTAGAAAAAGTCTCATTGTTTGGGTCCTACTGGATCCTTACCTTCTGTAGATCTTAACCTCTGAGGGTCAGCCTCCAATGATGATAGAACAAATGGGCTCCAAAGAAAGTTACATGTCATCCACCTACAAGGAATCCCAATCAAGTACATGGGTCACATCAGGAATATACTACCACAAAATAGAAATATGGAAAACATCATGGATACATGATAGGTTAGGCAAAAATGCTAGTTGATAAACAATAGAATTGAGCCTCTCCAAGATCTCAAATGGTCTAAGAAAATGTCATGCCAACTTAGAGCCTATCTCATAATGGATGAGGCTCTTCCATGGATGCACTCTCAAAAACACCCTATTACCAACTAAAAAGTGACGATCCAACATATGGGCATCTACATACTTCTTATGCCTATCCTAAGTAGTAACCAAATGCTCTCTAATATGAATAACATGTTTCTTTATATCCTAAAACATCTCTAGACCAAAAATTACTCAGTACTCTAAATTATCCCAATCAAAGGGGTATGACATGGTCTACTATACAAGGCCTAAAAAAGTCACTTGCCAAGAGAACTATGGTACCCATTGTTACAAGCAAACTCAACAAGTTTAATATAGTCCTCCCACTTCACCTACATGTCCATCACATACATGTGAAGCATCTCTTCTAGAACTTGGTTCACTCTCTCTATCTAACCATCAATCTCTTGGTGATATGCCAAAGTAAAGTTGAGCTATGCACACAAAGCTTGTTGGAGAGATGTCCACAATGATGAAGTAAACACTAGATCTCTATCTAATATAATATAATGATGGATTCCATGCAACCAAACAATGTCCTCCATAAAAGATATGCTATAGAATAAGTTGTGTAGGATGATTTAATGGGAAAAAATGTGTTTCCTTGGATAGCTTGTCCACTATTAGCATGATACAATTATGTCATCATGATGACATAGGAAATCCTATGATAGAATCAATAGATATACTATCTCACTTCCACTGTGGAATGGTATGTGACTGAAAAGGCCCACTAGATATTGATGCTCTTCCTTCACTCTCTAGCACTCAAGACATCGAGCAACAAAAT
The DNA here is from genome assembly GCA_028749045.1 of Cupressus sempervirens. Classification (NCBI taxonomy): domain Eukaryota; kingdom Viridiplantae; phylum Streptophyta; class Pinopsida; order Cupressales; family Cupressaceae; genus Cupressus; species Cupressus sempervirens. Next base: position 743,567,241 of record CM053787.1, read on the forward strand.
CAGCAACATCACACCTCTTCCCTTCCATAAAGTACAACTGTCTAAGGTTGACATGCATCTTCTTGACATTGGGATGTGTGGAATATGGTGCATGATGTTCTTTTGAAAAAACTAAGATAAAAAGATCACTAGAAGCCAGCATATAAATGTTCCCAAAGTTTCTCAATACTCCATCAAACTATAGAGAATAACATGAAAGCTTCCCCTCAAGGGTACATGTAGACTCAAACTCTGCCATCACCTCTTGATACCATGTGACACTAGGTAAGGCCTCTAAGATACGGCTCCACAAATCCACTCTTGACAACAAAACTCATATCTCATGTCATCTCCTCCTTAAGACATCTATGATGAAATTCTCTTTCCCTTTGATGTAGTGAACATCAAAATCATATTCACACAAAATCTCCATCTAGTGATGTTGTCATGCATTCAGGTTTGGATGAGAAAAGATATATTGCAAGCTATGATGATTGTAATGTAGCTCAAACCTATGTCCCAAAAGAAAATGTCTCTAGCACACATCTACATGCACAACTATCGCAAGCTCCAAATCATGAGTTGGGTAGCTAATCTCATGGTCTTTGATTTTTCTAGATGCATATGAAATCACATGACCATCTTGCATCAATGTTGCACCCACACCCCCCCATAACACATCTATGCAAACTATAAAATCACATATAGGACTAGGCATAGCAAGGACTGGTGCATTGGTCAACCACTCATTTAGAGCCTCAAATGTTGACTCAAACTACCCACACTTCTTCCCCTTCCACTGAAGAGAAGTTATAGATGAGCCACCCATGAGAAGTTCTTCATGAATTGACAGTAGTAGCCTACCAATCCTACCAATCCCATGACACTACAAACCTCAGAAACACTAGTGGGTTTTAACCAATCCATGATACCTTAAATTTTCTCTAGATCTACTGCAAACCTATCACCTATGATGATGTTCCCAACATACTTCATCTTAAATTGGTTGAAGATTCCATATTTACCTAAGTTTCCATACAACTGATGATCTCATAGGCACTACAACACCTAGCATAAATGGACCTAGTGCTCTTCAATAGTCTTTGAATAGACCAATATGTCATCTTAATAAAACAAGAATACATTTATTGAGGTATATGAAAAATACTTAATTCATCAAACTATTAAACACTGATGGCACATTGGTTAACCCAAAGGGTACAATTGTAAACTCATAATGACCATAGTGTATCCAAAAAGTTGTCTAATGATCATCAGCCCTATGAATTCAAAGTTGGTGGTATCTTGACTTAAGGTCAATCTTTGAGAAAATTCTTGCTTCTTTTGATCAAAAAACTCATCAATCTTTGGTAAGGGATAGTAGTTCTTCATTGTCACCTTATTCAATTATCGGTAGTTAATGCATAAATGCAATGACCCATCTTTCTTCTTTACAAAGATGACTAGTGCACCCTATGGGGATATACTACAATGAATATGATCCTTAGCCAACAATTCCTCCAATTGCAATCTGAGTTCGCTCTACTCCTAAGTAGTCATATGGTAAGGAGCTCATGAAATAGGATCTACTCCTAAAATGTGATCAATATGAAAATTAATGTTGCATTCTAATGAAATACTTGGTATCTCATCAAGAAACACATCAACATACTCACAAAGGAGTAAGTGATCATCTAGTGTAACCTCATTCTCTTAGCCTCCTCAAAGTCACTGACAAAGATTGAAAACATCTAACAGCTATGTCACACAATCTAATTTAGCTACTTAAATGAGATCATTCAAAGTTAGATTGGCCTCTAGACCCCTACAAGCTCTACCTTTCCACCTATGTCATCAACACAATGTACTAACTTATGTTAGCAATCTACATTCATCTAATGGGTGGATAACCAATCTATACCCAACATGATATCATAAGATCCTAAGGGTAGGATTGAAAGATCAACCTTGGTGGTGAATGTGCCCAAGTTCAACACACAACCATTAACTATAAAGTCCACAGTCACCTTATAGCCTATGGCTAACTCAATCTACCACCTATCAACCTATCGTATAGCAACTACCCCACATCACTAAACAAGGGGTGCTGAAATAAAAGAATCAAAAGAACCTAAATCAAATAATACTATAGAAAAATACCATGCAACGTGCCTGTAGCCTTGACTACAGTACCCTCGTGCTCAATTTGATGATTTTCAACCATTGCAAAAACTCTTTGGGATCTATCTACATCCCCCATGGTAGGCTCAAACATGGTTGCACCTCTATTAGGTTTTGAATGTCTTTAGAGGACAATTAGTTGATTTATGGCCAAGTTGTCCACATGAAAAAATGCTCCTCTGAAACTAGAACCAGATCCATGTCCACCATGGAAGAACTAGAATATGGTGCACTCCTACTAGAGTCCTATTGAGTACCCTAAGATGAATGGATCTTCTTTGATCACTAACCTCAACTATGGTCATACCCATTTCCTCTTGTGGTATTTGAACTCTGTCATCCCATAGGCTGATATAAGTGATGTCAAATATGGCGACTATGAGCACCTTATGAGGGTGCTGACTAGGCTTGGCCCTTCCCTATGAACTATGATTGAGAGGGTAGTGTACTTTACCCTATAGATCATGTATTATGGCTTTGATAACCTAATCTAACATTGAACCCCCTAGCCACAATGCTCTCAACAATCCTTTCCTTCTCTATGGCTAATGCAAGTGTCCTAGGTTGGTGAAGATGGACATTACCCAATGATAGAGTTTTTAAGACCCTTAGAAAAATATTGTGTGATGACTACCTCATCATAATGATAGCTCAAGTACTATCTCATCCCAAAGAACTACCTCTCATACTAATCCATTGACATGTTCATATTTGAGCTCATGGAAATCATCAGCACAGGCATCTCAATACTGTGGAGATATAAATTTTTCCTTAAACATCTCCTCAAAGATCTCCCAAGTTAGATCTATTATATTGATATAGAGCTTCTCACTCTCCATATCCCCCCATATATATCTATGGTCTCTCAGCTTTGTAACAACACAATGAGCCTTCAAGTTACTTTCATAAGGATGAAAGGAAAAGCAATGCCCCATATCTAGTAACTATGTCTTAGCCTTGAGGCCACCTCCTATGCCATCAAATAGTGGTGGTTTGGACCTCTAAATATCTCTTATCATATCCACTCAAATAAAATCTCTATCATCCCAACTATGGCCTCTCCTACAGTAATCTCCACCACCAAGTGGTGTGTAAGAATTCTCACTTCCATGCCCATGATCTTCTCCACTTTTATACTCTAACATGTGGTAGTCTCCATGGTGAGATCCCTTTTCCTAGCTATATTCCTATTGTTTTTCCTCAACTTGAGGTCCCAATTGAGCTATAGGGTACAATAACAAAGGTACCAATGCCTCAATAATAGCTTGATTATTATTACCTTTTCCTCTCTCATCTTCCTAGCATTCCTCCTAATGGTGTTCTTCTTCATCATTATTCTATTAGTTATTCCTCCAACCACCAAGTCTATGTACAAGAGGCATCTCTAAAGGAGAAGCAATGGACGAGTTAGAGTCATACAAAAAAGGCACATATATCATAACATAAGCCAAAATAAGATATTATTATATGTAGCAAAAATGATATCATAATGAGAACTTCACAGATAGATCCCAATGTTGCAACATGGGCTGTGATACTAGATGTAGTGCCCCACCTAGAGATCCTTGGAATAAGGATAAATAAAATCCAATACATTTTTTTATAAGCATGGATTCAAACAACATCAACATGATTTAAAGATTGCAATGGAACACTTAACCAAACAATCCAAGCAACCAATGATCTCCAAGTGTCACTACATAACAACATAATCATTAACCAACTATGAAAGTTAAACAAACAATGATACACTTAATCTTTGAACTATTAAGACCTAGGAAGGTGTGCAACCCAATAAGGTATCTAGAACACATTCAACAAGTCAGAAAGTACCTACTATTTTCTTGAGTAGGTTTTCTCACAGAACCCATGCAATACTTTCTAGTATCATACGATACTTTTTACTACTACCAGGCAATAATTTACTAGTATCGCATGATACACTTTACTACTAATATTTGATACTTTCTAATATCACATGATAATTTCCACTATTACCATGCAATACTTTAATAATATTGCACAATACTTGTTACTACTATCATGTGATACTTTCCAATATCACATGATACTATTTACTATAGCTATGTGATACTTTACAAGTATCGTCCAATGTTGAACCAATGTCACCTACATTTGGTAAGAAATGCTAAACAACCAATATAGAAGGAAAATAGAGTTAGAACATCCACACTAGGCATACAAGAGCCAATTTAGTCAAGGACTTAAAACATAAAATCATAAGGAAGATTGAATAATTCTAACATCTAATCCATAGCATCTAATATAATAATGTGGAAAGAAAAATCATAATGAACATATAGGTGCATAAATGAACTATATAAATATAGGAAAATACAAAATCACAAGGGAACATACATTGGAATGGTACATGGAAACATGTGAACATCCAGCTCTAGAATTAAACATGGAGGAAGGCCAACTTTGTACATTAGTCCCTAGCTATAGTATAGGTAGTTACGCCTCCCAATCCCATGGAACCTATAGGCCCACTCCCATTATGTTGATGGAGATAGTGATTTGACCACAACCACACAACAATCATCCATGGCTAACACTAACACCAAGTAGTGCAAAGAATTGAAACCAAGATCATGCAATAATGCAACACAACATGTCCTAGTCAAATGCTCTATGGGTCTACTATGTAAGAATTCTTATGGAGATTAGATTGCTTGGCATCACAGAGATCATGATAAACATCATGTGGAAACTCTCCTTGGTAGGCCATCACATTGTGTCCTCAAATATACCATATAGACACTTTCCCTTGGATGGAGTGTATAGTCACGTACCCTTGATTGAACTATACATGTATTTCACATTTTATTATCTTAGTTTTATTACCCAATATTTTATTTAGTTATTACTTATTAGAAACTTCTTCACATTGAACTTGTTGGGAACATGACCCAGGGTAATGAGAGACACCCCTCCACTTGCCTACCCTACATACCCATACTCATCACATGATGAGTGCCCATACTTAATATAGTTTTCTAACCAACCCTAGTGAACATAAATCAACCAAAAGAAACTATGAGTTTGGGTCTCGCAAGAACCTGATAAGTATACAATCATGTGCTCATGTGTGGGCACACCAACTACATAAAGATCATATACAATAAGGGTTAGATGAGAAACAAACCAAAAATAAAGTATCAAATCACTCAACCAAGGACACTGCTATGAGTACAGATTCAACATGAATCCCAATGCAAGATGAAATATTTATTGTCAGATTGAATTCCTCACAAATAATTTAAGTCCATGACCAACACTAGTGCCAAGAAACATCCAAGAAAACTAGGTGACATTCAAATTAAGGTAAGAAACCTACATTGACAAAAATAAATGAAATTAAAAGCCTAGTTCTAATCAGGTATAAAAACCCCAGACATCAAATAAAATTTTTATTAGGAGTCCACATGCAAAAATGGCTAGCAAAATAGTTCAAAATCCCAAACCCCACACTAAAAGAAAATGAATGCTCGTACTTGCCCAATCGAGTAGAGCTAGCATACAAAAATGGAGGGGAACACTTGTTGTCTACCTCCTAACATACCAATACTAAAAATAGACTTAGAAATGGAGATAAGGCATAGAAATGGAAGAGCCCTACTTGGCAGCTAAAGGGGAAAAATGGGAATAATCACATTAAAATTAATGCTTCACTAGAACTATCAAAAGTCTGAGCAAACCAAGGTCTCCTTGAGCTAGATCCAATGAGATTAATCTTGCATCAATCTCGCACTTGTAGCTCTCAAAATGAATAAAAAAACAATAACTTCTTAAGAGGATCTAGGATTTTTGCTCTCAAATTCCAATTTCAAAGTGAGAAGTAAGAAAAAATTAACTTTTTGGGATATATATATTCACTTTTAAAATGAAATATTAAAATAGGAAAATAACTGACTCACTTGAATAAATCCCTTTTTAACCTAGACAAAATTAGGCAATTCCAATTAAATGGAACTCAACTACGAAAAAGTTGCTAGTAATCAAAATAATTCAATCAAAAACCAAAATACCCTTAAACTATTAAATCACAATATTTCTTAATAATTGTCATGATAATGCAGATATCTAAATGCACAAACATAATACTAATCTCATCACAAATGCAAATGAATCTGGATTTATTAAATCACTGGAAGGTTTAGTTAACAATTAAACGAGATATGTTAACCATATAGGGATGACATTTGCTAGGTATAAACAACCAAATCACTAACTCCATATGCCACTACTAGGGATATAAATCTTGCACACTAAACAATGCGATCAAGTGCAATTTCATATAATAATATTGTTAAACTGATAAATACACTGAATCATGTAATTAACCATTCATTTAATTATTTATTTACATCACTCACTACATCATATAACATCTCAAAGAAAGAATGAAGTTAATATCCGTAGCATCAAATCATAGTATCTAGAATCTAAAAGTCCACCATATAATCATAAACTGAGTATATGTCCAATACAAAATAGCCAGATATCATCATAAAGCATCATGTCACATAAATAAGCATCATCATGCAGATATGATCAAACTAAACAACACAATATCTATGATCTATGATACCAGCAATCAAAATATAGTATTTAACTATCAAGTCATCTCGAATACCATCCAAATTCAGTATCAAAACATCTCTCGAATCCAAAATATAACTAGGTACTGAATGCAAACAAAAGAGGCACTACATAAGATATCTAAAGAATGATAATGATAGGGAAATTTTAAATATATTAGAAGTGTAAAACCTTATATCCCCTATCATGGAAATTATAAAAGGAAGCACAAAGAAAAATGTGAAAGTATTAGCACTACCAAGTGCAAATTCTATGGATAAATTGGATGATCTTGTGACTCTAGGGCCCGTTTGGTTGCTAGAATACAACTAGAATAGGAATTAATAATTATAATATAATTTGTTTTCTTTGTTTGGTTCATGGAATAGGAGTACATAATAGGGTTACGTATTCCTATTTTAGCCCCAAAATGAGCTTTTGTCCACTCCAAAAAATACTTGTAATTGGCTTTTGTCCACTCCATTCCCAATTCAACTTATCCAAAATTGATAATATGTCGGGTCTGGTCCATGGTTGGAAACTCTCGCTTGTTTATTTTTTTCATTGACCAAAAAATCTTGATGTTTTGGTGTTTATGTGGGTTTTCCTCTATGTTTTCATTTGTTCATCTTTAGAGGTGTTTAGCTAGGTTTTATGTGCATTTGTCTTCATCTTCAGAGGCTCTTCCTCCTACTCTGCAACCAACTCTGTCAAAGATGTGTAAAATTTTTTCATTAGTATTGCTTTTAGGTTTTTTTTTTTTTTTTTTGTCTGTGATTCTTGTGTGGTCTGCATTTTATGGACTGCAATCTTGCATTTTATGGTGCTAGGTTTGTAACATAAAAGGGTATCATATAAGGTCTTTTCTTTCCATTTATCCTATAATTGTTTTAGATTGTATATGCGCTATTTCTAGTACAAGTTTATTAGACTTCTTTTCTCTACAAATAAAGACTAGTGTGAGAATCAGCTTAGTGGAAGAGTGGAGGATTGGCCTTATGCAATCTCAAACATCCCAAAATAGAGGCATGCCAACAATCTTGTTCAAACCTGTGAGCCCTGAAGCAAAGTCTACTATTTCCTATTCAAATCTGCTCCTTTGTTTGAAAGGGGTATAATTTGTAATCACTGTTTATAATCACTATTTAGAAATACCCTTTCCCCTTCCTGGGATGAAACATCTAGCTTTTTCACTACCACCTATTTGCCATTGATCAGAACTCCTTTGTAGACCACTCTAAATCATCCCACAAGTATCAGATTGGAGAAACTTTGAAATCTATGGGTGGCAAAAAATTGTTAGAGGGTTTGTCTCTAACCACACATAGTAGGTTTCCCATGAGAAAGAATGTTGTTGTTCAAGTTAGATGGGGGGTCAAGTTACCTCTTGATTTGCTTAACAGATGGGATGTAGGCAATCAGTCTAGCTTTTCAATGCTTAAATTGCCTTGCCTCTTTTTAGAGAAGGTTAGTATTGAGAATGTTGAACACATGAGAAGTGCAAGAAAGGGAAGCCCTTTTGTTAGTTCGCAACCTACCTTGGAAAGTCTGATGTTGCCTATAATAAGAGATGAAACAAATGAGCTTGCTCATATCATGGGAATTTTCTACTCTATGAGGAGACAACTTCATATACTGTAGACTAAAAATAGAGTGTTGAAGAAAGCTATGTAAGGGTGGATCAAAAATGGAGCCCGTGCCTTGCGACCATAGAAACACTATTTTCTCTCTAACATCTATAAGAATTGCATAAAAGTTTTGGAGTTGAGGTGATGTTTTTGAAAGGCTCGCTCTTCCACACAATAGCAGCATTCCCAAGCAAGTGTACAAACACAACAACACCATTCTCACCACCACCACTACTACTTTTGGGAAATGTTTAAATACCATCCCCGCTATTTGTTTGACCAAATTTACACACCATAAATGAAGCTTAGAATTACTTAGGTGGGGACTGATGTCTCTTTAACTAAAATTTTAAATTGGGAGCAATTTTCAGCCATACAATTTCCACAATCCATCATTAGTCATTTGATTTTCAGTGAATTTTGTGTATTTTTGGGTATTTGGGAACAAACTTAGCAAATCAAGAAGTAATAAATTCACAATAAACAAGAAAATGAATTCAGATCATTTCATGAAATGTGAACCAAGTAATGGATACAGTTTTGAAGAGTCTGAAATCTATTTTTAAAAAGTAAATTTTAAGAAAGGGATGATGTAGGTATCTTCATGTTTTTGTTTATGGATCTAGGATTTGGAATTTCCATCAAATGAGGAAAAAATTACTGCAAAATGATCATTCATACTTGTATGTCTATGTTTGGTATTCGAGTGCAAACTTTCTGATCTTATCGAGAAATAGATAGTGAAAAACAAAAGCATTCCATATCAATATATAGAAGTTGAACCAAAACATCAATGAGATGGATGAGTGGCGAGTTATTTTTCTCCCCATTACCTTACTAGAGGTAGAGTTAATTTTTCTCTAATACAATTTTAAGATTATGTTTACTTGAGCACTTGGAATAGGCTTTCTAGTTCCAAGGTAAGACTTTGTGAAGTTAGTCAAGTTATCTTCCCATTAGAGTAAAATGGATATAAGTTTTTCATGTATGTGCATATTACTTGATTATGTGGGCTTCCCTAGTAGGCCTCTTGTATGTATACCATTCCACAATAATAACAAAGGCTAGCAAGTTGATAAAGATAAGGATGGCCAGAAGCCAAAAGAAGTAATCTACGTGGCCATTGTTTAAGTTATCATCAGGAATCCATCCATTCTTTCCATGCCTAGTTGTAACGCTAACTACAATAGTTACCGGTAGACTACTCAAGTAATTCCCCAAGGCCATAATTGTAAGTGAAAGTGCAATGCATAAGCTCTGCATAGCATCAGGAGCTTGGTCATAGAAGAAATCAATTTGTCCAATTAAGGTAAAACTTTAGCAGCACCTATTAAGAAGTATCGAAGAATTTTCCAAAAGATGCTTATGTTAACCCTATGTTTTTCATCCTATAAAAACTTGTGTTCTCTTGCCAATTCAAGCATCCTAATTTCAACAATGGCAAAAACCACCATTAAAAAAATGGAGATGACCAAGTCAATGCCCATACATTGTAGTTGAGTAGAGCCCCTTGTATGGCCTATATACTTACGTGAAAATGGTACTATTATACGGTCATAAATTGGAACCCAAAATATGACACTAGGTGTATCAAAAAGGCCTAATGCTATAGATGGAATTTCAACATGTGGTCCCATTTGAACATCCATGACCTGCCCTAAGAAAACAAAAAAATTACTCATCTAACTATAGATAGTAGTAAATATGATCCCAGTTGCCCAAATTGGCAAAATGTGAATAATTGTCTTGAACTACTCAACTTGGGTCATAGTGTAGAGATGCCATGGATTGATGGGACTAGATTGATTTTTATCACTTGGTGTTTCTATTGCAGCTTTGTCAAAAACCCTATAGAAATTTAGTGTTAGTTAATTTACATTCCAATATACATCTTGCAGCAAAACAATATTGAGAAAAATTAGCAATCTTACAAGAATGTATCTATATGAGAAAGTTTACTGCTCCCTTGAATGACCAATTCTTTGTCTTGAACTTCATATGACAAAGATTTTTCATCTGGAACCTTCTCTTGCCATTTTCTAAATGATGCAACTATCACCTAAGCTATCTAAATCAGGGGACTTCCTCCTAGTTTTTGATGTCAGTATAAAGGGGTGCCTATCAAGAAAGTACATATTGCTATTCCCATGGCCGCAACAACAATTCCAAAACCTACTCCCCACCCAATATTCAGCTGGATCCAAATAATAACACTAAAAGCTATGAGAACACTAATGTTTATTGAAAGATAAAACCTGTTAAAAAATGAACTATTTTTCTTCTATTAAGACTATACAGATTGGATAGTTTAGAATGATTGGTATAGCCTAAAATTCTAGTGATGCCTTACTTTCACTTGAGCTATTCTAATTAATACCTTTGAACTTTTTTCCACATAGTTCATTGGATAACATTTGAAGATTCCTCTCATATAAACCTAAGCCCTACATTTAAAGTCCTATTTTTTTCAATATATAAATAAAAAATCATTAGTAGGCAAAAATACACTTTCTTTTCTTTCTATGTCTAGACTTTAGGCTTGAATATTCAATTCCAAGCCCTTTTTTGAAGGCCTTATTCATGCCTACTACCTTCTATCTAGTATCCCTTAAAGAGAACAAGATCTAAATGATCTGGAACTATAGTCAAAATTGAGTATTTGCATTGGATATCATGGGCCTTTAAAGCTTTAGAATCATAGATTAAACCCAATAAAAGCTATACTCTACATAGGAGATTGCAAATTTAAAACCTGTTGGTGAATGAATTGTACCTCGTTAAGACCATTTGCATGTGGTTGTTTGGAATCATTCAATGTTCCATCCTCTCCATTCCATGCAGCCATCATTCACTACTATCTAATCCTTACTACAGTTCCAATCCTTGTTTGATTATTTCCAGGAAACACACAAGATTTTTTCTTTAAAATGTTTTAAACAATTGGATAGCTTCATTGTCGGTAGATCAATATATGATGCCACCCATGAGGTGGATGCATTGATACATAACTCTATGGCATCGAGACCCCGGACTTCTGAATTGTGAAAAATGATTGATAGATCTTTATAGGAACTAACAAAATTACAAATAATTTTATTGAAGTTTTTGAGTAAGTGTAATGTTCATCTATCAGAAAAATAATATTAAAGAAAAATACAGCTAAGCCTAAAAAACACCCTTAAATAATATTAAATGGAATTTTATGTAGAAAGTGCCTATTCATATATATATATATATATATATATATATATATATATATATATATATATATATATATATATATATATATATAATTTAATTTTCTAAAATCCCTTTTACCAAACTTAAGCCAAGTCTCAATTCTTACTTGGTCTTAATTATTTGGCTTGTCAAAATGTTTCTAACCATGAAAGCCCTATTGTCGACCCTTGTTTATCAATACTAAGAAAAATTCACAACCAAAACTTTTTTCATCTGTCATTGAAAAAATAAATCAAAATAAAGTTCAAAAATAGAATAACAAATGTAAATAGAACTTCTTATCTCATACAAGGAATATGATGCAGTATTGAGGATTAATAGAGCTAATTCATGTCACCATTTTAGTTAGGACATATCACTTTAAATTAACCCTTCCTTTCATAATTCTATTCTTCATTATAGCATTTTATTATGCAAAGTTGGCTCCCTCCTAATTCACCTTGTTTAAGGGATAGAATAATATTAATCATTAATGTAATGGTGTCGTATGTTTACTTCCTAATTATTGCTTCTAATGCTATATTATTGTCCTTAACTTTTCTTGTTGTTCTCTGCTTTGATGATCACTATCTCCTATTTTTATTTCTACCTACTAGTGTTGCTTGATGCTTTTCACTCGACTTATATCTTGCTGACTATGATTCTTATATTTTAGATTCCATCATTTCTACTGGCTACGCCTCATTTGGTTATTTGTATTTCCTATGCTTAGTTTTTGAGGCTGCTATTGCTCATTGTTTATGTCAAGAACATTAATCTTTTATATATGTAATGCTAGGTCTGAGAATATCATTTTATGATATGTCTAAATACTACTCTTTTTCTTGTCTTTGTTTTGAATCCAGTCAAGATACCCCTTTAAAGTGATTTTTCCTTCCTCTTATAACCTCAAATGAGGATTAGACACACCTTTACAATATCTCCTTTTCCTTTGCAAAGGATGCAATTCTTCATAATTAGTCACTGCTCTATTGTGTTATATAAGTCATATTGTCAAATTGTCTTTTTCTTATTTGAAGGAATCACTGACTAGAAGACCTCTTAAATAATCTTAATTACACTAAGCCCACTTCCTTTTTCAATAAACCTCAGTCAGCTTATTCAATGAAACATTTAGCTAGGTCTACGTACATACCACTTCTTATTAGGAGCACAGGCAAGCATATGAAGTGGGGCGTTAACTATATTCCCACCTCTTTATGACAATGGGAAACATTCTTCTCATAGAATTGCAATCTAGGATACTTTTTATGTTCTTTATACTTGTTATATATATCTATGGATCTATGCATCTATGCGTCTATGTACCTTTATACAAAATTTTGGTAGTTTTAAGTATTGGTGTTTATCTATTGTTTATATAGCTTTTAACAATAATATGATTCATGTGACCTAATAGATCGATGTGTTTCTATTGTAGTTCATTCAATGAATCTTATTGATGATATAGAAGTCCAAGGAGCCATAGTTAGGAAGATCAAGGTTATGTGCACACTTGTTGTTTTGCTTGCTAGTCTTGCAATGTTAATAGTAGCATCTTCCCAAGAGGCTAGAAGAGATAGGAATAAGTGAAGAAGAGTTGCATGTCCTTTTTATAAGTGCATTATCCATTCTACTAACACAAATTTCCACGACCAAATAAGCATGAGTAGAGTAGCCTTCTTTCACTTGGCCAAAATTCTAAGACAAAAAGGGAGCATTCAAGATACAACAAACATATCACTAGAAGAATAGCTAGTGATGTTCCTCCACATGCTTGGCCACAATCTAAGGAATCGAAAGATTGGCCATAACTTTGGTCACTCAGGAGAGACAGTGAGTTGACACTTCCACAAGGTCTTAAAGGCTATAATAGATCTTCATGATGATTATATTTTACCCCTTATTGCAACCACTCCTACAAAAATTGTTGGGAAGGACCGTTTTGATCCATATTTCAAGGTAACTATGCTATTGGCATGTATTTCATTACTAGAGACTACATATAATAATTTGTTTTTGATAGAAATATTGATTTTTATAGGATTTTATTGGTGCAATTGATGGAACTCATATGGCAGTTACCATTGATGTGGAAATGCAAGTAAAATATCATGATAGAAAGGGTAATTTTTCACAAGATGTTTTGGGTGTATGTTCATTTGACCACAAGTTTCAATACTTTCTTGCTGGTTGGGAAGGGTCTACTGCAGATAGTCAGTTGCTTGCTTCAATTCTATCTAGAGTAGATCCTCTTGTGGTTCCCCCTGGTATATTAATTCATATTTAATATGATTATATTTTGATTAAACTAAATCAAAACGTTAATGCTCTATTTTGAGTATAACTTTAATTCTATTTTTGTAGGAAAACTTTATTTAGTTGATGTCGAGTACCCAAATGTACCAGGATTTCTTGCTCCTTATCAGTGTACATGTTACCACCTAAAAGAGTTTTGTAGAGAAAACCTAATCAGAAATCCCCAAGAGGTATTCAACCACTGACACTCCTCTCTTAGGAATGTGATAGAGTGGACATTTGGTATTTTCAAGCAATGTTTTCCTATCCTAAAACATGCAACATCCTATACTATATTTACCCAAATAAATATTGTTTTGGCATGTGGCATACTACACAACTTCATTATGATGGAGGATGGTCTTCCACTTGAAGTGGAAGTTGAAGAGGATGATGATTGTGTTGGGATAAATGTGCCAATTCTTGAGACTTATGGGAAGAATCAATGAGATAGAGATGAATGGGAGAGATTCAAAGATGAAATAGCCCAAAGGATGTGGGATGATTACAAATCTCGAACTCAGTTGTACCACATAATATGAACATTTATTTGCACTTTGTAGTGAATAGGAATTGCACTTTGTATTTTCAAGGATCATTTTACACTTCACTATTCTAGATTGTCTGCTATATGCATCCTTTCAAGAGATGTGTCAAGAAAGGATATATTGAAATGCTCCAAGAGGACATTTTTAAAGTTGTCCTTTACATTTTATTGGCCATTCAATCTTATTTTCCTTGATTGTTTTATGTTGAAGTTTTAGATCTTGATTTATATGCTTACAACTTTATAATCGATGTTATTTCTGATATACACTTTTAGAATGGATAAAATAGAAACATACAAGAGCTAGACATAGGAATAGGTCCAAACAAATAGAATTTAATTGGGTCAACCTATACAAAAAATTTCATATTAGGCCTGATCACAAGCTAAATTCTTGTCTTTCCATTTAGTCAATAGTTTTGTTTTAGAGCTTTGTTATAGATTTATAGTTATCTATATTCAGTTTGTTTCCTTTTTCTCATATCTTTGTAAGATCAGCAAAACAATTTTAAGAAGTGTCTATCATAGAGAAATGGGAGCATCAATTGGTAGAGAAAAGGGTCCTAATCACTAAATCTACATTAACATTATAGGTTACATGTCTTATAACAAATCAGCAAGTTTCAAACTCCAAAACATGTAAACAGACGGAAATAAGGAGATTATAACACCTCTCATAGTTGAGAGGAGTTATAAGTTGCCAAAATTCTCCAAGAGGGCTTTTATTTGTGTTTTCGGATGAAAAAAAGCATAGCTTTTTCTTGAATATTTTTCAAAAATGGATTTATGTAGGGCTAATCCTTGTAAGAGAATTATTTTCAGAATTAGTCTTCCATATTTATGAGAGAGATATTCTCCTTCAATCTTCTGATGAAAATTTGTGTTTTTGTTTTGTAGAGATTTGTAGTGTAGAGCATTAACCTAATAGGAGATGTCATTATAAGTAGATCTAAAAATAAAATTAAGCAACAAATTTTTAGATAGGCGTCTTAACAAGAACCAACAATCATCATAGGTTTTCCATACATAAACACAAGAAGCCTCACTGGGCTTATTTGAATAGTTAAAGTATGCTAGAATCGAGTCATGTGGTTTTGAAGTCTTTAATTTATCAGTGGTTTCATCATCTATAACGCTTTCACCATTGTAATTTTGTATCTTTTAACAGCTGGAAGCATTGTTAGATCTATACAAGAATGAGAAAGACATTCTCATGGAAACTCGAGCTTCTTGTCCATGCAAAGGACTTTTTGTTACTGTGAGAATGTTATTCTCATTCTTGTATAGATCTAACAATGTTTCTAGCTATTAAAAGATATGAAATTACAATGGTGAAAGCGTCATAGATGATGAAACCACTGATAAAGATGCTACCAATCCCATTTAGAAATATTTAGAAATAATTTTGACAAACTTATCATGTTAAGATCTTATGTTAATGCTATTTCAAGAAACAATCATTTGTCCAATTGTTCATGACTATGATTTGAATCACAACATAGCTGAGTAAATTACTGATATGGTTTAATAGTAAAAAACACAACCATAACCCAAAAATTCTAGAAAACATTAAACAAATTAAATTTTCTCTTTACGTTGTCATGGATGCATCATTGTTTAACTATTAACCACTTTTATGCATTATCTCTTTGTGAACTATTCTTTAATGAATAAATACTATTGTCCAAGCATAGAATCTAGGTTTTTTTTGTAATGGAACTAATGTTTATTAAAACCATCTATTGTTTATTGTCTTGCTTCTATGGATGTGACTATTGTTTGTTAAATGGATATGGCTTGTAACTCAGAAAAATCAACATATTCCATATGTTTTTGCTGCTCCTATAAATGTTATAGTTGTTCATGCAACTATGATATCTTCATGACATGCTAATGATTTTTTTCAAGTATTATAGCTTCCCATCGATAGCTGAAAATGTCATTTACCAATCTCTTAACAAGCATGGATGAGGAGGTACATGTGAGTATAGTTTCTACTTTAGCTAAAAATGCCAAAGTGGTGTGGTCAAAAGAGACAGAATGTAAATTGATAGATTTGCTCCTTGAGCAAATTCAATTAGGAAGAAAAGGTCAAGGGGGCTTCAAAAAAGAAGCATGGACTGTAATACAAAGGAAGTTCAATGAAGAAATGAAAATGAATCTTGGAAAGAATAACTTTAAGAATAAGTGCAAAACATGGAAACAAGGTTATAGAATGATGAGAGAGTTACAAAACATGAGCGGTTTCACATGGAACAAGAGTACTCAATGTGTGGATGTAGATGATAGTGTATGAGAAGAGTTGTTGAAGGTAATCTTATCACAATATTTTTATTTAAGTAAAGTATTCTAATTATCAATTGAAATGAAAGTCATCTAATTCCTAAATTTTTCCATCATGTAGACAAAATATTTCAAAAATGCAAGAGTCTACAAGAGGCAGCCCTTCACCCATTTCAATGACTTAGTAGTCATTTTTGGCAATGACATAGCTGATGGAAATGGAGCAGCAATAGCTCCAGAGGCTCAGTATGCACATATCTTTGAAGAGGCTATTGATCTTGATGATGATGGGGGTTTTGATACGCAAATAGATGATACTCCTCAATTTGAGAAAGAAATCTATCATTCAAACAATTCCACAACATCTGTTAGACAAAATGCATCTCTGCCATTAGCAAGAAAGTCAAAGAGGAAGAAGCCAAGCATGGCTTCCTCTTTGGAGATCATATGTGAAAGTATCCAAAATATTGACTAGGACATGAGTAAGTCTCATAATGTCAATGTTGATAAGAGGCAAGTCAAGCATGATATATCAAGTGCATTTGTTGCCCTCAAGGCCATGCCTAGAGTTAGTAGAGGGACTTTGATTGTTGTGTATGACTTCTTTTCTTTAGAACCTACAAAAGCCTAGGTATTCCTAGAGATGACTACAGAGGAGAGGGAAGAATACATTAGATATAAGTTTGGAGGATTTTTTTTGATAAATTACAATCTTTATGAACTTATTATTATTATTTTGACTATGTCAGAACATACAATCTTTGTCACTCTTGGATGGATACAAAGTATTTTTGACTCTTTTGGTTCCAATTTTTCTTGAAATGGATAAGAATGCATTTTTTTTACCTTCAATTTGTTCAACATAATTATTTATACTTCCAATGAATAAATGTTGTATATACTGTTGTATGCACTGTTGTATGGACTACTATTTGGTGCAAAATATGCTACAAGATAGACATTTTTTCTACTTGAGCAAGAATATATGAATAGTATTTGTAGTTATAATTATGTACTATTGTATGCACTACTGTATGGACTATTGTTTGGTGCAAATCATGCTACAAGATAGAGGTTATTTTCTACTTGAGCAAGAATATATGAGAAATATTTATAGTTATAATGAATTATGTTTTGTGGATTACTTGTAATAGTTGTATTATGCTAATTATAATGTGTTGTTGTACATACTACTGTATGTACATAATAAATCATGATGTTTCTATATGCATTGTTGTATGTATAGAATAAATTATGATGTTGTATGCATTGTTGTATTTAGCTAGTACTTGTTATTTCATTGTATCATTGTTCACTATGATTATGGATAAAATAATATGGCACACCCAACAATTCAAATTGTCTTTGTTGTGATATACATTGCTTGTAGTTTATTGTGAAATCACATCTACTTGTTGCATGCTTTTAACATACTTTTTAGAGTTATGTTTACATTGATCTATAGGAATATTTTTTCTATAATTTTTTTGTTATTTATTTTCTCTCATTATATTTGTTAAATTATTTATAAAGGGCCCATGGCTTTGAATACTTTGCCATTTTCTGACTGTGGCACTGGCACTACAGTAATGAGGACCTCACGCACAAACTGTAATCTTGGGCATAATTTTTTTGTTGTCTAAATAGTCGAAAGGTTGTTAGTATTTTTTTAATATATATTTTTTGTGTACTAAGTTGTTATGGTGACCACTTCTGTATTTTTGGAATGCAGGGGGATAATGGCTAAAATTTCTTTCAGTGGGTCAAGGATGACCCATCTATGTCAATTACATCTAACTATACAGAAGATGAAAGGAATGGTTGCAATTTGTGCAACATTCAAGATACTATTGCCAAGGAGATTGTTTCCATGGCAAAAGTTGAACTCATGTTTCAACAATGTATTATTTGTGTTTGAATACTATAATTGTAGTATTGGTTATTGGTGGTTGGGGACCAAATTTGTAAATATGGTTAAAAGACAAATATTGGATATGTAATTGGAGATGTAAAGTGTATTATGACTATGTATACCTGATGGTAGAAAAATTAATGATATGTCATTTTTGTTGTTTTCAACTTAATTATGATTGTGGATGCTATTTTATTTGTGATTTTATATATATGGATGATGTTATCTATTTATTTAAAAAATAGTTGAAATAATTTAAATTCTCAACAAATAAAACAAAAATAAATATACATTCTTTGGATACTATTTTATTTGTGATTATATATATGGGTGATGTTATCTATTTATTTAAAAATAGTTGAAATAATTTGAATTCTCAATGAGTAAAACAAAAATAAATATACATTCTTTGAAAAAATAATGAAAACAATATTAAAACTAAAACAAATAAAATTAGAGGGAAAAATATATATAAACTTAATCCCATTCCAATTCTAATTTTGTATAACCAAAAAAGGGATTAACATATCCTCAAACAAATTGCAGGTGAACCAAATAGGACAAGAATAAAAATTTTCCATTCCCATTTCCCATTCCTATACCTATTCTTATTTTCAATTCTAATACTCAATTCCTATGCCTGCAACCAAATGGGCCCCTAATGAAGGAATAAGTTATTGCATTGAGTCATCTAAAGAAGACTGGGGAGACATCTCTAGAGTCATAATGAGATAGTTTAAAGGTTATCTTTGATAGAATCTAAATTAATGATTAAATTTTAAAGATTACACCTTTGACATCTTTATCAAAGGGGGAAAAGAATGGAGATTGCATATTGTAAGATGGATAATCTAAGGGATAGTAGATTAAAAGAAATGAGATTAACTAATTCATATAGTTTGAATGTCGTAGTGATCTCAATTGTATTTATGAATTAAAGGAACTGTGTATTGCCATCAATGCCAAAAGGGGAGATTGTTGGAGTAATTTGAGTTGGAAGATAAAAGGAGACAATTGACATCACCTACTATTAGATAACTTGGAGATGGGGTGGGGTGTGTGTGAATTAGTTATCATAGGTCCTTTAAAATAATTTGTACCCTATTAAACTTATGAACAAATATCTCAGTTATACATTGAACTCAGCAACAATAGTTTACAACTTAATACATATGAAAATATGAAATAATATGAAACACATCCATTCACACATTTAGAGGAGTATTTAATGTAGAAACCCAATTTGGGTAAAAAACACCACCAAAATTGTCACCCACAAATAAATTGACTAGATTCTAAAGCTAGCTTTGTTAAGAGCCAACCATGTTAAAGGTTACAAGCATGTATATTAAATGTGACCCTATTACAATATTTTTATCAAAGATCAACTAGATATGTCACCCTATTCATGAGTGGCCTTAGTAATAGACTTAATACATTCATTATAATGAAACCTTACACATAATTTACAAATGGGACTATTAGATCCATTCAGTTAAGAGACTTTATGCTACCATGATTTTAAAGTAATATAAATTATTTGTTGAAATAACAACTAGCCTTTCCTATTTAGCTATCCTTTATACTCAATACTCTTCTTCACACTTTTATTTATTCAATTGATCAACACAAACATGTATACTTCACTCAACTCTTTCCTCACACTTTACCATCCTCTTCTCTTCTTGATGACTCTTCTTTCTTCACTCGACTTTCAACAACAAGTAATAGTTGTTTGAAACTTTAACCTTATTCTCCATCCTTTACATAAGCACCATTTTTCCATTTAATCTCTTTGATTAGGTTTTCCTTGAATTGATGATATGTCAACTTACATAAAATGTATCTAACACTCAATAAAATGTTTTATGCATCGCACCACCTATGATTTAGCTTGGAACTAGAACTTTTCTCGAATCACAAACCTTTCCTTGAATCTCTTCGATATGATCCTAATTAATAAAATTCTTTAATAGATTTTACTAAATAACTTATTATCTTCCTTAGAATCTTGTATATTAATCCAAATTGACACTCAATGTTGTCTCACAATTTATTTAATCAAAGTTGTTCTCTAGCTTGTTTTCTTTCTTTACTGAATAACTTCATCTTCTAAGTTTGAACTATTCACTCAATTACACTATCTTTCTTAGTAACACTTACTTTCTTGGTAGCACTTACTATCTCTATGATAATTACAATAAAAATTCTCAAACTTATGCTTTATACACTTCCACCGATCAATATCTTTGGTTATTGATCACCATTTCCAAATCAGTAACACACACTTACTCCTTATATTTTCACTTCACAACTTCAAACCTTTCTTAACAACAAATGTATATAACTTGTGCATCTTTCTAAATTTTCATCATGTCATTTAAACCAATAGTACCTTATCAAATATTGATTCATCAACTGCCCATTTAATCTCATCTTCTAACTTTTACCAACCTTTTCATTTCTCAACACCACATCACTTAGATGATTTGGCAACTTACATAAATCAATATCCAACTTATTGAATTATTGATATCCTTCACTCTAATAGGCTTGACATCAATGATAAAATAAAAACTAATCAAACTCCATTGTATTCCATTTAGTGCTTGATTTTCTAACCTTGTGCATCATCAACATTAGTTTATCAATTATAGTAACAATCTCTTCCTTTGGCATTAATGGAAACACATCTAAAATATACCATCCAACACCAACATCAATATAAATAAACAACCCTAACAAGACATCTTCCTCTATTAAGTCTCCCCCTTTGATTATGCTTTTCCTTCTTCATTATTCATCTTCAATCTATATTCTATGTTCATCTCTTCTCTTCTTTCCTTAGGATAGTCTTTTCCTTGTATTAATCTCCATTACTCATATTCTCCCCTTATTCATTCTCTCATTCGCTCCTTTAGCATTCATCTCCCCCTCTGACAACAATGACAAAGGTATCTCTAAAACCATCTCAAAACTAAATTTTTTTTATGGAGTTATACCTTATACAACACTTGTACAAGTTACTTCTATTTCCTCATACATTTCACCTTATTCACAATTATAGGCTACTCCTAGAGAGTGAACATCACAATTAGCTCATACATAAATATTCTGATAAAACATAAATTAAAGTAACATGATCTTCCTCTCATGAACATTAGATGGGGGAATGACCCCCAATTTACCTCTCAGATACTCAAAAGTATCCTTTACAGATACAAGGATGGAGGATAATAAGGGATCCTCTAGCTTCCCTTACTTAGAATTACACATGGAAGCCACCAAATAGAGAGAACACAACAAAGTATAGAGGAAAATATGCAACAATGGACATATAATCTTCATTCAACATGCCAAACATAAGGACTACCTAGTTAAAGCCATATTAGTCATAATTACCATAAAAAATCTTAAGATCTCAAGATTGCATAGCCAATTCTTAGTAATATTCTTCTATCCAACTCCATTCTTATTTTTTAATCCTAGATCTCTACTTTTATAGCCAACAAGACCACAAGTCAACCTTCCAACTAGTTTATTACAAATTATAGGACCTTCCCCAAAAAAGAAATTAGAAACACACTAAATAAGAAAATTAAATTTTGCACAAACAATGATAGGTCTAGACATATCTCAGCAAGGGAATCCCAAGTGTGAGAAAATCCAAGAGGTCATAAGAAATTGCATCAAAACCAAACCCACATGTTACTCGAGCTGCCAGGAAATTAGTACAACTTGAACAAAGAAAGGAATAACTTTTTCAAATGATGGAATTATGTCTTGCACTCTTAGACCAAAGATCCATGATAGGTCCACATTAAGTACATGGGTGCATGGAAAGATAAACCGTAGACACTAATGACCATTCTTTAAACAACAAAGAGGAACAAAAGAGAGGAAATATTTTGGGTGATGCAAGATTGCCAAAGTACCCAAGATGCTCCCAAATGAAACACCTACGATAACAAAAGATTTGATGTCCACATTAGGTTTCCCTAATTTTCTCTAAGAAGTATCATAAATATCTAACTTAGCCTATAGGATCTAAGAGCTATCTTCGAAAGGCTTACTCTACAACTTAACTGAACACTCCTTTTAGTCATTTCCTCTAGTGCTTTTACTAATTCTGGTGTCTAAAATATTTCAATCCTTTTTATCTTTTTCTTAGGATAATCATTATTATCATTTTCCTCTTCATCTAACTCTTAATGTTAAAAAAAGTTTGAAAAATCAAAGACAAGTGAAATTTCCATATCTTTAGGTATTGTTACTTCAAAAGCATTTACATTATCATATTTCTTCAAGATCTTGTAAGGAAACAAATTCATCTTCATCTTACTATATGTACCAACTAAAAATCTACTTTTCTTCAAATGAAACATTAGCTCATCTCCAACTTCAAAATTCTCATGTCTTCTCCATCTATCCTCTTTGTCTTTATATCCTCAATTATTGTCATAGTTTCAGTCTAAAGGTTTCAATCATAGCATCCCCTCATAGTTTTAGTCATAGCATTACAAGTAGAATTGAGACTTTCAATAAACTTTCTATTAAAACTTGTTAATCCATGAAATGGTCTAACTTCCCTAATATTCTTAGGTGTAGGCCAATATAGAATAGATTTCACATTTTTAGGATCCATCTTAAAACCATGAGAAGAAATCACAAAGGCAAGATAAACAAGTTCTTACTCAATAAAAGAAAATCTTTTTAGATTTATCAACAATTTTTCTTCCTTTAATCACTTTAAAACTTGTTTGATATGCTCAAGTTGTTCTTCTTTAGTTTTCTATAGATTAATATGTTATCAAGTTATACCATCACAAACTTACCCAAATATTTGTTCAAAACTTCATATATCAACCCCATAAAAGTATGAGGTGCATTAGTTAAACCATAAAGGCATAACCAACCACTCATACAGATTTTCAGTAGTCTTAAAACTAGTTTTCCATTCATCACCTTCTTTGATTCTAATATGATGATATCCACTTTTCAAATTATTCTTTTTAAAATATTTTTCTCCACTCATTATATCCATAATGTCATCCATCCTAGGCAAATGAAACCTATACTTCACTGTTATCTTGTTTACAACTCTAGAATATGTGCACATTCTCCATTCTCCATTTTTCTTTACCAATAATACAAAAGATACTATTCAATGACTCAAATTTTCTCTAATCAATCCTTTCTCAAGCAATTATTGCACTTGTATATTCAATTCTATATTTTCTATAAGTGTATGCCTATGTGGTTCTCTATTAGGAAAACTAGCTTCGGGTATCAAATCTAGACAATGACATATACTTCTCATAGGGAGTAATCCATCAGGAACATAATCATAAATAACATCTTGAAATTCAGCCAAAAAAGATCTAAATTTAGGTGCATGCTTAAGTTCATGTCATTTTTCAATATTTCTAGGAGTCAAAGACAAGAAATCATTTTATTTCTTTATATCTTTCACAAAACTACTTTCCTTCAACTAAACAAAATCTTACAAAAGTACACTAACTTTCCTCAGATTTCTCAACCAAAGGAAAAAATATTTGTTTCTTTCCATTAGTCAAAATAGTATATTGATTCAATCTACCATCATGCGATGTTTTTTCTATCATATGGATAAGGCATTCCCAAAACTATATGACAACAATCCACTAGCATGATATCACACATAAATTCATCAAAGTAATTCTTGATTTTAAATTTCACAAGGCATTGATCACTTACAAGAAATTTTTGCTCATCCCTAATATAAGAAATGTGATAAGGGGTCAGGGTGCTCCAATATGTCCAAATTCAATTTAGTCACCAATTCCTTAGATGCCAAATTTTTTGAACTAGCATTGTTAATAATCAATTTGCAATAATTATTTTCAATCTCACATCTAGTCTTAAAATAACTTTTCTTGAAAATAGGTTCATTGTCCAACTAATCATTCCAAAAGGTTCTCCTCATTATCAGTTTCTCTCCTTTCTTAGGTTCATTAGGTACAACATAAGTTTCTTCCTAAATCAAAGCATTTCTACTAGGACTTCCCATTTTCTTACTAGAAAAGTTACACTCAAAATCTCCATGTCCTTCTTCACCACACTTAAACCAAGTTCCTTCAAACCAAGATCTATCTTCTCTCTTTTCATTACTATTAATCCTAGAGTAACCATTATAATTTCCTCTAGTGCAACTACTTGTTGCTCTACTTCCAATATCTTCTTTCTATTCCAATCTACCCTTGTCATTATATATGCTTTTAGATCTTCTTTTTTCTCCATAAGATCTTCCTCTACTATTTTGAAATCTTCCACCTCTTTCTCTCTATCTACTCTCTTATTTCTTTTCCAAAATTTCTTCATCTTTCAAGACATATAAATAAGATTCTTCAATACTTTCCACCTTTACAAAGCTAATATCATCTTACATAGAAGTCCTCAAACCATCCAAGTATTTTGCATCTTTCTCAATTTCATCATCACCATGTCTACATATAATATTGACCTATTTAGTATAAATTTTTCACAATCAAGGTAAGTGCACCAAGTTGTGGTGCCAAAAGGGGGGTATAAGTGGACACCTTCTTTTCTAAAATCAAAAAATTCTAAACTTCAACAAGAATTTGAAGATAGTTACGCTCAAAATTTTAAGATATGACAAAAAAAACTAGTAGTCCTTTGAATCTAGTTTTTACACTACTAATTTTTTTTCAAAATGGTTTAGTTTTAGGTCCTCAAAAAAGAGGGCCACAGAAAGTGGTATTGTCTATTCCAAAAAAACATAACATAGTACAAAGTGTGGCCCCCCTAAAATTTTTACTTTTTTTTTGAAATTCTTTAAAAACTTTGGTAAAAAGTTACTTAACTCTATGTAGTTTATCCCAAATTTTTTAGGTACTTTTATACTGTGTATTTTTTTTAATGAATTTTTTAACTAGACACATCCCAAAAATATGAAATATCTATGTGCTCCCCCTAGAAATGATTGAAAACTAATCTAAAATCAAAAATTCTTTTTTTCAAAGTGTGTAGAATGGAGTCTAGTTTCTAAGAAACTAAGTTGTTGCAAAATTCGATGAATGAGCTAAAATCTACAGCCCAATTAGTACATGTTAGGTTTTGACAAAAAATGGACATAGATTCAAAAGAAATTATAGATGAAAGGCTTGAAATAGTTCAAATTGAATATAAATTATATGGTTGCATAGCTAACACAGAGACCTACAGTGTCATGTAACATGATCTTATTAATGGTCAACTATGAGGAATCTTGAAGGAGAGCACACAAGAAAAATCAATCTTTTTTTGTATATTTGCAGCAAAACACATCTCAGACCAATTTATAGACTCCATATCTTTGGGTTGGATCTCCAAGGAAAAACCATGCCTTAGGCTTGGTATAATGCAAAGGTTTGAATAGTGTGTATGCCCTATAGCATGTGTGTGCTATAGCATGCACACGCTATTTAAAGCATTTTGAATTTGGGTCTCAATAGTGCATGAGCACTATAGTGTGCATGCCCTATTGAGACCTAAAAAGTGCATAGAGAGGGAAGAAGAGATGTAAAGCAAGAGCAAGAGAGAGGGGGGATGGTCGTGTGTGTGTGTGTGTGTGTGTGTGTGTGTGAGAGAGAGAGAGAGAGAGAGAGAGAGAGAGAGAGAGAGAGAGAGAGAGAGAGAGAGTAGGGGATGGGAGAGGGGAGAGAGAGTTGGGGATGGGAGAGAGAGTAAGTGAGAGAGAGTAGGGGTGGCAGAGAGAGTACAAAATGGGAGAGAGAGGAATTGTGAGAGAGAGTAGGGGTGGAAAAGAGAGAGTACGAGATGGGAGAGAGAGATTGAGAGTAGGGGATGGGAGAGAGAGGAAGTGTGAGAGAGTGAGTAGGTGTGGTAGAGAGAGTATGGGATGGGAGAGAGAGATTGAGAGTAGGGGATGGGAGAGAGAGGAAGTGTGAGAGAGTGAGTGGGAGTGGTAGAGAGAGATTGAGAGTAGGGGATGGTAGAGAGAGAGTAGGCAGTGGGAGAGGGAGGGAGGGAGGGAGGGAGAGAGAGAGAGAGAGAGAGAGAGAGAGAGAGAGAGAGAGAGAGGAAGATGGGAGTGTGTGTGAGAGAGAGTAGGGCATAGGAGAGAGTGTGAGAGTGTGAGAGAGAGTATGGGTGGCAGAGAGAGAAAGTAGGGGATGGGAGAGGGGAGAGAGAGAGAGAGTAGGTGATGGGGGAGAGAGTAGAGAGGGAGAGTGAGAGAGATAGATAGTAGGCAATGGAAGAGGGAGTGGGAGAGGGAGAGAGAGGGGGGATGGGAGTGTGTGTGAGAGATCTAGAGAGTAGGAGATGGGAGTGTGAGGGTGTGTGAAAGAGAGAGAGAAGGAGAGGGGAGAGGGGGGAGAGAGAGAGAGAGAGTAAGGGATGGGAGAGAGAGTAGGCAGTGGGAGAGGGATTGAGAAAGGGAGAGAGAGGAGGGAATGGGAATGTGTATAAGAGAGAGAGTAGGGGATGGGAGAGAGAGAGAGTATAGGATGGGAGAGAGATTGAGAGTAGGGGATGGGGGAGAGAGAGAGAGAGAGAGTAGGTGGTAGGAGCTACAGTGGGAGAGGGAGAGCGAGAGAGAGGATAATGGGACTGCATGTGTGTGAAAGAGAGAGAGTAGGGAATGGGAAAGGGGGGAAAGAGAGTAGGGGATGGGAGAGAGAGAGTAGGTGGTGCAAGAGGGAGTGGGAGAGGGAGAGGGGGCATGGAAATGTGTGTAAGAGAGAGTAGGGGATGTGAGAGAGAGTAAGGGGTGGCAGAGAGAGAGTAGAGAGGGAGAGAGAGTGAGAGAGAGAGAGTGTGTACATGTGAGAGTGAGAGTGAGAGAGAGAGAGAGAGAGAGAGTAGGTGGTGGGAGAGGGAGTTGGAGAGAGAGAGTGAGTGAAAGAAATAGTAGGGGATGGGTGTGTGTGTGAAAGAGAGAGAATAGGGGATGGGAGAGAAAGAGAGTAGGCAATGGGAGAGGGAGTTGGAGAGGGAGAGAGAGGGGGGATGGGAGTGTGTGTAAGAGAAAGAGTAGAGGATGGGAGAGAGTGTGAGAGTGTGAGAGAGAGAGTAGGGGTGGTAGAGAGAGTGAGAGTAGGGGATGGGAGAGAGAGAGAGAGAGTATAGAGGGAGAGAGTGAGAGAGAGATGGTAGGCAGTAGGAGAGGGAGTGGGAGGGAGAGAGAGAGGGGATGGGATTGTGTGTGAGAGATCTAGAGAGTATGGGATGGGCGAGGAGAGAGAGGGGGGATGGGAGTGTGTGTTTGTGAAAGAGAGATTTTAGGGGATGGGAGAGGCAGGGGAGAGATTAGGGCATGGGGGAGAGAGAGTAGGTGGTTGGAGAGGGAGTGCGAGAGGGAGAGAGAGGGGGAATGGGAATGTGTGTAAGAGAGAGAGAGAGAGTAGGGGATGGGAGAGACTGTGAGTGTGAGAGAGAGTAGGGGGTGCTAGAGAGAGCTCATATGGGATGGGAGAGAGACAGAAAGAGAGTGCAAGAGTAGGGGATGGGAGAGAGAGTAGAGAGGGAAAGAGATCTTGAGAGAGAGAGATAGTAGGTGGTGAGAGAGGGAGTGGGAGAGGGAGAGAGAGAGAGGGGGAGATGAGAGTGTGTGTGATTGATCTAGAGAGTAGTTGATGGGAGAGGAGAGAGGGGGGATGAGAGCGTGTGTGTTTGTGAAAGAGAGAGAGTAGGGAATGGGGGAGAGAGAGTAGGTGGTAGGAGAGGGAGTGGGAGAGGGAGAGATGAGGAATGGGAATGTGTGTGTGAGAGAGAGAGAGAGAGTAGGGGATGGTAGAGAATGTGAGAGTGTGAGAGAGAGTAGGGTTGGTAGAGAGAGCTCGTATAGGATGGGAGAGAGAAAGTGATAGTAGGGGATGGGAGAGAGTGTGAGAGAGTAGGGGACAAGAGAGAGAGAGTGAGAGTTGGGGATGGAAGAGAGAGAGTAGAGAGGGAGAGAAAGAGAGAGAACTTGAGAGAGAGAGAGTAGGTGGTGGGAGATGGAGTGGGAGAGGGAGAGAGAGGGGGGATGAGAGTGTGTGTGAGAGATCTAGAGAGTAGGGGATGGGAGAGGAGAGAAAGGGGGGATGGTAATGTGTGTCTATAAAAGAGAGAGAGTAGGGGATGGGGGAGAGAGAAGGTGGTGGGAGAGGGAGTGGGAGAGGGAGAGAGAGTGGGGGAATGGGAATGTGTGTAAGAGAGAGAGTAGGGGATGGGAGAGAGTATGAGAGTGTGAGAGAGAGTAGGGGATGGGAGA
The DNA here is from genome assembly GCA_028749045.1 of Cupressus sempervirens. Taxonomy (NCBI): domain Eukaryota; kingdom Viridiplantae; phylum Streptophyta; class Pinopsida; order Cupressales; family Cupressaceae; genus Cupressus; species Cupressus sempervirens. The sequence continues at coordinate 743,596,151 of CM053787.1, forward strand.
GAGTGTGAGAGAGAGTTGGGGATGGGAGAGAGAGAGTAAGAGTAGGGGATGGGAGAGAGAGAGAGAGAGAGAGAGAGAGAGAGAGAGAGAGAGAGAGAGAGAGAGAGAGAGAGAGAGAGAAAGCAATGGGAGAGGGAGTGGGAGAGGGAGAGAGAGAATGGGAGTGTGTATGAGAGATCTAGAGAGTAGGGGATGGGAGAGGAGAGAGAGAGGAGGGGATGGGAGTGTGTATCTATGAAAGAGAGAGTTTAGGGGATGGGAGAGGGGAGGGAGAGTAGCCTGAGAGAGAGAGAGTAGTAGATGGAAGAGAGAGACTAGGTGGTGGGAGAGGGAGTGGGAGAGGGGGAGAGAGGGGGATGGGAGTGTGTGTAAGAGAGAGAGAGTAGGGGATGGGAGAAAGTGTGAGAGAGAGTAAGGGAGGGGAGAGAGAGTGAGAGTAGGATATGGGAGAGAGAGAGCAGAGAGGGGGAGAGAGAGAGAGAGAGTAGGCAGTGGAAGAGGGAGTGGGAGAGGGAGAGAGAGGAGGGATGGGAATGTGTGTGAGAGATCTAGAGATTAGAGGATGGGAGAGGAGAGAGAGTGAGAGAGTAGGGGATGGGAGACCTGAGAGAGAGTGAGAGAGAGTAGGGGATGTGAGAGAGAGTGAGAGAGAGAGAGTAGGTAGTGGGAGAGGGAGTAGGAGAGGGAGAGTGAGAGAGAGTAGGGGATGGGAGAGAGACAGAGTAGGGGATGGAAGAGAGAGAGTAGGTAGTGGGAGAGGGAGAGAGAGGGGAGATGAGAGTGTGAGAGAGAGAGATAGTATGGGATGGGAGAGGAGAGAGGGTGAGAGAGAGTAGGGGATGGGAGAGAGAGAGAGAGTAGGGGGTGGGAGAGGGAGAGCGAGAGAGAGAGAGAGAGAGAGAGAGAGAGAGAGAGAGAGAGAGAGAGAGAGAGTATGGGATATGAGAGAGAGAGTAGCCCAAGAGAGTGAAGCAGGGATGGGAGTGTGTGTGAGACAAAGAGAGTAGGGGATGGGAGAGGAGAGAGGAGGAGAGAGTAGGTGGTGGGAGAGGGAGAGAGAGAGTAGGGGATGGAAGAGGAGAGAGAGCAAGAGAGAGAGTAGGGGATGGGAGAGGAAAGAGAGTGAGAGAGAGTAGGGGATGGGAGAGGATAGAGAATGAGAGAGTAGGGGATGGGAGAGAGAGAGAGTGAGAGAGAGTAGATGATGAGAGAAGGAGTAGGAGAGGGAGAGTGAGAGAGAGTAGGTGATGGGAGAGGGAGTAGGAGAGGGAGAGTGAGAGTGAGAGTAATGGTTGGGGGATGGTGGGATAGGGAGAGAAGTGTTTTGACATAGTGTGTATGCACTATAGTGCGTACACACTATGGAAAATCACCAAAAAAAGATCACAAAGCAAGTTTGGGACCCTTTTCATCCATTCTCTACTTTTTGACTATTGTGCATTCTATTGGCCCAAAAAAAAAACACAAGTTTCAAGTTGTTGGAGGTTATCATACACTATTTGAAGACTTTTTGAAGCTAGAAAATGCCAAATTCAATAATTGGATATGCTATTTGAAGGCTTTTTGAATATTCTTTCTATAGAAAAGGTTAGTGTAATCCTTTTTAAATATTATTTGTGGATATATAGACACAAATTTGATTATAATTTGACATGTTTAATATATAGTTAATTCATTGAAATTTGTATGTTTGGATGAAATGCTATTTCAAAATGGTTAAAAATTTGGCAAGTTGTTTGATATATATTGTGTATTCATTGAAATAATTGTAATTTTTATATGTATTTGAATGATTTGTAATTTACACATTGTAAGTAATTCAGATGTTTGAATAATCTTACATGTAGAAATCATCATCATGCCAAGGAACACACTAAAAACCCAAACAAATGAAGATAGGGAGAGAGATTTGGCAATTAAAAGAGATAAAATGACAATACTATGTGAACATAAAAAATTGGAAAGCAATAATGAAGAATTGACTTTCTAAGAGGATCAAGAACCATTGATACAAAGAAACAATGAGGAATAATTGGAAAGACAAAGAGAACAAATGAAACTATTACACTCAAGAAGACAATTGAATTTTGTAGCTACACTATCTTCCAATATTGGAGTCATATCATCCTCTCATGTTGAAGAGACACTAATTTGTAGACTTGACGATGTACACACTCCATCATGTCATGTTGAAGGCACAACATCAACATATCAAGTAGGTGATATTCCATCTTTTGCATCTTATTGCTAAGGCGCATCATCTTCAGTTCAAGGTACACAATACACTCAACCTTATGTTGATGTTCAAAATGTCAAGGGAGTGGAAGAGATTATAACACCTTCTAGAATTCAGTTTAGAAGATCAAAATATTTGATTGATATTGATACTAACATTTGAAATCAATGCCTAATAAGATTAGTAAGCGTACTTGTCAAAGAAAAGTTAATCATATGTGGAGATTATTTTTTGAACAATTAAATATTATAGGTCAATGCCAATTATTTGTTAAAATGATGAGAAATTTTAAATTTAGGCCTATCATGAAGATTCTTGGGCTAAGAATGGTGGACGATTCAAATGGAAAAACATTGTAAAGAATCTAATGAGTGCTTATGAAAAAGTGCGTTCTAAATCATGCACCAAAGACATTAATATCGAAAGACAAGTACTTGCATCAGCAATAGTAAGTACCCAAATGAAGAAAGCTTAAGTCATGAGAAAGACAAGCAAAATATTGAAAATTGGTAGAGGTACTCTAAGGAGAGCCATGCAAAGGCATGAGAAATTGGAAGATCCAACAAAAAATGAGTTATGGACATTTAGCAGTAGACTACCACAAAAGGATAAACAAATTAGTGAAGCTTTGAAATCATTGATCAAAATTTTTTGGAAAAATAATACACGTGTTTCCCCAATCAAAGAGATGTTGTAAGGAGGATTGGTAGCTAAAATCATGACCCACATGCGAAACATTTCTTGGACTCAACTCAGACACAATTTTTTACAAAATTTATTTGTATGTATCCTTAAATTCAACTAAGTCAAATTTTTTTGAGCTAGGCAAACCTTTTTATGTGAAGATAAATCACACATGCACAACTTGTTGTTGTAGGATACATATTGAATTTTCTAACCATTTTGATATTTGTAGGCATATATGTGTTCTTTTGCATTCTGAGTTTGATTTGCAGGATTGTGACATGAGTGAACCACCAAGATCTTCAAGGGAATTCATATCCAATATTTTATGTGAAATAGGGGATGACCAACAATTTTACAAGACATCATGCTTGGATGTTACATGCTTATTTTGTGGTTCTTTGCAACTTTTATCAACTTTTCAACATATAGATAGTACGCATGCAATTGGAAATGAAATAGTAGATTATAAAAAATTTAAGACAGTGACATATGCTCTAAAGGATGGGAAACAAGGTAAAATATGTTATTTAATCATTGAAAAGATTTTAGTGTATGAGTTCATAAAGATTTTTTGTAAAAAAATTATTTATGAGTATGCAAGGCATACACATAGAGCTCGATAGCTAGATTCACAATTCAAGTTGTGCAAGGATACATTTCTACTAGATACCATTGTTTCATTTGTAGACTTTGTAGAGAACTACACACTAAAACCACAAAATGAGGTATAAGCAAAGTATTATACTTCTTATAGATTTCCATATTTTTTCACATAACATTCATGCATTCACCTACAAGTATAGAGGATGATAGGAAGATTTTGAGGAAGTACCATTTTTACATCAACGATGATTGATCACATTCTACAGAGCTTTTACATGGTTGTTTTCAACTATTTTATGGAGATTTGACTAACAGGGGCATAACATATTGTCAGCATATCATTTGGTTAGACAATTGCGCATCTCAATTCAAGAATGCACAAATTTTTTATTGGTTGAGCAGGATGCATAGGTTGTGTAGAATACAATATATGTGGAATTTCACCGAGGTTGGTTATGGAAAGGGAGAGCACGATGGTGCCAGTACATGCATCAAAAGAGCCCTAGCTCATGAATAACTATAGTACAAAGATGGAACAATATCAATAGATGCAAAATCCATCATCCAGTGGTGTAATACTACAATAGGTCTAGGTAAGGAAGGTGAGTCTAGGGTTCGTGGATTTTTTTGGTTGATAGATAATACTAACATTGCACCATATGGGGATTGTTGCACACTAATAGGATATAGTGAGTTGCAATCTTTTAGAAGCTTTGATGCAAGTTCATGGAGTATCCACATATGAAAAATGGCATGCTATTGTCCATCATGTGCAGAGGAAAATTGGGATGACAGTGAGTCAACTGAATGGTTGGATAAATGGGATATACAGGTTCTAGATCTAGTTGACACCTATCGTCCCTCACAAGCACTAGAAATGGCAGAGATGGATTTTTCTATTGACTTTGACTACTTGTCTAATCTAGTGCAACTTGTTAATACATATATTTATATATCTTTATAATTTTGATATGTAACTTTAGAACTTTTACCTAAGTATTTTCTAAATTAATGACCGCATTTTGTACATTTGTCATTATAAGCCATGTTTTTGCTATTATTGCACCTAAAGACAATGAAGAAGGAAAAAAATATTATTTGTGTCATTCTATCCAAGCCAAACAAAAATTAGATCGCTCAGTTATAGATGGTGAAGGTTTAGAGTACCATATCAGTGTGGTGGTTGTAACTGACACATGGCTTAAACAATATTCTATGAAGAACTCTAACTTGTGGTTATTCAAGGATTAGCAAATAGAGAGGAAGATTCTTCATTATTCAAACATTGTTATCACATCAAATGTCCACTTGATAAAATATGGTGGAAAACCACATAACAAGATTCTTTGGAAAGTTCGCATCAGACCATGAGGCAATACTTGAGACAGTAAAATGTAGAGTAGATCTAGTTGGTTCATTAGATTGAATAGGGGGGGAGGGAGGGAGAAAGAGTGATCAATTAGATCCAAATACAATGTTGCAACCTCTCCCCGAGACTTTCCACATGACAAGGTGGGTATTGTTATTATGTGTAAGTGATGAGATAAGTTTAAATCACAAATTTTATGTTTTGATTTGTTCAGAATCTAGATACATTATTTGAATTTATATTAGATTCTTTAATAGGACCCATTTTTAGATTAGTCATTTGGATAAGTGAAAGTTTAGAATTTTTTGTTTATATCAAAACTTAATGAAAAAAATGAAAGTTGTTAGAATGTGAATAATTTGTGATGTAAAGTCATGATTGTGTGTATGTAACCAGAAACTTCAAACTGGCAAAAGCAAGGATACAATGGAAGAAGTTTCAAGTCATTCAGTAAGTTGCTTGATCATTGCTAGAAGCTCAAACAAATAATTATTTGCATTTGAAACATTGTTACCAATAATGATATTATGACTAACATGCTTTCATCTTTTATTTGTTTTGTCATTTGTAATTATTTTAGATAAACTCCAAAAAAAATTATATCCAAATCATAAACTTATAAAACCCATCTAATAAATTTTTTAGATGTTGTCAATTTGGAAGCATTAAGACCAAAGTGTATGATCTTTGGTTCACTCTTAGTCATAAGATTCAATTTTTTAGGATATGTATGGGTTCGGGGGTCAAATCCTTTAAGGATGACCATAGGTTGTTATGTTTCTTCGCGCTTAGTCTCCAGATTGTAAGGTTTTGATTGTGTGGAAGAATACACATCATTAAGGATAAGAAAAGGTGGTTCATCAATGTTTGATTTGTAGCCTTCATGTTCCCCTTTATACCTAATCATGTTTATGTTCTCACAAGTTGGCTCAATCATATGTAGTTGATCTTTGCATCCTATTTTTCTTCCTAGAACTTTCTTCTTGTTCATGCTTGGGTACCTGGGTTCATTGAAAACCTAATTATCAGTATTAGTCATGAGTCCATCCACCCCAACTTTCTTATCATCAATGAGATCTTGATTGAGGTATTTAAGTTTCATATAATTTGATGCGGAGTGCAACAATGGAAGCACAACCTTAAGACCCAACCCCAAAACCAACACTCAAGATGTTTAAAGGATTGAACAATTGATTTTTTTCACTTCAACAAGTGTATACCTCTAGAAGGAGCTGCTATGAGGGTTTTAAGACTCACCATACACAAGTATGACAGAAAGCAATTTGACCCAAATCAAGCCTTTAAGGACAAGTTCTCTTAATTTGGGTAAAATAGGGATTTTATGATTCTATGTGTCACAACTTCCAACAAAGGCTACGAACTACTTAGCCACAACCCAACTAAGAAAAATCCAACACTGGTTGTACTCCCAACAACCCACAACACAAATTACAAGGAAGGACCTAGAATCCTATTAGGTCTCCAATCTCTGATTTTTTCCACTAACTTCAAAGCTTCCCAAAAGACTTAAGGAATAAATCACACTTTCAAATACCCTTTTTCAAGTTCTCTCACACTTCAAAGTTATAGAGATTGAATCCACTCTAGCATATCATAATCCTAACTAAGTCCACATGCCTAATTAGTTAGGTTAGGCATGGGTTTCAAAAAAAGAGTTTAGGAATGGGTGCATAGAACCAAAACTCCACTTTTGAGGTGTTCTACTAACTCAAAAAATGACAATTTGTTTGATCACCAAGTCCTTAAAGTCTCTCCATCTCTTTATCTATTCTGGTCTCCTTAAAACTGGTCAAATACATGGTGATATTTGACATAGGGCTTCCTCCCAAAATTCAATGCCCTCATTTCCTATTCTAAAATTATAAAAATCTTATACCACACATCCCTAACTTTCTTTATACAAGTGGAGAAGGAATTCCATCAGTGGATCAACAAGTTAGGGCCATTTGAATGCCAAAACCTTAAAATTGAGGGTTTCTCAAATAAACAAGCTTATAAATTTGATTACTTTTGAAAGAAAAAGGATAAAAATTTCAAACCACTACCAAAAGCCTTCAGACACTTAGCATCAACTTTTAGATCAGAAAGATCATCATGCACTCCTTATTCTTTCGTATTATACTTGCAAATGTAAAAAAATTGCACTGAAACAATTATATTTTATTGATTTGAAAGCAAGTTTAATTATTGAATCTTCCCTCTTTATCCATTTTTGAATGTCTTAAGCCTAAATAGGTTGTTTTCAACCATTCCACTCAACCATCAAATGGTTTGAGTCGTTGGAACTCCTAAACCAAAAAGTTGCTTAGCAAATTGTAAAAGTTATTGACAAATTTTAAGCAAGTTTTTCCGCTATAGCAAGAAATGTTTCTTTTAAACTTAATTAACACTTAGAGACCTTTTTAGGATTCCAAACCCCTAAGACACACCTAGAAAACATGAAATGACTAACACATCATCCATTAGGACCAAATGATGCCCAAGGTTTATAAACACACAAAGGGGTCTTGTGTCCTTAACAAAATGGATGGGTCATAGGGAGATCATGAGATCTATCCCCTAACCTTATTACAAACATATTGATGAATAAAAGTTAGGTGCTCTACACCATAATTTTTAGTCTTATGACCCTTTATTCCTATCATAGATGCAATAGTGGTTGTCATTCCAAAATTTAGGCTTAATCTTGGGTTCATAAGGTTTATAGTTATATGGTAGTGTAATGATCTTATTTGTTATCAAAGTATTCAACACCAATTCAAGTGAGTCTCCTAGAGGTGTACAGGTGTGCTTAGATTTGGAAACTCGTGATGGTTTACCTCTACTAGAGTTATTAGATTTGTTTGAGTCAATATTCAAGTGGAGAAGCATATTGCTTTGTAGTTTGAATGCCATTGGTCATTGATCAAGTTGATGTCATTGGTCAAGTTGATCACATTGGGCTCCTTCCTCATTTCTTCCATTTGTTTCATAACAACTTCTAAAGGTGAAGGTTCCTCCTTTTGAATCAAGTTGTCAATATTGAGGTTGTTTGAAAATTTTAATCCTTGAGAGAATAAGTGCATGAAGTATTTATCTTTTTCTTGATCCAAATTCAATTTCATGAGCTTTTGTTAATATTTATCTTATTAAAATTGTAAGATCTCTTGTTTAGTGATTTCTAATCTAGATCATTATCTTTTGAACCATGTTTAGTATGTTTTGACCTTTGGGGTCAAAGTGAACAATGTCTAAAAATTTAATTGGTAAATCCTTGAAAAAATTGTCATACTTTTTTCATATAGCCTTAGGTCACCTTCCTTGACAAATCTTATATCTAGTTGTAACTGGCATGAAAGAAGATACAATAATTCAGTAATATAACTATAATAGACTTGATTTTCAAACTAAGTTAGTAATATTACCACTTTTTGAAAGTGATGATGTAAAAAGAGAAAAAATGCATAAAATTTTTTCCTGTTGCATTTTTCTCCACATTTTTTAATAACATCAAGAAAATAAATTGAAGATTGGGATACCCATTTTTCTTCTCTATAACATATCAAAAGATGAGGCATAATTGTTTTGAAACAAGTCTATGTTGTTACACTATGGGCCACTTTTTAGGCATAAAAACCCCTCCATTTACAAAGGAACTGTATAGAATAATTATCTCCCAGCCATACAACATGGTAAAGTATCCTAATATGATCCTAAAGTGAGGATTCTTTAATTAGATTGAACCCATCAACTCTTTATATGTGCTTTTTATGAAACCCTCAACAAATAAGGCCAAAAACTAGGGCCTCTTCGTTAGGATTAAACCACAAATAGAAATAATAATTACATGCAAATATAATCAATAACAAAAAATAATAGATCACACAAAAAAGAACACAAGGCACCAAGATTTAACATGGTTTACCCAATCCCTAGGCTATGTCCACCAAACAACAAGTCCAATATTTTTATGATCCAGTAATTACAACCTGATTACAATTTATAATCCCTTACAACTCAATATTGCCACAAAAACCAATTTTGCATCACACCTTATGAAACAATCCCTAACCCTAAGCCCTTTTATACAAGTATTTTAACTGCTTTAGGGTTATAATTAATAATTATAAATCAACCCAAAATTTTGATAAAATAGGGCCCACAAAACTCCAAAGAATTTATGAAGTATGTACAGTACTTTCTTCATCAGTCACCACAATCTAACAATCTCCCGCTTGGGGACTAATTAGGCTCCACACTAAACAACAATCTTCAAATCTGACCAAAAAATCACTTCCAAGAACTGTTAGTTGATCCTACACCATGTTTATAATGATTAATTTGACTATTTTACATAAAATCATGACCTCCTTTAGGCAGATCTCCCTCTGCTATACCTATGGCATCAAATTAATGTACTTTCATGCACCCAAGCACTCCAAACTTGTCTAGTTGGATTATCATTGGTGTAGGGCACCAAGAAAAATAGATAGGTGTCATTGTAGTTGTGAATTAAGAACAAGGTTGCAAAATAATGTAATAAAACCTAAGATGTAGGGTCAATTGGACTCTAGGTGCCATTATAAGGTAGAGTGCCAAATTGAACCAAGTGGTTAAAAATGAGCAATATAGGTGTTTTTTCAAGGAAAAAATGATTTTTATATTTTTTTAAAGGTTATAAAGGTCCTTAGGTCATTAGGTTAAGTTTTAGGCATCTAGGAGTTAAGATGTCAAAAATTGCAAAAAATTGCAAAAGTTGTCAAAGCAAAATTTCAAAAATGCTAACAACTTTGCAAGAGTTTGGGAATTGGTGAAGGGCTGAGCATTTGGAAATAAGTTATTTTAGTGTTGTCAAACCTTTTCCAAATTGTAAAAGTGGAATCAAGTGAAAAATGTAAAAATTACACTTTTTGTGCAAAATTGTAAAAGTTGCTCAAATTTACAACTTAGCAGAAAAAGAGTCATGGGATTGAACTATCTATCTTTTTAGCTCTAGGTGGCTACGTAAACCCTAGCCCCAAAATCATCCTATCTTGTTGAGCATTTGAACGTTCTTGAGCATGTTGAACTGAAACATCCCTAAGGGTCAGTAAATGCCATAGGACAACAATCTTTGAGAGGGCATATCTCAAAACTTATGCGAGGTATGGATGCAATTCTAGCTCTTATAGGATTGTGTTGCAAAGAAATATAATAACCTCTCTCAGTTTTTAGAGATCTTACTCTTTTTTAATTTTGCGATGCCATCTCCGGTGATGTTGAAACTTGTAGTGTTGGCAAGTACAAAGTTGCCAACTGTCAAATCTCTCGCATCTTTTGTTTTAAGATTGAACTGTTTGTTCTATTAGCTCTAGGTGGCTAGGTAAACCCTATCTCCAACCTCATCCCATACTGTTGAGCACTCAAACATTCTCGAGCACGCGGAACCAAAATGTCTTTATGGGTCACTAAATGCCATAGGGTAGTGATCTTTGATGGGGCATATCTTGGAGCTCGTGTAGGGTATGGATGCAATTTTAGTTCCTATAGGATCATGTTGTAGAAACCTACAATAACCTCTCTCATTTTTTAGATATTTTACTCTATTTTGATTTTACAATGCCATCTTAGGTGACGCTGAAACTTGTAGTGTTGGCCGGTACAAAGTTGCCAACTACCAAATCTCTCACACCTTTCATTGTGGGATTGAATTGTCTATTTTTTTAGCTCTGTGTGGCTAGGTAAACCCTATTCCCAACCTCATCCTATCTTTTTGAGTGCTCAAACATTCTCGGGCATGCTGAACCAAAATGTCCCTAAGGGTCGCTAAATGCCATAGGGCAATGATCTTTGATCATGCATATCTTAGAGCTCGTGCAAGGTATGGATGTGATTCTAGCTCTTATAGGACCATGTTGCAAAGACCTGCAATAACCTCTCTCACTTTTTGAAGATCTTACTCCATTTTGATTTTGCAACACCATCTCGGGTGATGTTGAAACTTGTAGTGTTGGCCAGTACAAAGTTGCCAACTGCTAAATCTCTCTCACTTTTTGTCATGGGATCAAACTGTCTATTTTGTTAGCTCTAGGTGGCTGGTTAAACCCTATCCCCAACCTTGTCCCATCCTATTGAGCACTCAAACATTCTCGGGCACACCGAACCGAACTGTCTCTAAGGGTCACTAAATGCCATAAGGCAACAATCTTTGACAGGGCATGTCTCGAAGCTCATGCAAGGTATAGATGTTATTTTAGTTTCTATAGGACCATGTTGCAGAGACATAAAATAACCTCTCTCACTTTTTGGAGATCTTACTCCATTCTGATTTTGTGATGCCATCTCAAGTGATGTTGAAACTTGTAGTGTTGGCCAATACAAAGTTGCCAACTACCAAATCTCTCTCACCTTTCATCATGGGATCAAACTATCTATTTCATCAGCTTTGGGTGGCTATGAAAACACTAGCCCCAACCTTATCTCATCTTGTTGAGCACTCAAACACTCTTGAGCATGTCAAACTGATAATGACACATTAAGGGGCCTATAAGAGTTCATAAGTTTCTATTTATCTTCCCCACATTGAAAATATCATGGAGAAAACATGGCATGATGTGTAGAAGGAGAAGATTCTAAAGGGCTCATAACTTTTCCTCCTCATCATAACTCACGATCTTAAGGGTTTACGATCTTAAGGGTTTATTAGAGGTAGGTTTAATATGGCACATATTCTAATGTGCCATAGGTTTAGAAGATTGTGTAAAAACTATCAAAGGAATGATAGAGATCACTATTTTACATCATTGTGAGGGTTTCTCAAGGATCTTATCTTATGTAATGTCATATTTGTGAATAGCAAAAAATACGTTCACTACCTCTTGCATTATCATCCAAAAATACCAATCACATTAACATGCTCCTAAATGATAGATTTATAAACTATGATGTTTTTTAGTTCATTGTCTTATATTGAATAATGGTTTGAATCCTTTAAAGAAGTGTGCTTTTGATAGTTGTGGGTACATGTGACCCTCACTAATGTATGATAGTTTCATGAGAGGCAATAAAAAAAGAAGTCAGAGTAAATAGATATATAAAGTACTAAAGTATATTTTAGAATTACAATAAGTGAATAGACTCTACACAATGCATTGAGGATAGTTTTCCAAAGAGAGAGCCAAGAAAATCATACAATATATGCAAATAAAGAGTAGATAATGGTAAATAAATATCAAAGTAGAGAACATTTTTTGAATATGATAGGGAATGACTATAATTTTGTGTTACATTCCAAGTAATGATTAGTTGGGACAAACATCATAGACTAGGGGAGATGATATTCATGTAAAGGGTTTTAGATAAAAGGCTACTATAATTGTCAAAAAAACATTAATGATAATCAATGCATAAGGTAAAGGCACTACAAAGGAATGAGATCAAAGGAAAATATTCAAGGCAACAATAGTGAGTGTGATGAACAACTTTTTAAACCTTTGTAGTAGTGTAACTATCAACAATATCTCTAGAAAAACTCTTAAATCTTTATCAAAATGCTAATTTCCATGAAAATAATGGCATGGTATTAAACTTAATATTTGTGTTCATTTCTAGGGCTTTTTGGTAGGGTTAAAGAAAGTGGAATCATTTCCTATGTAGATGGAATAAGTAAAAGAATGTCAAGTGGCAAAGTATGATCATGACAATCTTTAAAATCATTCTGACTTTTCTTTCAACTAAGCACAACAATAGTGCAAGTGAAAGGGTACATGTGAGAAGCCTATGTAGTAGTTATGTGCAAATGGAATAGAGGTGTCCAATTGAGATAAATGATTGATTAAAGTATAATGAAAAACCTCTTAAAAGCTAGTTTACTACTATATCACATAAATTATAGTCATATGGTAAAAAACATGGAGAACCTTTATGGTAGAGGTATATAAGAACTAATTTAATGGATCATATGATAGCAAATTTAACAAAAAATAAGACATAGTGAGAGAACAATCTTAATAAATCTAGTAATCATGTGTAATAGAATAGAAGACATTTAGTACTATTTATAATAGGAGTAATAAATTAAAATGTTTCAAGGATCTTTTAACAAAACACCTAGTTATGTACATGCAAGATGACTCACAATCAAATACTACAATGAGTTTTAAAGTTGTGAGTTAGTTCATAAAGGGATAACCACGAAGGAACAATCACTATTATAAAGCTATGAAGAGGAGCTCCAAATGTCATTTAGGTGGTGGTAGGTTAGTAATTTGAGGAAACTTATTATCTACTCCTATTTTTTCAATGTTGAACTCTATTAGAATAAATTTACAAGTTTCACCTAGCATGAACTGAGAATTCAACAAAGGCTTTCAAATATTTTTGCATACATGTCAATGCACTAGTGCTACATGGTGATTTTGAGGCTACACTATATTAATATATTACTATATTGTTATCATGAATGGTGATCTAACTAATAAGAACCTAACAAATCTAGACATCCAAAGATGTGCAATTGTCACAACATTAAGGATAAGACATTGAAATAGTGAAGTTCTCCTTTTGGAGAATGTGATAGTTATAGCATTATGGAAATAGTAGTGTTAAAGAAGATGACAATAGGCACTCCAAAATTCACAGTCTAAATGAGCAAATGGATTCCAAAAGATGTCAAAACATTGAAGTTCATTGTTGTCTTGTTGGTGATGTGAAAGATGATTTGTATAGTAGACAAAGCATCAAATTGAAGAAGTTAAAGGACAAAAAGGTTTAGGAAAGTATTTTGTCATAGATGAACATGGGACATGCATCCCATTATCTTAAAGCACTGGCATAATACACCTTTAAGGATATTAATGCCATGAAAGTGGAGCCTTAAGCTAGGAGACATGGATTGAATGAGGTCAAGCAATAGATATATGAAAGTTCTCTATAATAGCTAAAAAACATTATATACTTGTAGCCTCTATATTCACCATGCATTAGTTATAGTTTGTGACCAAGTTTTGAAAGGTTTTGTAAATTTCTTCAAAGATACCTATATGCTACCAGTTTTGGAGTTGTTTATCATGAAAGGGTTGCAAGTCTTGTCTCCATCACGAAAATTCCATGCTCTTATGGATTTCAAGGATATAGACCCTAATATATTATATTATGCAAGCAAGGGCCCTAAAAGTGAGTGCAAAGAATTCTTTGACCAAGCCCTAGGCAAGCTAGGCAATGCTTGACTAGGGATTGTCAGCAAAGAAAGAGCAAAGCTTGAAGAATGAAGAATTTCCATTTTGAGGAATTGAAGAGAGGTACGAGGAGATTCTTACTTGTGGATGAGGAGTCTTGATGAAGTGTGGAGGTTTTCTTAAAATTGGGGAAAGTAGGCAACCACAAAAACCCTACCAAACCCTCAATTTTGTTATTTTTGTTATATGGCCTATACATGCTCTAAGAACCTAAAAATCCTTGAGCATATGTCCTACATATCAATTTTTCTTAAGGCTAGAGGTGTTGAAACTCTAAGAAAAAGGAGCTACTAGCCCTAGAAATCTGAGTGGAGGCCTAATTAGGGGCTCTCCTTATAGCCCTTTTGTGAAGAAATCTTGAAATTGGGTACAAACCCATTGTTGTTATCCATTCAAGCATAGTTAAAAGTGTTTGAATAACACCTTAGGGAATCATGGAAACCTTGGTTGGATTGGGGAGTTCGATGGTACCCTAGTAGACCTATAAAACCTTTGGAGGGATACTATTCCTAGAAGAGTAAGGGAGTGATGTTGCAAGTTTGGATTAGTTAACCTAGTGAGGAGGTTGGGAAAGGTTAGAGGATGTTCTAAGTAGCAAGAGATCCTATAGACCACATAGGTGTATAGAAAACACCAAGATCCACATATAACATACAAGGTTGCATGAGGACGGGGGTACTTGGGGTACTCAGGGTATAGGTATGGGTACAAGTATAGGTACAAGTTTTTTTTATAATAGGGACAAGGGTACTTGGGTATGTCAAACTTTATTTTTAATTATACTTTTATATTTATAGAAAACCTAAATTTATGAGTCATGAAAATGATTTTTCAAATCAAGAACAATGATAAAGTTTGCAAATGTAATGTATTGTTTTCAGTTTCAGATTTGTTATATGTTTGTAATAATAATTTATGATAAATTTTTAGATGCATAACATAGAAGGAAGCCTTTAAACATGAACAAGAAGATCATAAATCATATGACAATGACATATTGCAAATGATAAATTTCTAGCTTTAATATTGATAAAGTTTATTGTTGATCAATATTGTATCAAAAATTCAAACTGATTAGGTATTGAACTAAGCTTGATAAACAAATAATAGAGAAGGAAAACTTTAAACATGAACAAGATCATAAATCATATGACAATGACATATTGGAAATGATAAAGTTATGCTTAAACAATGATAAAGTTTATTGTTAATCAAAATTCTATCAAAGTTTCGAATTGATTAGGTATTGAATTAAGTTTGATAAGAAATGAGCTGATACACAAGCAAAAAACCAAAAAAAAAATCTGAAATCTCAATCAAGGTCCTTAGCTATGATGCTCTTCACTGAGTACCTGGTACTTGGGTAGGTGGGTACAAGTACCAGGGGTATGGGTAAAAGTACCCATGCAACCTCATAATATATTATGATAACCAATAATGTCATACATGAATGAACATATAATATATTATGTTAACCACTAATGTCATACATGAAGGAACATATAATATATTATGATAACCAATAATGTCATACATGAACAAACATATTATATAAAATGATAACCAATATTTTCAGACATTAACAAACACATAATATATTATGATAACCAATAATGTTGTACATGAAAAAACATATCATATATTAACCAATAATGTCATAAGTCTAATAATGCCATGCATCAAATAAATTTCATACATCAAATATAGAATGTCATATATACATCAAATGTATATCCAATATGTCCACTGACATAAAATCCAACATATATGTCTGCTGATGTCCATACATGTATGTCTATCAACTATATCTTCTCCTTCCCATGAAGGGAAGGAAACAAATCTCTAGAGGTCTTTGATCATCATGTGGAGGGAGATGGTGGTGATGATGGGGTCTTCCTCACATGCTCGCTCGTCCTCTTGTTGAGGCTCTTCTCTAACTTGAGCTAATACAAAAAAAGTAGATATGAATCAATAATTATTATACATTGAAATCAAATATATGTATACACAAAATTAATTATTTTCTTACTGCCATCAAATAGTCACTCTATAAGTCCACCTCGAAGGCTCGTGGATGATCGAGTGTAACAAGACCCTACAAAAATTCAATCAATATAATAACTAATAAATAACATTATAAATTTTGATACTAATTGTTATAAACAAAAACTAAAACCAAGAAAATTCTTTCATACCTCAATCAATGGCTATGAACTAGCCATAGCTGCAACTACTTAATGATCGACAGAATGCCAAAGATGAGGAGTCTCAGATGGCAAGAGTTGCATGTCATACAATACACTTTACATGTAACATGAAACATGAAACATGAAACAAATATAATCAAATTAATTAAATTAACATGAAACACATGTACCTCTATGAAGCTTGTATCATGTCTAGGCTTGGAGTTTGTAGTGAATGTCGACGATCTTGTAGAGAATTGATGCACATGCATAATTTTTTTTGTTAATCCTTCATATGATTACTTAATAAATATACGTATTAATTTAAATGATTAAATCGATACATCCCTTTGGACTTATCGATGAGATGAAAAATGGGGTCGGGGGATCACTACTAGGGCTGCCAACACTTTGACCCTAAATTTTGAATAATGTCAATACATGTTAATTAATTAGTCATTGACCATACACATGAAATGTGATCAAATTAGTTTATTGTAATTGTAATTTACTTATGTGTCAATGAAAAATGTCTCATTTAGAAACTAATTAGTGATGAGCCCATCATCCACACCATCTCTAGCATGACTACCAAATGTGCATAAGGATCTACATGATGTGCACATGTGACCATGATGCATAGAAGACTCATCTTCAACTAATGGACTCATGCAATGAATGAGGGTCTGTGTCAAAGCATTAATAGTCCCTAGAGTGTTGGCCTCTACATGTTCCTTCACAACTGAAGGAATAGTCACATGCTCAACTTGTGGCTTGACCACAGGTGCCCTAACTACATTAGGATCATGGCATGCCCCTGGCCTCTCAAATTATGACCCCCCACCTCTACCTTGAGATTTTAATATATCAAAATAATTGGGGATCTCCCCAAGAAAAAACTCACAATACAATTTCCTTAAGAAGTACATTGGGACCTCATGATTATTGCAGGAGGGACATCAAAAATCATCCACCATCTATTCCAAAAATTATTCCTAATACCATCATGTATGCACCAATGGATGGGGAACCATTTAGTTGCCTCTCTACCGGTATTTTGTTCACCAGGCTTTCTAAACAGTACACAAATTCTACCTTTTGGTATTTTTAAATTTTTTTTAACATCTTCATATGATAATTTGTTTGCATAATATATTTTTTATTCATCCCTCTTAACCCGCCAAATTTCCAACTATCCACTAATAGAAGCTATGTGGGTCTTAATGGACTTGAGGGAGGATGCCAATTGAGCTCTTATTGGATTGGTTTGTACAGAAGCTTTCAACCTACCAATGAGTGCTTCTAATTCATTTTTGCCTCTTTCTATTTCATTTATTATATTTTCTTGTGTTCCAGGAGGAGGTCTTCCAAGTGGTGCAAGTTGCCAAATTTGTTGTTCTTGTTGTGGAGGATTTTGATTCTCATCTTGTTGAGGGTTTTGGTTTGGATCTTGTTGAAAGTTTTGGTTTTGATCTTCTTAGGGATTTTCTGGTTCATTATTCACATTTCCTAATAAGAAATCAATTGAAATCTACATAAATAAACAAATTTAAAGAAAATTTGAAAAAAACCTACAAAACAATACAAAAAACATATAAAACAATGCAAAAAGAAGGTTAGACAACATACAACATGCTCGTGATCTCAAACTTCGATGGCAAGGAGGCATATTGACAAGGTAGGCGGTGAAAACCTTCAATTTGTTCAATCCACGTACGCATTATGAGGGGAAGTAGGAAAATGGAGAAAAAATGAATGGGTTGCGGCTATGCAACCCATTTATAAAATTTGGGTTTTTTAAAAGCATGTACGTGCTATTAAAAGTTAGAAAAAAAAAGGGTGTCACCTTTTTTGCACCACAACTTGGTGCACTTACCCATCATGTCTTTTTGTCCCAAGTTCTGCATTCTTCTCAACAAACTAACTTGATAATCGACGAGAAGGAGTTTCTTTTTCAATTTACTAACCACCTTTACCTAGGTCTTGATCTTTTATTTTTGTCTTCTTTGTCTATTAGTTTGCAAGAATTCCCACCAAAGCGATGCATGCATTTTTAAAATTGTAGTTATGTTCTTGACTTTCCTATCCTTAGGACAACTTTCACAATCAAAATACTTCTCAATCTTAGATATCCAATCAAACAAAGCATTAGTATCAAGTTTTCCATAAGTAGAAGGTTAAAAGATAGGTCTAACATGCTCTCTATTCAAATCTCTCAAAGGCCTTTCCTCATCTTGTTCAGCCCCTGATTTAGGATTTGGTGTTGTTTTTTCTTTTTCTTCATGACTAACATCCTCAAGATACACTCCTCTTCTTTAGGAAATTTCAACAACTTCAATTCTAGTTACAATCTATCTCAACATATATTAATAGAATTATATTCATTTCCTCTACCTCAAACCATATTGATAATAGTTCTTGCAAGAAACATAATCTCTTCAAGTTATAGGTCAGAATCAAGTTCTTCTAGCCTACAATTGATCTTCAACCAGGTTCTGCATGATCCCAATCTTTGTAAAGAAAGAAACTAGCTCTATTACCACCTAACATAAGGCCAAAGGATAATAGGGGATCCTCTAAATACCCTTGCATAGGGTTACACACGAAAGCCACCAAATAGAAATTTAATACAACAAAGTATTCATGAAATACTATAATAATGGACATATAATCTTTATTCAACATGTTAGGCATAAGGCTTAACTAGTTGCATCTATATAAGTCCCAATTACAATCAATGAGATAAGAGCTCACTCTAGTTGGAGATTCATGTGGACATCTATTTCATTGAATTGGCTAAAGTTTGAGGGGTTCCATGAGCAATATTCTCTATTACTTGCTCTATTTTTCATGGTTACATGGATGCTTAGAAGTTGTTCTATACAAGAAAGATGAGGGGTAGTGCAAAAAAAATGCCACATTCTATGATGGTGACATGGGTATTTATATTCTAAAATTATCTTTAGCAAATGTTTCTTTAAACATCTCATGTTTCTCTTAATATCCCCTACCATTAATTATGTATATTTCCCCAAATTGATTGTGTGTGAATTGTGGTATATTTAATAGGTGTGTATGAGAACTTGTACAAACAAGGCTATGGAATAGGCTTGTGCAACTCTGAGTACAATTTTTCTAAACAACATACTTGCCTATAGAGACTTCTTCCAAATCCACTACATCAACAACCCATAAGTCGGACACCATTGAATTATTATCAAAACTTACTAAATGGTAGTGACATTGATGTGCTTTAATGTGTTCTAATATAGTGCAAGCCATCAGATTCAAATGGGCTTGTACAGAATAAAATATTATACAACATGTGATTATGGTAGGGATTTTAAAAATGTCATGGCTACACTTGTAGCTAAATTAACTCTTTGCTTGAAGCAAAAAAAATAGGGGCACCTTCACGACTTGTTAACCTAGCTCAATTTTGATGGATTTCTTCAATCATTGGAAACAAAGCTTTAGATTCTCCAATAAATATTGGTCAAACAATTAACAATAGAAAGAAAAAAAAAAAATTCAAGCCAAGTAATGGTTGAGGTGCATAAATTTGAGAGCTACTATAATTTGGGCTTTTTGAGCATTCTGGAGATTTTATTTATTTATTTTGTACGCAACTAAAATTATCGTTTCAAATTTTTTCTTGAATTTTTATTTCAAAACATCAAATTTTTCTTTGCTATTTTCTACAATGGTGAATAATATTTTAAATAAATATCCTTTTTAAATTTTAATAAATATACTGAAAGTGCAAAATTTAGAAAAGATTGGAAACTTATAAAATTCTTCAACTCTATTGGTTACAATTTTTTTAATGGAACTCAATAGCTTGATAGATGTTCCCACCTATAGAAATTAAAAATAGTTAAAACAAGATTTGAAGAGAACAAGTGACAACCCTTGAGGCTTGAGGGTTGTGAGGATGATTGTGATATCTTCCTCCACATCCTCAATTGTAAGGACTCAACTGAGGATGATTGGGACATCTTCCTCAAAAGAGTGCATGACTATCTAAAAAATGGAAATGAATGCAACCACTACACAGAGGTTCTAATAGATGATGCAACCATCCCATTAATGGTAAATTGTATAAAAAAATTGGTTTGAAAGCTTTGATGCGTGCATATTATAGAAACTTTGATACACATATTTAATAGTAATTGAAAGATTTGATGCACATATTTAATAGTAATTGAAAGCTTTGCTGCACACATTTAATAGTAATTGAAAGCTTTGATGCATGTTTGCATTGATAGTTCTCATCACACTAGGCCGATTAAGGTCAGACACTTCTCTATAATGTCATATGCAACCACTGCAAGTCCATTTTGCACAACTTATAAGTATTTTGTGGTTATATATTGTTTTTGAAATAAAAAGCAACCAAAACAAGGGGGTCAACCCTTACAACCAAAAAGTTGGCAACCATCACACTGCCAACAGAAATAAGTAGAGAGCAACCACTACTACAGAAATCAACAACTAGTAACCAAAAAACAAAACATGATAATTCACAACTACCAAAGTATCATCCATACTAATTATAAAAACTATAGTACTAAAGATATTATGATTGTTCAGAACATAATAACTATTGGCATAAACAAGCCAACCCAAGTCTAAGAACAAGTTGTAAACTAGCAAACAAGACAATTGTAAAAACATGTAAACAAACTAGGGCTAAAAACCTAGAGACCTCAACATTATTTCTCATGCTTATCTTTTCCTTTCCCAGCAAGAAGTATCCGAGCCCAATCCTTAGCAAGAAACTCATACACCTAAATTTGGTGTCCTCCATGTCTAGCTCCACCTTGTCCTTCTCCTATACCAATAATTGGAGAGTAATTGCAGTAGCATGGATAACCTTCAAGGCAAATTTAGAGGAGTAAAACCCATCCTCTAAAAAAATGACCCTTTTCTCCATCTGTGCATTCTTCTCATTCTATTCCTCCTCTTTCTCCTTATTTCCTTTTTCCACATTCTTAGACACCTCCTTAATCTTTGTTAATGGCTCGTTCTCATCCTACAAAACCTACGGGTTAGCAAAAACATTGGTTTCTTCTTTAGTTGGAGAGGAGATGGTGATAGGGGAGGTATCCACTTTATTCATGTCCTCACAAAAGGTGATAGGCTGCAAGGTAAAACTAGCTGACACATGTGTAGTCTCAGTCATTTTGACATTGCCAGAAGACACCTAGGTGTCATCAATAGAGTTTTCACTTTTTTCTTTCTCCTCATTCACCTTTTCTCTCTTGAAGTCATAATGTTTCTCCTCCTCCAGCTCTCTCCCATTGTTCTCAGAATTCTCCTCCTCTGCCTCCTCAACCCTAAATCTATTGGCCTTTTAATTATACCTTGCTTATGACTTGGCTAGTCTCCCTGATCTTCTCCTACAATTTCCTCCTCCTCATCCCCAAAATCCACCTCCACTGACTTTTCAATTTTGATTTTTTTACTACTTTTTTGTTCAATTACCAAGTCTGGGTTTTTCTTTTTCTTATTATCCTTACTAGGGGAAGGGTGTGACATGTGGATTCTAGTTTTAGTGTTGGTACTCATAGGAGAATTCTATTGGTGGCATTGATTATCAATAAAAATGACCCTAGGGGGACAGAGGGCAAGATGAAACTGGTAAAGTCTAAAAATCAGACCTTGGTGAATGATAGTGAAATTATTACCCTTACTTCTCTTCTCCCTAACATCATTAATCATGTCCTCAAGGGAATGTAACAGAAAGAATGGAATAGAAATAAAGTCTTTATTTCTAAAATGGTTTAGGAGAGGAAATTGATAATAATAATAGACTCCAAACTTGCCTTCGAGTATGAGGTACTTCATGATCACCAAACATACATGATCCCAAGGAGTTGGTAGCTTATCCCTTTGGAAGCCTCCCTTGTAGCAAATAGGTTCTTCATTATCATCAAAAAAGTAATTCATGCTAGCCTCGTCCATTGTTTTCATAACCTTCTTCCATTTTTGCCCCTTCAGGGACAAACTAGTGGCCATAGAAATAACCTCCTCATTTACATGGAACGAGATGTCATCAACTCTACAGTCCTTCCACCCATTTACAAATTGAAGAGCATAATTTTCATCGTAACCCACCATTTCCTGCATATAAGGAATAAAGCCTCCTTCTTTTAGCATGAACCAGGTTGCCATCCTCTCCTTAAAATATTCTATTTTTTTTGGCTCTAATCGATTCAAATCTCCACCCATTTCTTCTTCGTTGATCCTTGACCCCCCAATCTTAGTAATTTGCATTTGAGCCTTCTTACCCTAAAGCTTGTTGACCACAGGGATATTTTTAATCAATAACAACATTGTGGGGTTTAAAATAGCATCTCTAGTATATTTAATCATCCTACAAGCATGGTTTCGAGGTGCTTCAAAATCCCATACCTTTACATTATGGGATTCATGTGTACTTTGCATCATAACTCTAATGTCCCTAAAATCCCTGACAGTATCTACAATGATTTTTTTCATACTCTAAAAAAAAGTGTTTAAAATTTAGCATTATGTTACCATAATTATGAAACAACTCTTGCCTCAAATTGCATCTATTTATCGTCAAACCTATACAAAGGTGTCTCGTCATTTTTCCTTTGTACTTCTTCTTAATTTTAGCAAGCTTTGCCTTCTTAGAGATGATACTACCAAATTTGGCACTGCCCTTTATTTGTTTCGCCAAGCTCAATTTTTTGTCACACCCTTTCCCTGCAAATTAGGGCCTTAATTTCCTCCTTTAGGATATCCATGCTTCTCCAACACATCATTTCTTTTAACTTAAACCCCATGGTAGTAGTAGCATCTGCCACCATATTACCTTCCTTGTATATGTGTTGTAATTGGACTTTTTACATCCCACTTAGGATATGTCTAATATCCATGATAATGTTATGGATATTCCAACTTGGTTGAGACTCCCTTTGCCATATGAATTATTAATTTAGAATCACCTTCTATAGTTATTTACTTTATTTGCATATCATTAATCAATTGTAGACCCTAGAGTAGAGCCATCACTTCAACCATATTATTACTTCCTCCACCGATTTTCCTAGAATAGACTAGTAGCACTTCACCATTTCCATTCCTCAACACTCCACCCACTACCCCAACACCCTCTCTTGTAGCACCATCAAAGTTTAATTTAAGCTGAGTTATTATTGGTGGTTTCCATCTTGTCTTTTGTCTCTTTATTGCCTTAGAGTCATCAAAGTGATTAAAGTCCTGGTGGATACCCCATCTTTCCTCTATTTGGTATTCTTTCCTTCCTAGTTCTTCCTTCGGTGTCTTACATTTGGTAATCATTAAATTTTCCTTTAGCAATTTCTCCATAATTCCCATAACTACCTCCATAGGCCTTTCCTCTTCCCTAAAGATTCTATTGTTTCTTTCCTTCCATATGTGCCAAAAAATGTGTGATGGAACAATTCTCCATAGAAATATAAGCTTGGGGTGATAAAAGGGGCAATCCCAATTTTCAACAAATTGAGTCAAATTTTCTTTTAGCACCCAACACAGTCCAAATTATTCTGACACCAACGAATAGATCTTTAGAGTATACAGGCATTCAAGGAATAGGTGAGAGATACTCTCCTCTTTTTCTTTACAAAGATAACATCTATTTGTGATAAAGAAACCCCTTTTTTCAGATTGTCCAATGATAATATTTTATCATGTTGAACAGTCCACTAGAAGAAGTTGATTTTGGGTAGAAGTTTGCTAATCTTGACTTTACACCATGTTGTGGGACAAAGGTCCTTACAAAAGAGAAGTTTGTAAGTAGATTTGACAGTAAAATGGCCACTAGAAGTTATATCCCACACAACTTTATCATCCTATATTAGAAGTGGAAGCCTTTAAGCTTCCATCAACTCTTCAAGTTCTTTAAGTAGTTGAATATCTTCCAGAGGACAAATATCTTTTCATAATTTTCTCCACTTCCTTCTAGGGTCAGTATAATCTGCCACTCTCAGCCCAACCTCTACCTTCAATGTTTCCATTATTCTAAATTTGTTGTAAGCCAACAATTTCCCTCCAATCCAATTATCCTCCCAGAACTTGATGTTCTGCCCACTGCCCGTAATCCATCTCACCCCTTCCCTAAGTATTCCTCTACTTTTGACAATATTCATCCAAATCTTGGATCCTCCCAGGAGGTTAGTAGTAAAAAGATTATAAGTAAACAGGGACTTAGATAGGTATTTAGCTTTCATGATCTTGCTCCAATCTATGTTGTTTTCTCCTAGCCTCCATCCAATTTTGGCAAGAAGGGCTTTATTCAGGTCTCTCAGTCTTTTCACTCCCAAACCACCCTTCTCCTTTGGTTTGCAAAGATCCTCCCAATTGACAAGATTTAACTTGTTCTTTTCCTCCATTCCTGACCAAAGAAAATTCCTTAGTATTCTCTCAATTCTGTCTGCCATGTTTTGGTTTATTTTAAAAAGGGATATAAAGTAAATTGGGATGCCTTTGAGAGGCACAGAGAGTAGTTGTAGTTTCCCCGCATTACTAATTCGATCCTGCCAGCTTCTTCTAGATTCTTTCAACAATGGTATTCCAGAAGCTATTTGTTACCTCCTTGGTGGTTAAAGGTAAACCAAGGTAAGTATCTGGGAGGTTAGCCGACTGACAGCCTAAAATGTTCCTAATCTTCCTTTGCATAGAAGCATAAGTGTTACAAAAAATAAAGTTTACTTTTAGAGTAATTTATTTGCTAACCTAAGTTGTCTTTGTAGTTTCTAAGGATATTCTTCCATGCTCCAGCTTCCATTATAGAGGATTCTCCAAAAAGAAAAGTGTCATCTACAAATTGTTGTAACACTTTAGTTTCAGTAGCAATGGTAGGTTTAATGCCTTTAACACAACCTATATTTATTAGTTTGGTTTTATGATCTCCCTAGTACCTTTGCCACCATAATGAAGAGGTGGGGAGATAGCGGGTCCCCTTGCATTAATCCTCTCCCTGCTTCAAAATTACCCCAAGGAGAGCTGTTTAGAAGAACTATATATTGGATAGTACTCACCATCATCCTAATGACGTTTATGACCTTTTCGTTAAACCCCACTCTTTCAAGAACATCATTAAAAAAATCCCATCTTACCTTATCATATGCCTTAGAGATATCCAATTTCAAGGTCATGCCAGGTATTTTATTTTTTTCCATATAATGTATGATCTCATGAGTGGTTATATATTATTGAAATCATTGTTGTTTGGTTTTTTTTTTTGGGTTGATCATATTGTAATGTTTATTCTACTTTTCTTCTTCTTGGTTGTCAGTTAATTAGTTTTCATTGTGAGATTTATTTACAATTCAATTGTAATAAAAAATATTTTAATAAAAAAAATATTGCTCTTCTTATTATTTTTCATTTTTAGTACTTTGTAAAAGATATTAGATTTCTTTATTAAAAAATTATGGATTCTCCCACTACTTTGTCTTGGTGTTCTATATGGGATAGGCACAAAACAAAGTCAATATTTTTTCTAGATTCAGAAAAAACATAGCCATTTTTTTTCAAGTTTTTTGTTGTTTTTGACTACAAACTACGTAGATCATGAAGATCAAACGCTGAAATTTTTAGAAAAATTCATGATGTTTTCAATTTTTTGAATATTAGTCAACTGCACAGTTTGAATATTGTAACACAGTATTCTCATATCATTCTCTAACATTTATTATTCTATTATGCAAATATGTTTCTATATTCTCTTCTTAAAATTGATCTATTATTTGTCTCTCTTTCTTATTGAAATATATTTCTATTATTTTCTCATTAATTCACATATTTCTCTTTCATTATTTGCCAACAATTTCATGTTAGTAAAGAAAAGCAACTCTTAGCACACAAAGACACGTTAGTTATTAGTCTTTTTACTAGATCAAATATTACTTGATCAACTTAGATTAGTGTCTACATTAATTTTTTTAAATTTTTTTTATAAAAAATAATAATTTTTTTTATAAAAAATAATAATTTTTTGTTTGATTTTATGTGGTTTAATAACAAATGGATATAGATCATGAATATTTAGCTACTCATAATTTCTTTAAAAATCTATTATGTTCTGAAATTGTAGATTTGGTGTAGAGTTTAATTATTTAAAAATCAAATTAAAGAGTTACTATGTTGATTTAAAAAAAAAAATTGATTCTTAAAAGATTAACTTGTGAATGAGAGGTCTAATTGATGATAATCTTACCTTCAAAATATTATATTTGTGAAAAGAATATGAATCCAAATGTTAATAGAATCTATTATTTGAAAAAAAAATAAAAATTTCCTAGCTATTATTTCACAGAATGATCTACTAGAGATAATTGAATATCGATGACATCTTCAAATGTATTTGTTGGCTACCATTTCGGCTCACCCGGTTTCATGAGTAGTTGTTTCAGGGGAAAGCATCCAGGAAATTGCCGTTCATGTGGACGAATATATACCATTCATGTTGACCACAAGCGCTTGCCTAGTTTTATAAGAAAATTGTCCATCTAATGAACATCTCATGACACTTCCTTTATCCGAGCATCGATGGTCACAATTGTCTGTCCTCTTCATCGATGGGGAGAAGGGAGACGGTGCGGATGGAGACTCGAGTCACACTCACCGGAGTGGGATCGGAGGGCGGGGGGGAAAGAATCCATCTTGAGAGGGACCCATCTTCGGAGGAGTTTCTGGAGACTCCTCTGAGGGAAGAGTCCTTGCACAGACAAGGCGGCTATGGACCACGGTTATCGGAATTAGCTTTTCCAAAAGAAAATTAAGGAGTTGTGTCTACGTTGGGGGCGCTCGCCTTGTTTTATACCCATCTTGGGAGGAATCCTCCCTGAGAGGGACCCATGTTGGGAGGAGTCTCTGGAGACTCCTCCCAAGATGGGTCCCTCTGAGGAAGGAGTCCCTCTCAGTCCCTCGTCCCTCAGACTCCTCCCTCTGAGGGACTCCTCCCTTTGAGGGACGAGGGACTGAGAGGGACTCCTTCCTCAGAGGGACTCCTCCCTGAGGGACGAGGGACTGAGAGGGACTCCTTCCTCAGAGGGAGGAGTTCCTCTGAGGGACGAAGGACTGAAAGGGACTCCTTCCTCAGAGGGACCCATCTTGGAAGGAGTCTCCAGAGACTCCTCCCAACATGGGTCCCTCTCAGGGAGGATTCCTCCCAAGATGGGTATAAAACAAGGCGAGCGCCCCCAACGTAGACACAACTCCCTAATTTTCTTTTGGAAAAGCTAATTCCGGTAAGCGTCGTCCATGGCCGCCTTGTCTGTGCAAGGATATATTATAATGTGGGTGGGTATTAAGGGAATGTTGACAGTACCCTTGCTCTCCGGAGAAGTTAAAAACAACGCCCTCCTTTGCCTCAATTGGGTGCCACTTTTGACCATCTTCGCCATTGGTGATGCTGGTACGCTTCTTTTGCTTACAGAGAAAGGCTATACACAGTTCATGGAGCTCACGAGGGAACAGCCACATCCACAGTCTCAGCCATTTCATGTATATCGCTTGCATTTGATAGAGCACTGGAAAAATATTTTCTTTCTCATTCTTTACATCTTCTCATCTGCAGTAATATTAAGTATGATCTATGGCCTTCGCGGACGCTGCAAGCTGCCATAGAATTGAAGATCTTCTCTTTCTTTTAGGAAAGGCAAGCAATGTTATGGACATGGGAGATTTCTTCAGTCCACTCATTTCATGTATGTTTACGTTTGTAGAGGGCAATATATATGTTTGCATTTTCAGTTCTCATCGCTTAAGATCGGCCTAATTTCAAAATTAATTGCTCTTATAATCTTCTCTGTAATGTCATATGCAGTCACGGCAAGTCCATTTTGTACTGCTTATTAGCATTTTGTGGTTATATATTGTGGAAACCATTACAGGTTTGGTTTGTTTTTGGGTCAATCATATTGTAATGTCTCTTTTACTTTTATTCTTCTTAGATGCTGGTTCGTTAGTTTTTATCAGTGTAATTCAATTTAATCGAAATTATCTTAATAATAAAAATATATTACATATTATTCATCTCTCTTTATTAGTCTTTTTTTGTCTTATTATAGAATTTTTTTTTCATTATAAAAAAATTATGGATACATTTTCTACTTTGTCATAGTGTTGTATATTTGTGCAATTCTATCAATCTATTTATTATTTAACTCTTTGAATGACACAATATTACCATAGCATTCTCTAAAATTGACTGTTGTACTATACAAATATGTCTCTAAGTTCTCTTCTTAAATTCTGCTTTGACTTTGTACACACTACTCTTCCTTGTGAATTCAAGGTCTTCTTAATATTGATCTGTCATTTGTCTTTCTTATGGGAAAAAACATTTCTATTGTTTTATCATTAATACACATATTTCTTTTTATTATTTGCCAACAATTTTATCATAGTACAAAAAATACTCTTATCATGCAAAGATGGTACAACTACTAGTTATTAATCTTTTACTGTAGAAAATATTAATTAACCTAAGTAGATTAGTCTCCACATAAAATTTATCTTTTCAAATCTATAAAATATAATAATTTTTGACTAATTTCCGTAGTTTAGTAACAAAGGGATATAGATTATGAATATATAATCATTAAAAAATTCTTCTAAATCTTTTATGTTTTGAGATTTTAGAAATTGTACGTCTAATGTAGAGTTTAAAAATCAAGTTAAAAAGTTATTATTTATCTCTATTTTTTAAAAAATTAATTTATGAATGAGAGGCCTAATTGGTAATCATGTTATCTTCAAAATATTGTATTTGTGAGAGGTATGTATATAAATTGTGATGCAAATATTAAAAAACATCATCATAGCTATAATTTCATAGAATGATCTATTAGAAAATTTCATACGTGATTAAAAATTTCACAAAAGAAATAGAAGTTCATTCTTGATTTGTACTTAGGTCATTCTCTTGTATCAAATAACTAAAATAACATAGTGATATCTTCCTTAGAATTTAATTGTATATTGCTATTGACCTAAATATGATCATACTATTGTCAAATAGTTTGAGGGAAAGTTTTTGTATTCATGTGTGCTACCAATTACCCCCAAAATTTTTTTTAAAAATTGTGGAAGGGCCCTCAATCTATTGGTGCGGTTGAAAAGTTCACAAAGAGTCCACGTAGAATGTGGTAATTTTTCGCAACTACTTACATCTTGTTTTATTTATTACCTATATGAATAATTGTGAATTTTGAACATATCTTATAGAAATGTTGATTGTTTTTATAAGTTTGATATTTATAATTTTTTAAAATAGACTCTGGCAAATAGTTGATTGCTCTTACCAACGAAACTAGGAAAACAAAAATTGGAACCTAAAAAAAACAAAATAAATTCAGAATTTTAAGTATCAAGTTTACCTATTCTATAATTTTTTATAACATATTGAGATAATGACACGTTTTGTCTCCATAAAGGCCCGTCTTTCCCTGTACTCGAAATGTTGCCTCTACCACTGTATCAGCCCTAATTCACCCTGTTGGACACTTTTCCTCTCCACTCCGACTGGTCTCTCCGACACCGACACTGTTTTTCTTAAATAAGATGCTGTACCATCTGGAGAGTCGGAGGAAGATATGAAGCAGCAAGGAATGCCAATCCTCTGCAACATTACCCATTTTTAGTTTTTATTGGCCAAATCAAATATTTCCTTCCGAAGGATATTATTCAAAGCAGTACTTTCTCAGATTGTATGGTCAAAATTCCAAAGAATGATTTCATGAAATTACATTGGGGTTGTCGCACTGAGAGCGATCCTTAGTTTGGGTGCTTTCCAGAAACCCGCCTCGTAGTAGGTTTTCAACGTCAGAGGCAACTCAGAGATTTTAACACCGTGTAAAATAATTTGTTTGAGATTGGTTCTCGTCGTTTCTAGCGATAAGTTGGGAATGGCTGAATGAGTAGAAGGGATTTGGGTGTTAGATTTGGAGACAGCGAAAATATTTCCGGGGGTTTTCTCCAGCATTTGTGCCTCAACTGTGAAAGGCATGTCCTTTTCTCTACCCTGTTTCCATTTTTGATTTTTTCTTATTCATTTCTATTCTGCCATTATCCATAAAATTGAAGAATGCTTGTAAATGTGCTTATCCACTGCCTGGGAGTAATCAACAGTAAATTCGTTTGCTTTGCCGTTTAGAGTAATGAAGGCTGTCGTAACAGCTACACAGACAAAGAATTTTGCAAGTCGTTTTTCATCAAATCCCAGGAGGAGATCCCCTCTTGTTGAAGGCTGGAGATCATGTCTGCCATATTGTGAAATCATGTCCACTGCTAAACTTGACTACCATGGTTTTGTCTTCCCTGTCAATTTGGAGTCACTGACAATTACATGATATATATAATGCTAATTTAATTTATTTCTGCGCTAAATTACAAAGGAAACTTGTATCACGGAGGAGGCGATATTTTTGGCACCTATGAAAGCCTCTAAGGATTATATATTCAGTCTATAAAATGTTCATTTTATATTAGTTTTAATTGTTATCTCCAAAATTTGGGAATAATTTTGCCATCCTAGAACAATGGCCTCATGTCTCTCTGTTCTAGAAAGTTAGAAACTAGTTAAAAAACTCTCTTTCCTGAACCAAGCCCATTTCCGGAGCTCTTGTTTTGCTAAAGGCTGTTTGTATATTACCAGTGGTTACCTGAAAAATTTAGACACATTTTTGATGAGTTTTGTGAAATAATTTTTTAATGCTCATGAGAATCATGTTTTTGGTAAGATAACATTCCAGTAGATGCCTAAAACTTAAGATTGTCGACCATATTTTTTCTCTTTGCATACAAGTTGATAAGCTTATTATGAAAAATTGTGCATATATTACATGTAAATTGACTCTTGTTGAGGAATGGGCCCATTTGTGTACAGACTTTCGATACACCTTATTAAAAATTGTTGGTGCCAAGTGATGCCATTTTATTATTTTCCAAATCACTAACGTGTCTGTAAGCTAACACATCAACTCAAAAAACAAGTTTCATAACTTCTCCACAATTTCAGTTCGCATGACTTGAAAAGCTAGTGCATGCATCAATAGAAATAATCTGCTTTTAATATTTAATAGGTTTTCAAATAACTAAAACTTGCCTGCTGGTGAAAGCCTTCTCAAGTGTCACACATGTAGTGTGGATAAAAATGGTTTCTTGTAATTATTCATGACCTTCCTAATGGAAAGGATGGGGCCAAACAATTTAGTACACCTATATATAGCTGCTTTACTAAGAGACTCGAGCTGCTTAACGGCTCTTATATTGTGCTAGTTGCACAATAATGCTGTTAAGGTTTCCAAACTAACATCCTCCACAGTTCCTTCAAAACTGTTGATTTTGCACGCTAACCTTTCAATTTATTGGAATTCAATTTATTGGAATTAGTTTGATATTTAACCTTTTGTATCAGCAACGGAAGTTGTAAGAGAATATATACTTATGTGAATTTGATGATCGGTAACAATTGACAAATAGGTTTAAAAAATTAAAGTTGGCACATAGAACCTCTGAGTGATGTCTGTTTGTTTCACCGATGGGCCATCATATATGAACTTTCTTGTTAACTCTAAAGTTCTAGTTGTCCAAAATTTTGGTGGTACAAAATTTAATTTAATATAATTCTTTCAACTTTTTTTAAGTTCTTTGTAACTGATGAAACAATAAGACAACAATTTACAAACTGTGGAATCTCAAATGCAATTAATTTATTTACTCACATAAACATCCAAATCTGCAAAGAAAATAAGTAAATAATACTCTACATGCTTATCTGCCTTTTCAAGCTCGAAGGCTGTCATGTCCCCTTTTCAAATAATTAAAAAATAATAATCTTTGCTAAGGCAGGCAGGCCCAAGAAAGTGAAGTTTCGGAAAAAGGGGGTTAATCTTTGGAAACCGTTGGACTAATAAATGAAAGTTATTATTAAAATATGTTTCATTAACCTCTCTTGGACGTGAGTTACGATTATGCCCTCTTTTAAGGGGTTTGGAGGCATTTTGGGCAGATTCCAAAACTTGATTTTGTTCATTTCTTTATTATTCTTCAGAGGCTGCCAAACCTGTGGTGAAGGAGACCCAAGAACGGGAGTTTACAGGTTTTCAGGGAGACCCAAGAACGGGAGTTTGCAGGTTTCCAGGAAGGCTAAGGACGGGAGTTTGAAGCCATTCCATGTGCATGCTCATACAGAGTTTGCCTTTGTGCTGAACAGTGCATATTTGTGGGTTTTTGGGTGTGTTTTTTGTATGAGTTTGGTGTTTTCAATTGAGTATTTCATATCAGTTTGGGTTACTGCTGTATTTCAGACTTTAAGGTGTTAAAATAGAGTTGAATATATGTATTGGGACGTGATTAAACTTCTGAGATAGATTATTGGTGTTTTTGTGGTGTTTCCGAGCATTTTTGTGTTAATTTCAGGAGCCCGATGAGCATAGTTTTTGTCCTACATTTGTGAACTATTGTGTAAAGGCTATACAGATCTGGAAATGTCATTTTGTAGGATGTTATGCTGCTGAAACTACTGTAAAAATGTCCATTTTCAGATTTATTAATAATTTGTGAAGTTGTGAAGCTTTTGGCACTATTTTCAGCATACCCGATTTGGGGTTTCTTGAGAAATTTGGTGAATCTTTGTGATATTAGTTGTTTGATCTTGAAGATCTGATTAGAGGCATGAAATATCATGTAAAATCAGAAAAGAGACATTTCAGTGGTATCAGAGCCATGATCTTGCCAGCCTGAGGGTTTGTAGAAGTTGCATGTCAGTTTTGACAACTACCCAGATCTTGCATTTCAGTTTTGAGAACTACCCAAATCTTGCATGTCATAATTTATGGTTGCATGTTGCTTCTAATCAGTTGCATGTCAAAATCTATGGTTGCATGCTACTTCTAATCATTTGCATGTTAGTTCTTGGTGTTTGAAGAAGTTATATCCTATTGGGGTTACACTCTACTTTATCCAAAATGGACAGGTATAGTACAGAGTCTCAGAGGACACGATCTTGGGCAATTGATATCCAAAGTCAAAACAGTAGAAAGGATGGTTATTTAGACATTCGAGATAAACTTATGAAAATAAGCCATGACATGTCTGAACAGTTGGTTGAGCACGACATGTTGTCCGACTCAGCTAAGGTCGATAAGTTGACTAGATTTCTATTTGGCAGATTTTCTCACAGGACAGATGACACAATTCCCAAGAACTTGCATGAGGAGTTTGAGACACTAGTTGATAGCCAAGTAGAGGTCTCAGATTCTACTCTGCTACAGGAGGTGGTGGGAAAGGATATTACACAGATTGATAGTAACAGTCAACTTGATACTCAAATTGAGACAATTGTTTACAGGTCGTCAAAGGGTGATGCCACAGGTATTCAGGATGGTATAGTTACAACAGACAGAGACTACAGTGTAGTGGGTTCAGATGATGATTATGAGGATGTTGTTGTGCAGGATGGTGAGATACTTGGTAGAGATGAGTAGACATTGAGCATTCATGACTTTGCTGAGAAAGAGTACTAGGCACAGTTAGATGGTTCATCACGTGAGGTTGAGGTTGGTAGTACTTCACATGATTTGTCCAGCCAGCTGAACGTGAACAAAGATAGTATTGTGACTTCATTACCTCATCATGACAGGTATGTGGAGTTAGTTGGTATTGGTCATATTACTCAGGTGAGGAGTTCGCTTGAGTTACCAGTTGATTCTAGTTTACAGATATGGACTCAAGATTTTTATATTGGCATTTGGGATTCAGTTGACTGGAGATCTTTAACACTTTTTGGTAGCAGTGTTTTTTTGGGTGCTATCATGGATTTGATTAGCAGATTACACGGTGTTGTCTTTTCTTGTGCCAGTATCTTGTCTGATTTTGGTATTAGTTTTTATACACCGATGTTGGGCTTTGTTCATATATCTAGTCAACCATACTTGCTGGAATGTGTTGATGATATTTCATATTTGGCAGTGTGTATAGATGAGTCCCAGGATCATATTGGCATTGATGACATCCATAAGGATGCAGTGGGCAGTTTTGAAGACTTAGTTTCCTTGGGTATAGAGGAGTTGGACAACAATGCTAATATTTTTGATACTCCGTATGTTGATATGAGCTTTAGATTTGATTCACAGGATATGGATGGTAATATTCTAGAGACTAGTAACTTTGAGGATACTCCTTTAGACAGTGCATCAAGGGAGGTTTGTAGGAGACAGTCAAGCTAGTGCCATCATGTGTCTAATCAGTTGAGAGTTAGTGACCGAGACATCGCTATCACTTGCCAGCATTTCGATGTTGCTCGTCAATTGTTAGCAGTTTATGGATGGGGTTCTCTTACTAGTGATGAGCAGGAAGGCAGTTATCTTTCCTTGACAGAGATCCACTCTTTATGGGAGGCTATTCGAATTTTGAGACAGAATTATATGCAGGTGGTAGCCGACAGAGATTATCTTATGGAGTGGGGCAGTATAGCATATGATGCATTGTTGGCCAAGGAAGATGAGGTGAGTGAGCTTATTGAGCAGCTTGAGGTGACTTCTAAGATTCTTGAGAGTACACAGTTGGCTTTCAAGGAGTCACAGTTTCATTTGGCTAAGGTGACCATGGAGTTAGAGCGACTACAGTCTTTGATGCAGGAGCATCCAGAGGTATAAGGGCAATCCTGTGTCACCCAAAAAAAAATGTACTTAGACTTAGTTTCTGTTTTATGTCTTTACGTTTTTGGATACCCATTTGGCTCAAATAAAGGTTCCAACTCTCATAGTTCAACTATCAGTGCATTTGAAAATCCTGAAAAAATAGGAGCATGCAATTTGACCATCATTTTGGTGACCTAGAAGGTACGACTTGGCCAGATGAATGTAATTGAGATTTAGAGCATTCCAGAAAAAGAATCAGGTCAAAAGGCCCCACGGTTTGAAAGTTATTATAGTTTTTCGGGTTTTGGAGACCTCCTAAGAATGCTTCAAAGTTAGGTTTGGGGCATTAAATGACCTCAAAAAGGGCCGAAAAATGGGGGACGAGCGAAGCTCGTCCATCGGGCTATAAAGCACTTCGAGAGCTTTCCGAAAATGTAAACGGTTCGTCAATCGGAGCTACGGTTCAAAAGTTATGCCTCCCGGAAGTTCGGCTACCGTTTCTGGATTCTTCTAGATTTGCACCGACTTCTAACGCAGTTTCTGGAACCTTCTATTTTGTCGGTGGATGCCTACTAGCACTTTCTACAATGTACTCCTAGTCCTTAACCCTCCGGGGTCTATTTAAGGAGATTTCTGGCATTGTAAAAGGCAGTTCGGATTGGAGCTTGAGAGGAGGTGCTAAAAGGAGAAATATTCTCCAGATTTATGCTATTGTAAGCCCGTAGGGCATGTTTTGAAGTTTATTTTCTCTGCACTGTTTGTACTTGCTTATTTTCTCAGTTAATATAATTTCCCTTTTCTATTGTGTCCATTCTGTTGTTGGGTTGTGTCCCCATCAAGTGGTATCAGAGCGGGTTTTCCTGAGTGTGTAGACAGAGCGCCGACTGTGAGGCAGTTTGCACCAGGACTGTGTGGTTGTGGGTTCGAGTTAGAAGATGCCTTCACGAAGAGAGCGTGGTGGAAGGGCCAGAGCTATTGATCCTGAGGAGGTTAGAGCCCTCCAGAGACAGGTACAAGCATTGCAAGAGGAGCTTCGTAGAGGAGCAAATATTGCCGCAAATGACAATAGTGAGGATGACAATGAAAAGGAAGTAATGGAAGTTAACGGGGAAGTTCTGAATCCTATAGAGGAAAGGCTTTTTAGGGCCATTACTAGGTTTGGGAAAAGACCTACAATTGAAGTGGGTATATTTTCGAGAAATTTGAAACCAGATGAGTTGATCGATTGGATCAATGAACTGGAAGAATACTTTGAGTATGAGGATATAAGGGATCCAGATAGGGTTAAGTTTGCAAAGGCCAAACTGAAAGGCCATGCCAAAATCTGGTGGCAAGAGGTTCAACTGGAAAGACTTAGAAGAGGAAAGGAGAAGATCACAAGATGGGATCGCATGGTGGACAAATTGAAGAAGCAGTTCATTCCTGTGGACTACGAGCTTGATCTGTTTAAGAAGATGCATGGGTTAAAGCAAGCAGGAAGATCAGTCCAAGAATATACAGAGGAGTTTTACCGACTCCTGATTAGAGCGGGGCATGCAGAAGCAAATAAGGAGAAGATTGCTCGTTATATCAGTGGGTTGCGACCTAGCATCCAGGAGGAATTAAGTCTGGTAAGAATGACCAGCGTTGAAGAAGCATACCAGTTTTCCCTACGAGTTGAAGAGAAGCTGAGTAAAAGGTTTGAAGGAAGACAAAGAGGGCGCGGTCAATGAGGAAGGGGAAGCGGTAGATCATCTGGAGGCCGCAATGAAACTCAAAAGAAAAATGAAGATGAGAGTACTAGCAGGAACCAGAGGAATGAGGGTTTCAACCGCTCCCGCGATTAAGACTTTGGAAATCAAAGAGGAAGAGGTAGAGGACGTGGGCAAGGAAGAGGAGGCTTCCGTGGTACCTGTTTCCATTGCAATGAAGAAGGTCATCGTGCCTTTGAATGCCCTCAACGACAAGGAAGGACAGATAGGAGAGCTGAGGGCCAAGCTAGGGTTGCTCATGTGGATGAGGATGCACAATCATCACATTCAGAGGATGCAGAAAGAGGAGAGGCCTTGGTAAATGAAAGAGTCCTACTAAGTGGTGAGAATGAACCAGGGCAACGGAGGAGTTTGTTCTGTACCAATTGCAAGTGTGAGGATAAATGTTGTGATGTGATCATTGATGGTGGTAGCACTGATAACCTGGTATCAGAAGAGATGGTCTCTAAGCTGAAGCTCAAGAGGGAGAAACATCCCCAGCCCTATCGGATTTCTTGGGTAAAAGATGATCATAAGGTCCTGGTAAGTGAACAATGTTTAGTAAAATTCAAAATTGGGAGTTACCATGATGAAGTTCTTTGTGATGTTATTTCGATGGATGTTTGCCATCTATTGTTGGGTAGACCATGGCAGTTTGATAGACATGCAATACATGATGGACATGCAAACACATACTCTCTGACAAAGGATGGAGTTCGCCACAAATTGAAGCCCATGAAAAAGGAAGGTGAAAAGGTATGTAGCAGGGCTAGGATTTGTCTTGTTGATGGAAGGAAGTTTTTAGATGGCATGAAACATCAGTGTATGTGCTATGCTTTGATTCCTAGGAAAGATAAAGAAGGTAGTAGTGAAATACCATTTGAAGTTTCAGATTTACTAGGAGAATTTGGAGATATTATCTCTGATAATGTTCCAGATGGATTGCCACCAGTAAGGCAAATCAGTCATCAAATAGATCTGATTCCAGGAGCTAGTTTGCCTAACAAGGCTGCTCACAGGATGACTCCTACTGAAACAGAGGAGCTAAATAGACAGGTTCAGGAGCTATTGAGGAAGGGCTTGATTCGAGAGAGCCTGAGTCCATGTGCAATACCTGCAGTACTTGCACCAAAGAAGGATGGAGAGTGGAGGATGTGTACAGATTCTTGAGCTATAAATAGGATAACCATCAAGTACCGATTTCCTTTACCAAGGATGGATGATCTTATGGACTGCTTGAGCGGAGCTCAGTACTTCACAAAGATAGATCTGAAGAGTGGCTATCATCAGATACGGATTCGAGAAGGAGATGAGTGGAAAACAGCCTTCAAGACCAAGGAGGGTCTTTATGAGTGGTTAGTCATGCCCTTTGGATTGACGAACGCCCCAAGCACCTTCATGCGGCTCATGAATGAGGTACTTAAGAAGTTCTTGGGAAAATTTGTTATTGTCTATTTGGATGATATTTTCATTTTCAGCAAGACTTTGGAAGAACATTTACTGCATATTCGTAGTGTCCTTGAAAGGCTAAGGGAAGAGAAACTGTTAATTAATCTAAAGAAGTGTGTCTTTGCAAAAAGGGAGTTAGTCTATTTGGGATTTGTTATATCACCAGAAGGTCTCAAAATGGATCTAGAGAAGGTAAAAGCCATCTTGGAATGGCCTACTCCAAGGTCTGCTACTGAGGTAAGATCATTTCATGGTCTGGTTAGTTTTTACAGGAAGTTTATTAAGAATTTCAGTGGCATATGTGCACCTCTAACTGATACAATAAGAGGGGATAGAAAAGAGTTCAAATGGACTGCAGCAGCTGCGAGAAGTTTTGAATTGCTGAAGAAGAAGGTGACTGAACAGCCTGTGTTGGCACTTCCAGATTTTAGAAAAGTATTCTAGGTGGATTGTGATGCTAGTGGTAGCACTATTGGGGCTGTATTAAGCCAAGAAGGTAAGCCTATTGCATATTTTAGTGAAAAATTGAATGATGCAAAGAAGAAGTATTCTGTTTATGATCAAGAGTTCTATGCAATAGTTCAGGCCTTAAAGAAATGGAGGCATTATTTATTGCCAAAGGAATTTGTTTTGTATACTGATCATCAGGCATTACAGTACCTAAATAGCCAAGGTAAATTGAATCAGAGGCATATGAAGTGGGTAGAATTCTTGCAGAGTTATACATTTGTGTTGAAGCATAGAAGTGGAAAATCTAACAGGGTTGCAGATGCATTAAGTAGGAGACAGTTGTTGCTTACAACAATGCAGGTTGAAGTAGTTGGGTTTGATGAACTCAAGAATTTGTACCCCGAGGATCCTGATTTTGCTGAAGCATGGAAAGCTTGTAAAGAACCTGTGGCTGTAGATAGAACCAAGTGGTTAGACTATTTGATTCAGGATGGCATGTTGTTCAAAGGTAGTCAATTGTGCATTCCAAGGAGTTCCATGAGGGAAAATCTGATTAAGGAGAAACACAGTGGAGGGATGGCAGGACATTTTGGTCGGGATAAGACCATTGCCATTCTTAGAGAACATTATTTTTGGCCTCAAATTACACAGGTTGTGAAGAAGTTTGTACAGAGTTGCCAGGTTTGTCAAGTTGCCAAGGGGTTTAGTCAAAATACTGGCCTATATCAGCCATTGCCTGTTCCATCAAGGCCATGGGAGGACATAAGTATGGATTTTGTTCTTGGATTGCCAAGGACACAAAGGGGTAATGACTCAGTATTCGTGGTGGTTGATAGGTTCTCCAAAATGGCACATTTCATTCCATGCCACAAAACTCATGATGCTGTCCATATTGCAGACTTGTTTTTCAAAGAGGTGGTAAGACTACATGGTCTTCCAAGGAGTATAGTTTCTGACCGAGATACTAAATTTGTGGGGTATTTCTGGAGGACATTGTGGAAGAAGTTGAGAACAGACTTGAAATTCAGTTCCACGCATCACCCATAGACTGATGGCCAAACAGAAGTGGTAAATAGAAGTCTGGGCAATTTGCTGAGATGTTTAGTTGGAGATAAGCCCAAGGGATGGGATTTGATTCTACCACAGGCGGAGTTTGCTTATAATAACTCTGTAAATAGGAGTACTGGAAAATCACCATTTCAAATTGTATATGGAAATAGCCCAAGGACTGCACCAGAATTGAGGAAGATAGAACAAGGAGAGAGAACAAGTGCTGAAGCTGAGGAATTTGCTGAACACATCAAGC
Source organism: Cupressus sempervirens (assembly GCA_028749045.1). NCBI lineage: Eukaryota > Viridiplantae > Streptophyta > Pinopsida > Cupressales > Cupressaceae > Cupressus > Cupressus sempervirens. Next base: position 743,636,044 of record CM053787.1, read on the forward strand.
GTCTACATGAGGAGGTTCAAGCACACATTATCAAGATGAATCAAGAGTATAAAGCTAGGGCTGATCAAAGGAGAAGACATAAGGAATTCCAAGTAGGGGATCTTGTCATGGTGCACTTACGAAAAGAAAGATTTCCAGTTGGTACTTACAACAAGCTGAAAATGAAGAAATTTGGCCCCTGCAAAGTTTTGAAGAAACATAACTTAGAAAATGCATATGAGGTGGAGCTACCAGATGGTATTCACATTTCTCCCATTTTCAACATTGCAGATTTAACAGAGTATCATGATGATGGTGCAGATGAGGAGCTGGTTTTAGAGCCATGCCCAATTCCTGCTTCTAAGGAGGAGGAGATAGAAGACATTCTAGATCATCGTGTGGGTAGGAGTACCAGAAACAGGCAGTATGAAGAGTATTTGGTCAAATGGAAAGGACGACCGATCGAAGACTCAACTTGGATTTCAGCAGCTGAGGTTTCCCATTTGGGATTTCCTCTACCATCCATAAAGTGACAGGGTCACTTTTCAATCTACCCTGGGTGTCTGATGCAGGAGCAATCAGAGGTATAAGGGCAATCCTGTGTCACCCAAAAAAAAAAGTACTTAGACTTAGTTTCTATTTTATGTCTTTACGTTTTTGGATACCCATTTGGCTCAAATAAAGGTTCCAACTCTCATAGTTCAACTATCAGTGCATTTGAAAATCCCAAAAAAATAGGAGCATGCAATCTGACCATCATTTTGGTGACCTAGAAGGTGCGACTTGGCCAGATGAATGTAATTGAGATTTAGAGCATTCCAGAAAAAGAATCAGGTCAAAAGGCCCCACGGTTTGAAAGTTATTACAGTTTTTCGGGTTTTGGAGACCTCCTAAGAATGCTTCAAAGTCAGGTTTGGGGCATTAAATGACCTCAAAAAGGGCCGAAAAATGGGGGACGAGCGAAGCTTGTCCATAGGGCTATAGAGTTCTTCGAGAGCTTTCCGAAAATGTAAACGGTTCGTCAATCGGAGCTACGGTTCAAAAGTTATGCCTCCCGAAAGTTCGGCTACCGTTTCTGGATTCTTCTAGATTTGCACCGACTTCTAACGCAGCTTCTGGAACCTTCTATTTTGTCGGTGGATGCCTACTAGCACTTTCTAGAATGTGCTCCTAGTCCTTAACCCTCCGGGGTCTATTTAAGGAGATTTCTGGCATTGTAAAAGGCAGTTCGGATTGGAGCTTGAGAAGAGGTGCTAAAAGGAGAAATATTCTCCAGATTTATGCTATTGTAAGCCCGTAGGGCATGTTTTGAAGTTTATTTTCTCTGCACTGTTTGTACTTGCTTATTTTCTCAGTTAATATAATTTCCCTTTTCTATTGTGTCCATTCTGTTGTTGGGTTGTGTCCCCATTAGTCTTTACCTGATTCTATACAGTCACAAGCTATGATGTTTGGTGATCCAAGGATGTCCATGGCCGAGATTGTCAGAGACAGTGGAGATGGGGATGCATCCATCCTTGATACTAACGTTGGCATATCAGGTTCATTCTCACTAGAGTCGGGTTCAGTTGAGTTGGGTGTTGTAGCAGATTGTTGTATGCCTGACATGGTGGTGGCCTCTAGTACTGATGGCACAAAGACTAGAGATGTATCAAAGATCATGTGTGATGTTGGTGAGTCGACAGTTGGCATGGTTCCTGCTAGTAATACTACTCCCTTGGTGATATCTTCGGAGGTAGTAGTCAGTTCCAACATGGTTAATGATCAATTGCAGTTAGTTTCATCTAGATTACAGTTTGAGCCACTGATTGAGATTGGCGAATTCTATCGGCATTACACTGTGATGTATGCTCATCAATTTACCTTTGATGACCATGTTGATGAGATGATGATACAGAGATGTACTTTGGTTCCTAGTGCTTATCATCGGTTATGGGACAGTTTGATGCCTCAAGATGAGAGTTGTGATGGGCATGACATGGTGATAGGTTTTGCAGTTGATAGCTTGATAATATGTGACTTAGAGCAGGAGTTTGGGAGTGATGCTTTAGTGGGTGTTGTTATTGATTCTACTCCTTTGGCTATGACATCTCCTGACTTAGCTAGTGATCAGTCACAGTGGGTTGTATCACTTGTTCATGGTGAGCTGTTGACTGAGGTTGGTTTTTTTAATCAACATTATATTGCAGGGTATGTACATCAGTTACCATTTGATCCTTGTTTTGAGGAGTTGATGGCAGGCAAATTTGGTTTGGATTCCATTTCTTACTCTTTATCTTGTAATGTCTTTTCACCATCAGCAGTGCATGGGAGTTATGGTTATGAGATAATGGCCAGTGATTTGCAGAGGTGTGTTGACTGCAGGAGTTGTACAATGTGTGGATTCTCCATACTTGGTATAGTTTCATTCGAGAGCATTCACCATTGTTGCAGAGTTGGATTGTACATTCCATATAGGCTAGTGGGATGCATTGACGGTATTTACTATGTTGGTAGTGGTGATTTTGGAGTTTGGTTGAGCCATAATTGTCAGTTTGATTATGGATTCCTCTTGGTCATATTGCAGAGGATATTGTAGGAGCCTGTGTTAATTGGTAGTAGTATAGTTCACGACTACATTTGGGATCCAGGTGGATTGATTGGTTTATTGTTCAGCCATTGCTTGAGGACAAGAAATTTTTGAGAGGGGAGGACTTGCCATGTCCCCTTTTCAAATAATTAAAAAATAATAATCTTTGCTAAGGCAGGCAGGCCCAAGAAAGTGAAGTTTCAGAAAAAGGGGGTTAATCTTTGGAAACCGTTGGACTAATAAATGAAAATTATTATTAAAATATGTTTCATTAACCTCTCTTGGACGTGAGTTATGATTATGCCCTCTTTTAAGGGGTTTGGAGGCATTTTGGGCTGATTCCAGAACTTGATTTTGCTCATTTCTTTGTTATTCTTCAGAGGCTGCCAAACCTGTGGAGAAGGAGACCCAAGAACGGGAGTTTACAAGTTTCCAGGGAGACCCAAGAACGGGAGTTTGCAGGTTTCCAGGAAGGCTAAGGACGGGAGTTTGAAGCCATTCCATGTGCATGCTCATACAGAGTTTGCCTTTGTGCTGAACAGTGCAGATTTGTGAGTTTTTGGGTGTGTTTTTTGTATGAGTTTGGTGTTTTCAGTTGAGTATTTCATATCAGTTTGGGTTGCTGTTGTATTTCAGACTTTAAGGTGTTAAAATAGAGCTGAATATATGTATTGGGATGTGATTAAACTTCTGAGATAGATTATTGGTGTTTTTGTGGTGTTTTCGGGCATTTTTGTGTTAATTTCGGGAGCCCGATGAGCATAGTTTTTGTCCTACATTTGTGAACTGTTGTGTAAAGGCTATACAGATCTGGAAATGTCATTTTGTAGGATGTTATGCTGCTGAAACTACTGTAAAAATGTCCATTTTCAGATTTATTAATAATTTGTGAAGTTGTGAAGCTTTTGGCACTATTTCCAGCATACCCGATTTGGGGTTTCTTGAAAAATTTGGTGGATCTTTGTGATATTAGTTGTTTGATCTTGAAGATCTGATTAGAGGCATGAAATATCATGTAAAATCAGAAAAGGGACATTTCAAAGGCTCATGATATTTATACAGTAAGATGAAACTTCCAGATCCACAAAATATGGAATAAAATCTAATAACTATGAGATTTTGTCGCTTGCATGAGACTCTCTGGTTAGAAAGTTGTATGACCTCCTGTTCATAAGTCGTCAATCTGATTTTCAAGGAACACAGAAAAACTTGTTTGTGGACTCTTGTCCATGATTTTTCTAGCTACTTTTGCTGGTTATACCTTGTGTCACATTTCCAAATTGCAAGCGCATTAACTGCAACTTATTTTCTTCTAGATGCAAAACTTTCTTATTTCATTCCCATTTGCCTTAGTATGTTCAACAACTTCGATTTTGGTGTTGAACCTTTTCATTAACTTTTTCCTCTTTTTATCTCTTGAAATGCTATAGCTCTCCTTAATCTTCTTGGTTTCCATACTTTACTTTGCAATACTCCACCCATCTAGTAGGTGTATTCCATTGAGATCAATTATTTTGTGTTGTTGATTGTCTTCTTCATTCAGTATCCTACCTTTCAGGCAGTTTCTTCATTGTCCAACATAACTTCCCAATCTCAATATCTAGCATATTTCTTTGCTGATCCATGCTTTTGACACTGTTTCATTGGAACTCTTCTTAAATTTAAAGCTTGTATGGCCTCCATAGCCATTTTACTATTTAACTTCCATGCTTTTTTCACTAGACAACTTTTTTGAAAATGTTGAAGGCACCTTCTTGCTTCCTCCATGGCTGTTTTATTAAAAGTTAACTTTTATCTTCCAAACTTGTTGAAAACTGATGTTGAAGTCACTTTTCAAGCACTGAAGTCATCATCAAAGCACCGCCAATTCTCCAGTTCATTGTAGTTTTAATAAGCATAATTGTTACATGCAATTGGCTGTTTCGATTTGCATGAGTTTAATAAGTCTTGTTGTTTCCACCGTAACTTTTTACCGTCGGCATGTAATAAGAGCAGTTCATACATTATGTAAACTGCTGTTTTAAGCAGTGGAGTTAGCATAGGTTTTTATTTATTATGGGTATACAGTTTTTTAGACACACTGCAAAATAGAATGAGTGCAGCCTACAAGAATGTTATCAGAGTGGGCTGATCAACAAAGTTTTATAGTGTTTGTGACTATAATTTGTGCAAAATATGTGTATATTTCCGTTTTCTTTGTTCTGCCCTGTTCTTCCCCTGTTTTAGATTCTACATGTTCTCACGTTTTGACATGTCTTGCAATGAAACAAATTTATGGTGGTAAAGATTATATCTTCAAAAATCACCATCAATCTTAAGATTGTGTGCTTCTATCCTTTTCTTGATGTCTACAAATATGTGGTCAATTGTCCCTCCATATGCATTTGTCTCTCTCTAAACCTCTAATTCCTCCTCTACAATCTGCTGATGACATCTACTTCTTTCTTCTTTTTCATGCTCCTTGTTTGTAACCTCCTTGGAATCTTTAATCTTTGAATTGACTATCCATTCCTCTAACATCTTCAATTCTATGTTCATATGTACATTTCTAGGGTTGTAACCCCCCACTTTATATGCTGGAATCTTCTTGTTTCCGTCATCACCCTCTTGTGTTGAATGCAATAAAACTCCAATTTTAGGTGGTCTTGGCAATCTTTCAAACAATTTGATTTTCTCATCGAATTTCATTGGTACAGTATCTGAATGTTGCTCTTTATTTCTTTGATCCTTCTTTTTGCTACCTTCGTAAGCCAAAATGTCCTTGTCCACTGCTACAATAGGTTCTCACAACTGTTCTCCAATAGTCGTATTTGTCAATTGTGTATGATTTCCACTTTGATTGCCATCACAAGGCAATTCCACCTCTCCTACTCTAGCAACAAGATTCTGACTCTTTTCGTCATCCATACTTTACTGTTTTCAATGATTGTCCATTATCTTCAATGCCTGCATTGCATACACAAATTATTAGTTTTTAAAACGTAAGGTTCTCTAGCCCCATTTGATATCTCTATTGGCTGATCGTCTTGTTGATCTGAACTTTCCAAACAATCTGTGAAAATTTCATGAAGCCTTTCATCACTATTATCATCATCATCTCCGAGGAATGATCTATGCTTTGGTTCACAATACTGAACTTTTTCTTCAAACTTAATTTCTCTGAGTTTTCCCTTAAACTGAGCACTCAACATGTGTCTCAGCTTCTTCCTTAACTTTCATAAAATAATTTCTTAATAGGCCACATAACTTGTTTCTTCATTCTTCATCCATATCTCTGATTTCTCTCACTTTCTTGTAGTAGCATCATCATTATACTGAGTTGTTCTTTCATCCCAACAATTTCTCTGCCAAATTCCTTTGTACTCATCCTTCTCATCTATATGGTATTTTCTTTTCCATTTTCCTCCATTCTATTGTGGCTTTTACTCATACCCTTGGCATGACTGTTATTTGTCATGTTCACTCTTTCTTGGTGAACATTCCTACTCCACCTATGAGCTGCACTAAGTCTTCATATTAGCAAGTTTGTTTCACCTTGCCACAAGTACCTCACCATGCTTGTCTCCTCTGAGCTGGCTTTTTGGTAACACCGGTTCTTTCATTTAGAGCTTCTGAGCTTCTTCTGCTCCTCTAGGCTTCTGCAATCTACCCACTTTAAAGAGCTTCATCTGCTCTTTCCTCGGACAACTCTACCCACATCTGTAATCGTGGTGCTATCTTAACAACTTTGACCCAACCTCAGCTGGATGTTTTTCTTCTCTCAATTATGCAACCTCTTCTATAAGGATTACCACAATTGCCTTTATCTTTCTGCTGTTATCTGCATTCAAAAACATCCTTTATTCAATGGTTAAAACTTTAAAAGCAAGAAACACTTCTGAGTTCTCTGATTTGCAATGCTGCAAGACTCATTCTGTCACCAATCTTCTCAATTTCCCTGTCAGTTTTTGTTAACAGCTGTTATGCAGTGACTGAACTTTGGCTGCACGCTTCTACAATCTCCGCTTTCCAAATTTCTCCTCCCTTAACTTTTGGCTACAGGAAATTGGAGTTCCCATAACTACTAATAGAAAACACATTTGTATTGAGATCCTTAAATCCTTCTGTCTCTCTCTCTTTTTTTTAAATTTAAGCAAAATTGCATTTCCAGATGTTTCTCATCAACGCACACTCACATGCTCACAATTCTTTAAAGCTAGACTATGAGTTCAATATTAGATTTCTTAAACCTCGCCAAGTATTTAAACCTGATCATTAAGTTCATCAAAAGAAGAGGTATACTACAAGAATAAATAGAACTCACATATCTTACCTTCCATAAACTTAAGTTAAAATCTCTGTTACCAGATCTACATAAATAATGGAGAAATTACATTATGACTAATGGAACATCAAAGTGCAACCAGAACCATCTTTAACATTTCCTGATCTGAACTTCTATTTTAAGTTGCTACCAGACCTCTCTTCCTTAAATCACTTGATTGTCCAATCACCAATGTTACTTCTATGACTATCAATGGTCCAATATTTACAATATTAAATATCAAATTGACTATTTAAACCTCCTCTCTATTCTTGCACTGGAATGCTTTCCCTTTACCATTAATCTCTGAGTTCTATAGTTGAGTCTGCAACTTCAAAGATCAGTGGAAAAAGTTGGCTCTAATATGTTTGACCGTAAACCGACATTCATGTTTTATACAGCCAACATAGAATAATATCACTGGCAATGGTTGAATTTTTGAATTAACAGTCATTCTTGCCCTCAACGTCCAGCGTCTACACCAATCTTCGGTTGTTGCACAACAAACTAGTTACATTTTTTATACCACGTCATTACAATTTTAAAGCTGCAAGCTGCAATCTTGTGACAAGTTCCCAAACAATGATCATAGAAATCAGTTAAAGATTTTGCTATCTCAAAGGTTTGTCGCTTTGATGCTCCACCCTCAATTTCCCCTTGACCATGAGATTTAAATCTCATTCAACTTGTCTACAGAGGACATATTCATTTTTGAATTCCTTTAAGCCTGAACTGTGACCATTCACACACCTAATAAGTTAACACTTAAGTAGTACAAGAAATTAAACTTTTTAAAATTTCAACAATTCTCCCACTACACTGTCAGGTGTCTTGGCGTGTCTGATTACATCCAATTGATTTTTAGAAATCAACTGTTCCATGGAATAGCAAAATAAAATCCCACATAAATTTCTACACAGCCAGATCTTTGAACGGTCCTTTGACAAATGGAGTTTTAACTATTTGTACCTGCATTTTCAATCATTGTTTAACCACACCTTGGTCGTGATCATCTCATGAGTATAAATTATCAATGATTTTGACCCAGAAGTTTGATGTAATCATTGAATCTGCATTTCTCCAATTGCAGTTGGGAAAACTCTCCTGAAATCTACTTTATATTCATGAGGCTTTAACCCATGATCATTCGACAACCTCTTTCACCCTTGTTTTTATTTTGGCTGGTGATTTATCTACTCATATATACATTCAAAGCTACATAGAAAATAAATAAATAATACTATACATACTTATCTGCCCTTACAAGCTCAAAAGCTCACAATATTTATATACAGAAAGATGAAACTTCTAGATCCACAAAATATGGAACAGACTTCTTTAAATACAAAAACTACCAACGATTTGAAATCTTAATGAAATGCTAACTGAGATAAAAAGCTGTTCATGGAAGCTTTAGTTTCTAAAATTTCAATATCTGCTGGAGATTTTGTTGCTCCTGGATCAATAATGGATAAAAGTTTACCTAATAAAACTAGCATACTTTCTCCTACTCAAATATACTCTTTATGGATGTTTTTGACTGAGATGAAACAGTAGTCTAAATAAAACTTGTTGAAACAATTTTCATTTTCCCCCTATTTTATCTTGATCACAAGTCTTACATTTCAAGTCTTTTCACCGGCAGGTACATGGAGAAGAATCCAGGGATTTTAGTTAAGCAATTTGTTGTAAAGATCTCTGTATCCAGAGACATTTATCCTATATGATCAGGGTTTGTTTGTATGTAAATAATTTTTTGCTTAATACTTGGTTATATTGAAAGAAGATTTTCAAGAGATGGTTCAGCAATAGGAGATTGTGAATGTTTTCCCATTAAGGGTTTTAGCTGCCATCTTGGTAATCTTGTTTGCAAGAAGACTGAAGTTGAAATAACTAAAAGTTCGTTTCTTTTCTGTAACTTTTGATCTCATATTCATCATTATATAAGGAAGGTTTGTGGATTTTCTTGATTCAATTTTTGGCAAGAAGGTAACTTGACTATTTAAAAGGTAGATACTTTCAGAAGAACCATGATGGTGGGGTTAGGTGAGTTTTTTCCCCTGTACTCTATATTGGGAGGTTTCTAGTGTTTACCTTATTTTATTGTAGGGTTTCAGGATGACTTGGAATGTTTGAAGATCTATATAATTAGTTTATTATTTAGATGAAGTTTGAGATCTAACATATATAGAAATTTCAAAATCAGATATCACGCTCATGAACTACAGGTGGACATTGCCAACAATTACAACATTCTTTAGGAGGCCAGTACATGTATTATTTACTTTAATAATAATGTGACCAAATACTTATTTGGCCTTTCATGGCAAGTTGTTGATGGAGTGTGCGTTCTTGCCTTCTTTGCACAAAGGTCTATTTTATTTTGGGTTGCATTTTCAAAAAAAAAAGAGTCTAAGAGTGCTATGGCCAACTTTATGTACACTACAGGTTTTACAAACAAAATATACAGTTTATGATTTCTTTTTGTTAACATCTCTAATATATTTAAATATTTAAAATCATCTCCATAAAATAAATCATCCGTTTCTCTCTGTGAACAGGGGGAGAAGCTAACATAAACCTCTGAATCAATTTTACGTTTCCATCTGTTACGTAATGACTTGGCTCAGACTCGTTCTAAATACTTTTATATTTAGAGAGGAATGAGTTTAAGTTTACACTTCCATTTCCACTAATTTTCAAATCTTTTATCTTGTAAACAATGTAGCTGAAAATCCAAAAACTGTGGACTTTTTAACTATCGAATGTCCAGTTGATTGGACAGTTTCTGAACTCATTGTTATATCTTCTTTGAAGACCTCGCTAACCCAATTATGATATGCAAAAGATATAGGTTTCCTTTCATAAATTGGTAAAAGAATGTTTTGGAGACCACCGAAACTCGAAACAAAAAGAGAAGAAAGATGTGCTTGCTAACCATATTGCGGTCATCTAATACATATTTCTTTAATATTATGCAGTGTCATACATGCTGCATTTTTTTCAAGGCATGTAATGCTCTGTGTATTCATGTGGGAATTGAGGTGTACTGGCGCAAAATCTAAATTATTTCTTAATTTGTTTATTTTTATGTATCATAATTGTATGAATATGTTGAATTTTCATTTTAATTGGTAAGCCAAGTCCTTTAGTTCAATACAGTTTATAAATGAGCCGTTGAGCATTTGAGTTTCTTGGTATTCACATATATTGGCTTTATTAATCTATGAAACATCTTTACATCATACATGAAATAAGGTATTCGAAGAAACCTGTAATGAAAATGCAACATCTAATTCCATGCTTGAGATGAGGAGGCTGCTCATACTGAGGAAGTTTGGTAGTGTAGAACTATCAAATGTATGCTATTAGCTTTATACTTGAAACTTGTTGAGTTATTCTCTTGAGTACTCTTGAAACATGCTAAAATATGGAGAACATTAACAATGCAAAGAGAAAAACATTCACTTATAGGCAACATCCTATAGTTATATACATTAATGAAATAAAATTTGTGTTTGTTAAAGCATATTTACATTTTCCTTTCCACGTGTTCGTGCGACATAGTTGCTTTCAACTAATTCATTAAATACTTGTTAGGGCTTGAAAAATAGAACAAGAAGACACACATATTTAATGTGTTTCACCCAATCTCAAGCTATATCTACCAAATAGAGCCCAATATTATTATCTACTAGATCCACTTGATTAAGAGAAGCAATCTCTTGCAATTGAATATTGCTGCAAGAAGCTACCAAATTCTCATGCTGAAAATTTGTAACCATAAGACATACTAACAAGACTTAGTTAGAAAATATAGTTAGAATAAGTCATCTAATAGAAAAAATAAATCTTGATGTATTTAACAATAATAAACTTATTTTTGGCTCTGCTCCTAGACCTCACAAGGGTCACTATTGGTTGATCCCATCTTAGAGGCAATTATCCTAAGCTGTTGTAGAAAATTTGGGGTGGAAATCTTGCTGATAAAAGTGGGGAAAAAATAACCTCGAGTTTTATTAAGCTTCATATAACAACAATCTCCCACTTGAACACTAATAAGACTTCACAATAATAACCTTCCACTTGGAGGTTGATCATAACACCGCTGACCTTGTAGTTCCCACTAGAATGAAAACTCGTTGGACATTATTCTATTTTTATTGATTTTAGTCTAGAACATCAATCAAAGTTGAAGAGGAGTTCAACATCTTCCTTGATACTACCTTTGTAAACATGTTTTTTGTATTGTCATTTGTAGGAACCCTTTCTATAATTAATTCTCTATAATCCAAAATTGACCTTGAAGTAATACCTCAATAATATATGTTTTGTTTATGTAAGACACAATTCTTGGCAAGATTAATAACACTTGGGCTATCCATAAACAAATAATCTGCAGCTTATGATTTTACCAACAGTTACATAAAACAATTCATCCATATTATATCCTTAGGTGCCTTTGTAGAAACATTCTACTTTTCCTTTACAAAGGATAAAACATTCATCTTTTGGAGTTGGGTAATCCAACTCATTGTTGTCCCACCAATAGTAAATATATGTTATGTGGTGCTTTGCCTAGTATCTGAGTTAGTCTTTTAAATCAGTATTAGGGACTTTGAAATGTAAACATTTGTTCGATGCACCTTTTAAATATCTAAGAATTCATTTTAATGCATTTCAATGTTCAATTCTATGATGATTCATATACTTACTAACAACCTTATAACACATGAAATATGTAGTCTAGTGCATACCATTGTTAGAATCAAGGAAAAATGAGAGGGGAGGGGGGGCATGGGGTGAAGCAGTGTTGCAAAACTTCTAAAAAAATTAGACCTTTAGGCAACATTCCACACAACCACTAAAATGATAAAGCATAAAAGTAAAACATACACAAGAGAACTCATAATACCTTGATTTGTTCTCGAGGAAACCATGTCCAAGGGGAACTCCCTGTAGAGATTGAACCTATAAGATAATGCACTAATTTGAAAATGTCCTTATTAGGAGGCTTGACCTTGTTAGGAGTTCTTGCATTACATTTAGTACACAAGTTCTTGTTAAGAAACAAAACCCTATTAAAGGTTTGCAACCCTGTTAGGAGTTGAGAGAACAAAGGAGTTCATTGCTTGAGGGTGAAGGTTAAAGCCACCTTCATGGACTCATCATCCAATACAATGAAGTATTACAACAAAAGTGAGAACTATACATAGAATCACAATGATAGATTAGTCCCAATGAAGCTTGCATCAACTCTATTATGATATTCAACCTCAATGCTTGCACATCATATCACATTACCATCACACCACATATCCTTGCATAGAAAAAAAAACCTTCATTTATAACATTTAGATTCTTTATTATAGTTGGCTCCAACTAGTCTGTACAAAACGTGCTCATACACTTAACCAAAATATAATGCCAAGTTGTGTTATCCAAGGATTAAGTCCTTATATTGTTAAGTAATTAAAGTGATAAGACATTTCAATTACTAAGCCAAAATATCTTATTCACCTAATCTACCTTGAAATATTATCTTCCTGAACTAGTTCTACTTTGCATTGTTGTAATTTAATGTGTTGCATACTAACACTGGTGACCACAAGAGTATCTCATATACATCAAATATATCACACTTCCAAAATTGTAGCCTTAAATGATAAGTCTTGTACCATCACTGATCAAAACTATCCAATTGTACTCTACACACCACACAACATCGTTGTGGCTGAGTTTGGTGCTCACCCTTTCAAATTAGGGACCATCTTTGATTTAGTTTGGCTACTTCCCCGGCTTCAAAGCTTCGCTAATTCTTTTGATGATCATCACATATATTCCTACTTAGCTTATTGTTCCTCTATGGAGGTGGCAAGTTCAGACTCTGGTCATAGGTCTCGTTGCTAGTACAGCCAGGACTCTTCTCTCTTGGGCTCGATTGGTATTAGTTTGGATTGTCTTCCCCCCTTCCAGTTATAAACGCCCCAACTCATCTTCTTCCACCTCACTAGGAGTTGAATGAGCATGTTAGACTTGACATCTACAAACAGTATATTATCACGACTTGGAGGAATCCCCAAGGTGGGCTCCATCAGCGGATGACTTTTTATGTTGAGCACTTTCTTGAGATCCAGGATGGAATCATCTTATGTCCTTGGTACCTCACCCATCATTGGACTCACTCTCTTCGCATCTCCTTGGGATCTTTCAGGGTGGGTTCTCACTGGCTATGTATTCAAATTGATCACCATATTGGTAGGGAGGATAGGATTTATTGACTTTGTCACATCGGGTAATGTCCCCATCTTTTTGGCAATTCAGTGGAGTTCGTAGCTTTTACGTTCTCTAAAGGCTAAGGGGAGAAATAAGAAATTGATTAAATTAATTTCTTATAAAGTCATTAAATAAATTAAAATTAAAAGGTGACTTTACATTTAATTAATTTAACTAATTATTGTATTGCAAGGAGAAGCTTCTAGACAGTGCATTAATTATTGGAAAGGGGGAAGCCTCTAGTAATTTAATTTTCTAGAAGCACAATTAATTATTGTTGCAAGGGAGACGTTTCTAGAGAGTGTATTAATTATTGGAAGGGGGAAGCTTCTAGTAAATGCAATTAATTAATATTTTATTTTCCTTCTAGAAGGGTGAAGGAAAAGTAGAAATAGAGGTGGGAGCTTCATTGTTTAGCATGAGATTATTGTATTGGAGTATTGTGAATGACATTTGATAAGAACTTGGATGTTTGAGTTCAGATTTGCTCTTGGCATTAGAGGACGTCTATCCTCTCTTGTGACATTACAGATGTCATTCCATGGGGTTTGGCCTTTGGAATTCATTGCTATGTATTCGATTTTATTAGTTTGAGAACTAATATTATTCAGCAGGGGTTCAATCTTTAGTTTTCATAAATTCCTTCTTGTTCATGTTATGTGGTTTTAAATATGTGCAAAGACATTAAAATCACTATCAGTAGTTGGTTTGGTTTTTTGGGCATTTCTAGGGTGCCCACTACAATGGTATCAGAGCTTTTGTTGCAAAATGTTTCACGAAATGTTAAACAATAAGTAGAAAAGAGTTTGGTGTTTGAAGAAGTTATAACCTGTTGGGGTTATTACAGTGGTATCAAAGCTATGATACCACTGTAGTGGGCTTTGTTAGAGGATGGTGATGCAACAATAGTTGGATTAGGAGAATGCGAAGATACTATCATATCAGCAACCACTTTTGTATTAGTTGAACCATCCAATGAGGAGTTTAGCAATATGCATGCAGTTGTTGATGTGTGTTCTAATGATGGCACACATGATGATTATGAGTTTTCATCAACTATAGATCCAGTTTAGTTTTCTATTGTGGTAGTTAGTGTTGTTCGTATGTCCATATATTTCAATGTGGCTACACCTATTGTTGATACAATTGGCATGAGTGCATATGGTTTGCCTGTAGCTACATCCTTTTTAGTGCATGTTGGTGATGAACAAGATTCCATTCCAATATATATTATGCGGGTGGATACATGGAAGAAGAGACTTCATTGATCTTCTATTGAGTTGCCTTCTTGTGACATCTTCACTTCTACATCATCATCACAAGTTTTCGGTGCTAGGTTGTAGGACATGTGGCTGGTCCTGATGATGCTGGTTTGCAATTGGTTTAATGTCCATAGGGATGTCACATACTACTTCATTTGGGATCCAAGTGGAGGTTGGAGTTCATTGTGTTGCTAGATTGCTTGAGGACAAGCAATTTCAAGGAGGGCGGACTGTAACATCCCCATTTTTTTAGCAACTTAGTGGGGTTCTTAGCCTTTACGTTCTCCAAAGGCTAAGTCGAGAAATAAGAAATTGATTAAATTCTTTTTTTATAAAGTCATTAAATAAATTAAAATTAAAAAGGTGACTTTATATTTAAAAATAATTATTGTATTGCAAGGACAAGCTTCTAGATAATGCATTATTTATTGGAAGGGGGGGAACCTCTAGTAATTTAATTTTCTAGAAGCACAATTAATTATTGTGTTGCTAGGGAGGAGTTTCTAGAGAGTGCATTAATTATTGGAAGAGGGAAGCTTCTAGTAAATGCAATTAATTAATATTTTATTTCCTTCTAGAAGGGTGAAAGAAAAGTATAAATAGAGGTGGGAGCGTCATTGTTTGGCATCGAATTATTGTGAATTGCATTTGATAAGAGCTTGGAGGTGTGAGTTATAGATTTGTTCTTGGCATTAGAGGATGTCTATCCTCTCTTGTGACATTCTAGAGGTCATTCACTTAGGATTTTGTAATGTCCCCATCTTTTTAGCAATTCAATGGAGTTATTAGCTTTTATGTTCTCCAAAGGCTAAGTGGAGAAATAAGAAATTGATTAAATTAATTTCTTATAAAGTCATTAAATAAATTAAAATTAAAAGGTGACTTTATATTTAATTAATTATTGTATTGCAATGAGAAACTTCTAGACAATGCATTAATTATTGAAAAGGGGGAAGCCTCTAGTAATTTAATTTTTTAAAAGCACAATTAATAATTGTTGCAAGGGAGAAGTTTCTAGAGAGTGCATTAATTATTGGAAGGGGAAGCTTCTAGTAAATGCAATTAATTAATATTTTATTTCCTTCTAGAATGGTAAAAGAAAAGTATAAATAGAGGTGGGAGTTTCATTGTTTAGCATGGGATTATTGTATTGGATTATTGTGAATGGCATTTGATAAGAACTTGGATGTGTGAGTTAAGATTTTCTCTTGGCATTAGAGGACGTCTATCCTCTCTTGTGACATTCTAGACATCATTCCCTTTGGGTTTGGCCTTTGGAATTCATTGCTATGTATTTGATTTTATTAGTTTGAGAACTGATATTATTTTAGCAGTGGTTCAATCTTCAGTTTGCATAAATTCTTTCTTGTTCATGTTATGTGGTTTTAAATCTGTGCAAAGACATTAAAATCACTATCAACAATTGGTTCAATTTTTTGGGCATTTCTAGGGTGCCCACTACATTGGGGAGGTTCAGACTGAGTCTCACTTTATTTTTTGTTGTCCCATTTACTATGAGGTCTGAGGGAGATTCTATTGTTTGTTTAGAGAGTGTCAGTCTCTTCCCTCATTCTTCAGATATATTGACTAGCATTGTCTTGCACTCTATCTTTAGGAGACCATGCAGCTTTGTGAGCATACTATACAGCTCTAACTTTTTTCGACATCGACCCCTACGTAGCTTATCATCTCTTTCTTCAATCCGACAATGTTGGCTGAGGATCAAAGTGGCCTCTCTGCACTATCTTGGTTCACACCAAATCTGTGAGACCCCACAGAGATTACACTTGAGAACATCCCTCTAGTAGACCTCAGAGGTGACCTTCTAGAGTACCTAATTGTCCTATTGTCCACAATTTCATTTTAGACTACTTCTCGCTTGTGAGGAGTTCTTAGCTGTTGTTATTTCCTTTTCTTGGTTATTTTGTTGTTTTGTTTTCACATTCTTTCTGTGAACATTGTTTGGTGCTCCCTCTACTGGCATTTGCCCCTTGGTACTATTTCCAGTCCCTTAGACCCTCATTGGTCTCTTTTTGGACATCAATAAATTTATCTTATCTTATCTTATCTTATCTTGTTTATATTCCTTTCTTGGACTTAGTCATTTTTTGCATTCTTATCATACTACAACTAATTATTGTGGTTTCACAATGCACGCCCCATTTCTCCTACAAATCGGGATCCCCTAGTATTTTTTTGTCTCCCAAACTCCTAGTCTGGGGCCTTGGCCACTTTTCAACACTTCATGAGTCTAGGTCAAGCCTTAATATCTAACTGAGCAAGCTTAGAGTGTCAAATCTAAAGGAAAACTAGAATTTTAAAGTGTATTAATGCGTAAATGTGCACTAGCGCACATGCACACCTTGTCTGCATGCACAAGTGCACACTTCATCTCCCTCTAGAGATGCGTAGGTGCACACCTGTGAGGGTGTGCACTCAGGGATTGGGGTCTATATAAATCCTGGGCCCCCCTCTTCCACTCCATTCTTCTTTGCAATCTCCCTCCAGCCCCAGCTCTGCACCTTATCAATTGTGCTCCCTCCACCTACAACTTTCAATACAAACAACAAACAATTTAAGACACCAAAGGTGTGCACATGCACACCTCCTCAAGGTGTGTATGTGTGCACCTTTGTTCATTGAAAATAACCTAAAAGAAAAAAGAAAACCTAAGTCACAAAAGGTGGGCACATGCTCACCTTTTTGTTTTAAACCTTCTACCTAAAACTAAGCTCAAGAAAAAGACAACTAAGGAAAGGTGTGAACATCCCCAAGGTGCACACATGTACACCTTTTTTCACACTTTGCAGTGTATCTTAGGGTGTGCACATGCACACCCCATCAAGGTACGCATGTGAGAACCCTTATGCACAAATAAAACAACATAAAAAAACTAAGTGTCCCCCCTTGAACTTGCCTTGCGTATGTGGACACCTCACCTAGGTGCGCAGGTGCACAACTGTGCCAAAATAGTCATTTAGGGAACATTTTGCACACCTGGGGCACTTGTAGGGTGCACTAGGTCTACTTTTCTACATATCGGGGCTGGGGGAATTAACTGGTTTTTCACTATTTTGGGGCAATTTTGCTAGGTTTCTCTCTAGTAGGGTTTGTGTCTAGGTTTATTTTTTAGCTTTCTGGACTAAAGTCTACTTTCTTGTGCAGAGAAAATGATGTCCTCATCATCCTCGATGACAGAAAAGATTTCTCCCAAACTAGTTGTTTTCAAATACCAAGGTACACATGGAAAATCTAGAGATTGCTCTTGCTGCGACACTAGAGAGAAGATAGATAGATAATATAGATAAGATAATTTATTAATGTCCAACAAGAGGCCATAAATGGGGCTAAGGGACTACAAATGCAAGCAGGGGCCAATAGACAGTAGGACCACCAAATAGTGTCCGTGAAAAAACAAGCACAAAAACCAAAAGAAGAAGTGAGCGAGAACCACCTCGACAAGGAGTAGGGATCCAAGCTCAAAGAAAGAAAGAAATAGAGAGAGAGGATAAGAGAAAGAAAGAAGAAAGGCAAAGATGCTGCCACCTAGGAAATGTTAGTAGCCTTTTAGGACCTACTTCGATCTCAACTCCCAACTAGCAGGGAAAGTGTCACGAATCACAACCTTGAGGTTTCTGATCACTACCCATTTATCCTCCTATCTGGTAGCCACAACAAGAGCTCGAGCCTCCTTAAGTTTTTCCACCTATGATTTGGTGAGATCCTCATCAAGATAAATCTTGATGGGGAGAGAGAGAAGAGTTTCCTCTTTTTCCTAAGTGCCCAAAGGTGGTCAACAAGTGAAAGTAACTAGATAAAGAGGGTATTGTCATGTCCAACCCAAGCACAATCAAGTAGAGATGTCAATGATATCCAGTTGGTCTTTAAGGAAGGAGTAGCCTACTTCAAGAGGCTTAGGGCAAGGAAGAGGGAGATCGTAGACCGTCAAGTTTAGCTCATGGGCACGCCTGAGCCTTTTATCTACTATTTTAGTCTGGACTAGCTTCTTAATGCTAGAGAGAGTAGTAGAAGAAGGAGGGGAGGAAGGAATGGGGTTGTTGCAAATAGATGCCCATGATTTTAGCTACTATTTTGTTTCGATTTGTAGGGAGCATTGTTTTTATCGAGTTCCTCTTGTTTCAACTTCAAATCATGGATATCCATCATTTGTGTTGTGTGCTCGAGTGTTTTTTGAATTTTATCGAGGTTGGTGACCGAGTTCTATTGTAGGCAATAGTCAAGTTGGTCCTTCAAATCCATCTGTATAACTTTGAGAAGAGAAAAGGGGGAAGTACAGATGGATTCATTTTTTGGGGCATGTCAGAAATGATGTGACAATTTTGAGGAGAAAGGTGTTCAAATAATATGGGGCAATTTGAACCTATTACACCATATTCAGTCGAGTGCGAATAAGTTGGTATCTATATTGAAATAGGATTTTGGGTTAATGAATGAGGTATATACCCAGGGAAAAGACCTTAAGGCACTCCAATCAATAAAAGGTCAAAGGTATCGTACACTCATGAAGGTATACTCTATTGAGGAGCTAGATAAGCTCGATGATTGGATTGAGAAGATATTACAATGCTACTTGCCTAGATATTTTTTGAGATAAGTCAAAGACCAAACTCAGTTTGGTACAATTAATAGTCTAGTAGTTCTAAAGAACTTTCAAAGATGCTTTGTTAAATGAAGCTATCAAACAAGCATTTAAGACTCAAGAGGTACTGTTGGAGCTGGACACTAAACTTGAGGATTTTGTGTCAACTCGCATAGAAGTTAGCAATTACCGACATATAGTAAAGGATAAGTATAGAGCTTTTGATTTTTTGGAAGTGACCTAAGTAACATAGAGAATAGATAAATTCAAGAGCAAACATCCAAACATCGCTCTGGTATAAAGGGGAACAAAACCTAGAAGCTAGAATTTTAGTTTTGACACTTGAGAAATTTTTCATTTTTGGAACCTATCATCAAGGTGTGTATGTGCACTTTTCACAGAGGTGTGCTGATAGTTAATGAAGAAGAAGCAATGTGTCGAAAGTTAATTGCCAATTACTATTTTTGGACATTACATACACCAGAAATGCACTGTGATGACATTTCAACTCCCAAAAACACCTAGAAAAGGTCAAGCTTCCATTTTTAGAGCTTCCAAAGACTCCTAGTTCATCTCATGGCTTCATTCTTCTTGTCTTCTTCTTCTTTTATTGTTTTATGTCATGTAAAGGATCATGCACCCATTAATTGATAAAAGTAAGGGTGAAGACCTACTTAGCACTATTTAGAGAGTCAGTTTGTATATAATTAGATTTGTTTTATTAATTTTAAAGCATATGTTTGCATTTGAGGATCTCTCACTCTCAACACAAATTGAGGGGATGATTTCTTATAAATGCAAGGATGTGATATGCACTCTAGGCTGTTATTTTGATGTAATAATATATGCTATTGATGCTCTCATTCTGAGTGTAGTTATTCTTGCCGGAGTGTGTTATTTTTGTGAATGCATATTCATGAATAATAATGGAGCCAATGGTTTTATTTTTTTTGTTATGATTGTGCGATCTTTTAATTCTAGTGTTTGCCTCATGTTAATGAATTCTGTTAACATAGCAAGTTGGAGAAGAGATCACCTATTGTTCTTGCATAACTTCTTGTCTCGTATGAGTAGACTTTCCATGGCCTTGCGATTTGATGAGAAGTGAAACATCTTTTGGTTATTACTAAGTTCTCATCAATGATTGCATCACTGGAATTGAGGAAGCATTGCTTCTATTTTCATTCGTTTCTTACTCGATCTTTTTGATGGTTTAATTCACAGACGTGTTGTTACCATGGTTTATGTCTGTTAGAAATTTTCCTTTCAAGAATTTTCCTTTCAAGTTATTTGCTTTAATTTATCATTACCCTATCTTTTTTATTTGATTTTCTAACACTTGGTTAAAATAGGAATTCATATAGTTGTATTGATAAATTGCATTCATCATAAAACAAAAAATACCAAAAATATATATTTTCTGTGGTTACTTTTCAAATAGTAGATCAATCATCTTCTCTAAAATAGGTTTGAACCAGAAATGGCCTCCTCATGAACATACACATTTATCTTTGATTGAGTGGATTCTAGTAGGTCGTAAGATCACCTAAAACCTTGGAGTTGATCCTAGGTCAGCTTTTCAAGAAAGGAATTCGAAAGGATTCCCATTGTTAAGCATCGTGCAAAACAATAGCCCAAAACTAATAACCAAGACAAGTGACCATGCAAATGAAGTATGTTTCCATCAATGACAAAATTGGATTAGTCATTGGGCATTCACTTGCCAACAATCTTCTCCGTTGGCATTGATAGCACCACTTATTAAGAAATGACTTAGTGTCCAAGGTCAAACACAAAATGCTTTTATCTATAGACACTCCCCCTTTGACCATACTTTGTACATAACACAATATATCTTCCTATATATCAACTCTCTCTCTCTCTCTCTCTCTCTCTCTCTCTCTCTCTCTCTCTCTCTTTCTCTCTCTAACATCAATGAAAAAGGTGAGATCTTAGAAACTCTTATGTATATACACAGTTGTTAAAAACTTTTTTAAGAAAACTTATTTTACACTAGCCTCAAAATATCTACAAAGTTTACCTTAAGATTTTGGAAGTCCATATCCCATGAGTTTTTCAAGAACTATGCTTCCTAAGTTTCTCCACAAAGTGCATAAGATGCTATTTTTGTTGGCTAAAGATCTATTGCACCAAAAATGGTTTACGACTTCTAAGTAGTCTCGAACAACTCTAGCTCTCCTTGCATAACATCAAGCCTAGGATTGAGGAGAATCCCTAACTCCGCAAATACCTTCTCATGCTCAAGACTAATTTTATCCATTATCTTTCACTTTTTCTTATAAAAATTAGAAACATCTTGACTAGATGATTCATACACCTTTTCTAATAACTCTAAGATATCCTCATCCTCTTTGATGAGTTTCTTAATATCTACTACATAACTAGTTGATCTTATAAAATGAATACACATATTTCTTCCTTTACACATGCAAGCCTTTACTTCCTTAATGTCAGTGTTAGTAACAATGGAAGCACATACCTATGAAAATTGCTTAGCCTTATATTCTCTGCTTACATTTTTTTCCCCCTTCTCTATAGTTTTAAAATGAGTATAAAAAACATCAAGTACCTTGTCTAAATGATCCACACCATCGCTTCCTTGAAATGTGTAAGGAATAAGCAAAAAATTGTTCATGGTATCTAGTGTCTGCTCAACACTATTTCCTTCTTTTCTATCTTCCTTTCAGACCTTTCCTTACCCTTAACAATGTCCATCAAAGAGATATTTATCAACCAATCTTTATCATAAGTCTTGAGGTCTTCACTTTTGTCAACATTTGTGAGTTCCTTGCTAAGATTAGTTGCCAAAAATGCCTTTGTTCCAATCTTCTCTGAAGTAATGGGAGTCTACAATAGTTTCCATTTTCTCCATCACTCTCTCTACCTTATTAGATGCATTTCCCTTATTAGTAGGGACATTTGGTTCATTGAGCTTAGGGGATTGGGAATCCAACTAATCATTGTCATGAAGTTCCTCATCAAGCATGATTACTAAAGGTTTACCTTCACTAGTCACTTCCCTTATCTCTACTTTAATCATAATGTCTTTCTTCTCCTTTCCCCTTATTCTTTTCATGTTCTTCTTTTTCTTCTTCCTTAACCATATCTTGGGATTCAAGCAATATTTATTTAATCTCTTTATTTGACATGAAGTTGCACATGAAAGAATTTCTTGCTCTTCTTAGATGCATTAAGTGTAATTGACAATTTTATCATCAAGTAATCAAGTTTTTGAGTTGTGCTATAAAACTAATTTTATTTTTGCCTTTCTCACTATCCTTGGGCTTGGTAGTTTTTTCTAATTGATCTTTGATGGATATTCCCTTCACATGTGGTACAAGTGTACCATTTTAATCATTTTCCATTAAAATTTGAGAGACATCTCTCTCAGTTTCCTCTCCAATCTCCTCATAATTCCTTGCTGTAGTGCCTGCCCCTTAGTCGCATTTTGTCGAACTCTTTCTCAGAGAATTTTCTATTAATTAAGCCTAATTAAAAGATTTAATTAGTGATTTAATTTAATGGAAAATTAATATGATAATTTAATATTAATTTAATTTAATTAATTGAGAAATTAATTAAATAAAATAATTAAATTTGAAGATAAAAGTTATAATTTTAAAGTTGGAATGTGATAACATTTATTTAAGTTAATAAATATTTTAGCAATTAAGTTTCGAAAATAAATGTAAAAGTGGAAAATATATTAAAATTATTAAAAGATTCTAGATGTCATGTGATTAAAATATAAATATATTAAGATAAAACAAGTGGAGTTATTAAAGTTAGTGCATGAGATTTAAAATTTAATAAATAAATAAATAAATGAATAAAGTAAATATTAAATTAATTAATGTGCATTATTTTAATATTTTCTCACATAGGAGTTTGCAAATTCTCAGGAGTTGTCATGTAGACAACACGGGAGTTTGCACTCTAAATATGCACAAGTTGTCTATATTTAGGAGTTAGCGTATTATTTGAGCACATGGTGTCTACAACATTCTAGACACCTCATCATGTTCATCTTCTTATCGTGGAAATTACATGCTTAGTTGTCATGCTCATCTCCTAGTTCTTTCTAGACACATTCTAGATGCATCTTAGAGGCCTTTAAATAGAGACTCTCCTAGTGTGTTTACATACTTATATGCATTCGAGAAGAACATATGCTTCTACAAGCACTTCTAGGCACTCGGAGGGAGGTTCGGTTGCTGAAAGAATTGTGAATGTTGAAGAAGGAGGGGATTTACCTATGGACTCCGAAGGCATAGTGGTTTAGCATCAGAGTCCAGCTAAGTACCCATAATCATTTTGCGTATTCCATTACTCTCTCTCCTTCTACCTTCATCATGCCTGTTAGTGTTGGTAGAATAACTCTTTGTGAATGACTCTTCAGATTTCGTGATATTGTTGGTTATAGGAAAATTAAAATATATATGTATCTATTATCTTATCCTTCCATGAGTAGAATTCAAATTGGCGAAATAATTCGGGAATGAATTTAAGATAGAATTGAAAATTAAGCGATGAATGTCTTCTTTTTCCAACAACTCATTGAAACTTTATATCGCTAAATCTAGGATTGACCCGTAATTGTCATGCATCCGATTGTTTATGGGAATGTAAGTGATTGCTTTAAATGATGTACTCAACAGTACTGCTCTACGATCCCAAATTAAGCAGAAACTGATGTAACAATAGACAGATTAATGAAGTTTATATGCTTCATTGTTTTATTTGATTCGAGGACTTAAGTGATACATTAGAACTGGCAGTGACAGTAATAGATCAAGAAAGTTCCCATCCAAATTATCGGTAAACACATCTATGGTGAGGAACCTGTTATTAATATATCAAGATGTCAACCAAAATGATGTTAGGATTAAAATGTCCCACTCTTTTTTCCAAGGATCTCCTTGATCTTCTCGCATGCTGTAATACTGAATTTATATATATGAATATGAACTAGTTATCTCTGATGAATCACAAAATAACTTGAACAAAACAAAACTCACCTATACTGGATGAAATGGTTGAGTAGCGTCATAGTACATTCCACCGCTAGGAACCCTGCTTCCGGGTGGCCCTGACTGTAGGTGTTGAATTGTATTTGGATAAGACTCTTCTACCACAATTTTATTGACCGCATAGGAACCTGTGGATGGCGGTTTGGGCAGGCGAATGGATATTTTAAAACAAACTTTGAGGGTTAAATTCAGGCGAGTCATTTAGAAAAGCCTCAGATTATTTAATAGAAGAGGGGTATGGATATTCAGATGGCAATTAGTTAGTTTCAAAAGGTGTCAGATAATTACTATGAACATATTCACTTTGAAGTTTTCTATAGCAATGACCGAGTAATAGAAATAAATGTCTGCACAGATCCAAGTTACATAATTGGCATTTTGAGGAAAAGGAAGCTGTAGTTGATTTCATGTTCTTTGTTAAGTAGGTGGAGACAAAGATTCCTTGTGGACAGTGAATGGATAAATATGTCGATTAGCCGGCGGAAGCCCAACAAAATTTTGTGCTCGTTACCTTTGAGCTGATGACCATTTCATATATGTGATCCTCCAATGTGGTGACAAGTAGGTAGAGAGATTCGAACTGGTGACCATGAGATTACCTTTGATAGAGTTGCTATTTTCATCTCCAAGTTTAACAACCATCAACTTTCTGAAGTCCATGCAAAAATAAGTAAATTGAAATGGGATTTGGGAGGTTCAATTTCCAAGCCGCCAATAGAAGGAGGATCCCCGTGTTTAGTAACATCGGATGGATGGCTACAGTTGGATGCGTTGTGGCCTTCCTTACTAGCGCCATAAAGTTATGAGTCTCTGATGCCCGAGTGGGCCTTCCAATCTATACCTTCATCAGTTTCATCACTAAGAATCAGTGCTAGAGGAATACGAAATCGAGTTTATAAAGGAAAGAGGTAGGTGTCCAGTGGTGACATTGTTCTGCATTTATCTGTTATGGTTAGCACTCATATCCCTCTTGGTCGCATCATCTAGAAGGTTACCAGTGTATGTTTGGATTATACTCTCCCTGTTCCCATCACCATTTTCATCATTAGTTTTCATTCCGAGCAATTCTTTTCCTTTGGGCCAAAATGATACAAGATCTGGTTCGTACTGCTATTTCTAGCGGTCTTCATCATGGGAATATGGAGATTCTGTGCGTTCCTCAATACAATCCGCCGGGTAAAGAAGAGGACGCCCTTTGGATCCTCTGTATAGATTCATTTAAGTTTCAATTGTATTCCAATTATCCAACGTTCATGGTGCAATTATTGTTTTAAAATTGTATCCCCGAGATGCCAAGGGGTTGAGCGAAGATTAATATGCCATGCATCTTACGTTAGCATACGAAATTCGGTTATCATATGAATACGAACCACTTAATTATTTGAGTCGATAGGTTGCCTTGTTGATGGCACCAATTTATCAATACTGATGATTAATTATCGCTATCAGTTCATTGATTGCCATTCTCAGATTTAAAGATGTTTTGTTTCCATTAATTATCGCTAATCTTGTTAATAACCGAGAAGTCCAGAAGCTGTCTATAAGAGCTCATATGGGTCTAGGAATAATGTACAACTGTCTTGATAACACGAGGAGCTGTGATTTTATCATTACTCGATGCCCTTTTAAGATCTCTAAAAATCATTCTTCTACAGAGGCTTCGATTTCAGTTGTTATAATACCTGGTAGATATACAAATAGCAGCTCCAGCATTATAAAACTTATTAGAGCATAATGAAAAGAAGGGATCACACTTGTATTATCAGATGATGATACACAAGGATCAACTTCATTCATCAGATATTTTAACACATTCACTCTTTGGACATTTTCCATCTCCAAAAGCACTTCAATAAATAACGTTCTGATGCCATAGAAATATACTCTGCACAGACTATCTGTTTTGGGTTTGTTTCCATCATCGGTACATGAACTGTCATTCATGATTTATTCTGATAATGGACTCCTGTGAAATTGCGAATATACGACATTTGCATTGGGAATTATCCCTACCATAAAACTTTGAATTGGTTTTTAAATCCGATATTGATATATGTTAAATACTGTTTCTTATTTAATGTATATGTTAGTATTACTATTATGACAACAAAGTTAAAATAAAGTATTAAGTAATAATAATTTTTTATTACTATCAAGAGAAGAAATATTAATATAGTGATATATTTAGAATTTAATAATTCGCTTAATTAAGCTTAATTAAGTCTCAATTATTGTTATCAAAGACTTTGGATTCATTAGATTTACAAAGTGATTTATTTAATGGGATAGAATGAAAAGAGAAGTGGTTAATAGGAAAGAACTCGATTTAACATAATCGACGATTACTCAGTGTTTTCATATATTGGTGAATACTCAGTGTTATTAGTTATTGATGATTATTCAGTATTTTCAGATGTTGATGATGACTAATTAGGTGGTTAATATCATATGTGTTTCTTTTGGATACTTACCCCACATTGCATGTGATTGTGTAAGCAAACTAAAATATGTGTTTGCATCGTGTATTCTCTATGCTTCTTGTTTTGGGTTTTGGGTTGGCTAATATTGACCAGTCTTAGGTTGTTACCAGAGGCTCAGGGGTTATGAGATGTGATGTCATGTTGATCTTATTTGGTCTCGATCTTTATAAACCCAACCATGGTTGTGTGGTGGCATGCTCTATGAGATGTTTGTATTTATTGAATGTTATAGCTGAGATTCATATGTATGAGACACTTGACCTAACTGTTTTTGAGTCATCGTTCAGTTATCCTTGGATTACTTTCTAATCACCATGATGGAACTGAAATGTTGATTTATTCTTGATGATGTCATGATGTGACATGTTTGACTCAAACCATTTTGGAGTCTTTGATCAGTTTGATTTTGAGATATATTTTGGTTAGTGAAAACCAATGGATGTTTTGATTATCAGTGATACCTTCAGTTGCCAATAGAGAACTGTTGTGGTCATGATTTTCTATAAATGCTCTTTGGATGATCATGGAGATTTGATGATTCTTATTATGTATATTTGATGATTCTTATTGTGGATATTTGATGATTCTTTTTATGAATTATCTTTTGGTATTTCTTTGTAGTCGCTTGTATAGGACTGGGGTGATTTATGATTCCATGAGCTTAGGGTAGGTTATCTACTCGTAGTGTCGGGAAGTGGCTTGCAATGGGGGCCGGGGCCCTAAGTGGCTGCTAGGGTAACTCATTGTAAGTTGTGTTAATAAGTGATAACATTTACGCACTAAATGGGGATTAAATGAACCTAAAATGATAATTGTTTTGGTTCTCGTCCATGCCTCAAGTGCTTGTACAGACTAAGATGGGAGTAGAGAGAATGCATGGTTGCGACCTTGCATTCCATAGTATGCCTTGTCAGTATGAGAGGATACTAGTGGCCGCATGAGGATTAGTATGGACCCGTGGAGTTTAGCTAACTACCAGGGTAACTTGTACATGATATATGCGATGACACTTTCCCGCTTGCATAGTAGGTTTCCTACATGTTATTGTGTGCCTTTGAAAATTAGATGTCGGTTTTGTGGTTGGAACTTTTGAGTTAGTATACTTTTAGGATTCCTAGACTTATAGAGATTTATGCTATGTGATTTGATAGCCTGTTTGGGACTTGAGATTATCTCCTCAGCACGGTGGGAGTGGACCACTTAGGTTCCACATAGTCGGGTGGTAGTGTTTTTCCACTCTTATCATTTGAGATCCGTCTGAGACACCGTGGCTGATGCATTCTCTTGTTGGCATCTATCTTCATTCTGCTGATGGATTATGATAGTGGACATGTATCCTTACATTGATGATTTGCTTATGTTAGATGATGCTTTACTTTGCATGTTAGATTATTTTTTGCATATGATGTAGGATGTTTTAGGAGTGACATTCCTACTATGTTAATAGCCGATGATCTCTTCGGTGCTTTGGGATGTTACGCACAGAGGGATGGCTAGGATCCATGAGTGTCTAATGATGCTATTTACGGTTGGGAGGAACCGTGCACTTAGTTATTTATTTTTGTGATGTATTGTTATCTTTTATGATGATGTATCATGTATAACATGTGGTTTCATTTAATTTAATTGCAACATGGATTAATATTGGATGAATATGTACTTTATTTACATGGATATTTACTCTTTTAAGCCTTTTTATACCCTGTGACATGTACAGCAGATGATTGAGCAATCTAAAATGTAACTACTAAAAGGACACTTGTATATTGTTGGATGTATCATTGCTATTTCACAAGGATGTGATGTTAGATGAATAGTTAATTTAGATGTGATTCAACGTTAAGGGATCTTTAAAGAATGTAACCTGTTATGTATGTTATGTTTACTTGTACTTGAATTGTTGCTATTGCTTCCGTTACTATGTATAAGTTGTGAATGGTTTATCTTTCATGTTAAAAAAAGAAAAATTGTTTGAAAAACTTAGTGAAATTTTAGATTAATTCTTTGGATCCCTTGGCGGGGCATTACACTTGCCATGATCATGGTGATCCTCATCATGGACCTCATTTTAGCTTTATCTCTCTTGAGGATTCTATTCATTTCCTTAAGGGTCCATTTGGTTCGTGGAATTGTAGAAATCAAGATTGATTTAGCCAAATCAAGATTTTGTAAATCTTCATTCCTATTTTTGGGATTTTACTTGAACTATTTATTTCACTTGAAAGATGAGTGTGAAGACACATTTTTATGCATAAGCTTGGAGTTGCAGATAGACTCCAAAAAGTAGTCCAATCTATTATTTTTACACTCCTCAAAAAACATAACTAGGTTTTGATTTTCAATTCCTACTTGATATTAGGAAGTTGGAAAACTTGGTTTTGAGAAAAAATTGGAAAACTTGGTTTTGAGACAAAATTGCAAATCAGGATTTTGAAAAAGGCAATTCTTGTCATCTTCCACAAACCAAATAGACCCTAAGGGTTATCAAAGTATAGAATTCATGTAGAGTCTTTTCTCTTATTATTATGTCTTCCTCTAGAGCTCTTTTCCTTATTATATCAAGTTTCTCAAAAAGGTCATTAGGTATACTACCCTCAATCTCAATAAGATTCCTCTTAAAGTTTAACAATTATGTAATAATAGAATTCTTTAAAATCTTTTATTAATCAAGATTATACCCGAGTTTCTCCACAAAGTGACTATGTAACTATTTATGTTTTTCCTAAGATCTGTTGGACCAAAAATGACATATGGCTTATGAGTAGTCTCCAACAATTTTATCTATCTGTGCATGATTTCGAGTTTAGGATTGAGAAGACTCAACTTTGCAAATCTCTTCTAACTTATGTTCTTCTCCTATTGAAGACCACTAATTTCACCCATTATGTTGTACACTTCTTTATGAAAATTAGAAATTGCTTGGCTAGATGACCCACACACCTTCTTAGGCTACTCTAAGCTATGCCCATCCGCTTTGACATGTTTCCTAATATCCATTACATAAATGGCTAGTATTATATAATGAATATACATATTTCTTCCTTTAGAGTTACAAACCTTTACATCCTTAATATTGTCATCAACTAGCTTAGTATTACTAGCTATGGAAGCACATACCTCTAAAAACTGCTTAGCCTTTTATTCTCTTCTTACCTTTATTTTTGTTTCCTTCTCTACAATTTGAAAATGAGTATCTAAATCATCAAGTACCTTTTTTAAGTTATCCACAATGTCGCTTTCTTGATATATATAGGGAATAGGCAATAACTAGTCCATGGTATCTAGTGTTTTCTCAACACTATTTCCTTATTTTCTATCTTCCTCTCAAATCTTTTCTTAGCCTTCACAAAGGCTATCAAAGATATTTTTATCAATTGATCTTCATCATAAGTCTTGAGGTCTTCACCTTTCTCAACATTTATGAGTGCCTTGCTAAGGTCGGTTGTCAACAATGCCTTTGTTCCAATCTTCTTAGAAGTAATGAGAGAGTCCAAGAGACTTTCCATTTTCTCTGTCACTCTCTCTACCTTATCAAATGCATTTCCATTATCAGTAGGAAATATTGGTTCATTAACATTATGGGAATGAGAGCCCAATTAATCAACGACATGGACTACCTCATTGAGCATGATTACTAAAGGTTCACCTTTATTAATCACTTCACTTCTCTCTAATTGAATTATAATGTATACCTTCTCTTTCTCTTTCTCCTTTTCATGTTCTTCTTCTTGTTCTTGAATCATATCATGGGATTCAAGCATTATTTCTTTAATCTCTTTATTTATAATGAAGTTTTCCATGAAATAATTTTTCTCTTTCTCTTCCTTAGATTCATCTAATGTAATTGGTACTCTTGTTATAATGTAATTAGATTGTTTAATTGTGCTATAGAATTGATTAACTTCATCAATTTTATTTTTACCTTATTCACTGTCTTTGGGATTATCAGGTTTCTAAGATTGATCTTTGATGGACATTCCCTTTTCTTGGGTACAAGTGTAACATTATAATCAATTTCCATTAATACTTGAGAGATAACCCTTTAAATTTCCTCTCCAATCTCCTTATACTTCTCTGCCATGATCTTTATGATCCTCATCTTTGACCTCATTCTATCTTTATCCTTTTTGAGGATTCTATTTCTTTCCCCAAAGGTTATCAAATTATAGAGAGAGTGTAGAGTCTATTCTCTTATTCTTTGGTCTTCCTTTAGAGATCTTTGCCTTCTCCTATGAAGCTTCCCAAAATGGTCATCAAGTATACTGCCTTGAATCTCTATAAGACAATAAAGGAGAGAGCTCATTGTAAATAAATGAGATACCTCATTGTAAATAATCATCTTTTACTTTATCAAGAAGGCTAGGCTTGTAACTTGAAAGCTTTGTATTTCTTGATACAAATTTCATAATTGAATAAAGAAACAAGTTTTCCCAAACTTTGTGTTGTGAGGCTTGCAATTGATCATTTTTTTCTTATTTTATATTGATCAATTTTTCTTTTTTCTATATTATAATTATCTTTGCAAAGTATTTAAGAATTTGGTTTTTTTCTTGAAGACTTTGAGCTTTAGGAAACATGATTTCTTTAGTTTAGTAGTGGCTTCAAGTACTACAAGTTAAAGACTTTGTATTTTAATGCAAGAGACCTCACTGCCAATGCAAGTGACTTCACTACCAAAGAGATCTCATTGATGCAACAAACTTTACTATATGAAGGATATAGTTCATTGTAAATAATCATGTATATAAAGGAGATTTAAATCATTGTAGATAATCATCTTTTGCTCTATCAAGAATGCTAGGTTTATGACTACAAAACTTTGTGTTTCTTGATACAAATTTAAGAATTGAATGAAGAAGAAAGTTTTCCCAAACTTTGTGTTGTGAGGCTTGAAATTGATAACTTTTTTCTTATGTTGCATTGATTAATTTATCTTTTTTGTATATTATAATCATCTTTGTGAAGCATTTGAACATTTGGTTTTGTTCTTGAAGACTTTGAGCTCTAGGAAACAAGATTGCTTTAGTTTAGTTGTCATTGCAAGTGCTACAAGTTAAAGACTTTTAGTTTAAATGCAAGAGGTCTCACTACCAAAGAGACATCATCGAACCAATGTACCTCACTGCCAATGAGAGACTTCACAATGTTCACTTGAAATCACAAGTTAAGTCCAAACTAATTCGAATATTGCATCATAACCATGGCCAACTCCTAGAAGGATAGATGAGCCTCTAAACCACCTTTTTCAATCATTGTTGACAACAAAATGATCAAACTTCCAACATCATTCCCACTAATTTCAAGAATCCCTATATTTTAGGGCTAGTAGCCTTCTAGGCTTAATTAGACCTTCAAATCAATTTTTTCATAATAACTCAAAAACTTCACAAATGAGCTCAATAGTAAATTCTTGACTAGTCTTAGAGTTGTTTTATTTATCTTCTTTATATCTAGTTTATCCTTTGTCTTCTCTTCCACTATTTTCTCTTTAGTCCTTGTTCTCTTCTCTAGAGGATCTCAAGGTTGCGAGTCAATCAATTTACTCTTCATAGATCATGGCCCCTTAGCCATATCTTTGGGTCTAAGAGTCCAAGAAGGTCTTACTAATGCAACAATAATTAGGGATGCCTCTTCCTTCTCTTCTACCATGGCAGGAGGTGTTCTTCTATCTTTAACACATCCATTAAATATATAATATCTAGTTGCATGACTTAATTAGGTTATTGCATTTAAAACAAATGACAACTGAATTTCCATACCTTGGACCACCTTGATTAACTTGTGATTCACAATCCCTTGCAATATTCCCAAACTTATTACACTTATATAACATTAAACTTATGATGATATTACATTGTTTCTTCTAATAAGTCTTCTATAATTGGATCCAGGGTTAGCTCTTTCATTTGTCTTTTGATTTTCATTAGATTTTCCTTCATTTTAATATTCCTCACATTGAGAACAACTAGAATAATAACCAGGGAATGGATAATCTTCAATATTAAATTTTCAATCCTTCTTGATATGTCCATACTTCTTGCATACAGAGAATGTATTTTTAATCTTCTTGATCTTCTCTCTAAGTACCACAACTTGAGTAGATGTCTGAATAGTATCTTGCACTGTCCTTTCCTTTTCTATCATAGAATTATTATAACCACCTCTAGTCATATATAGTTTAGGATTCTCTTGTTGCAATGATTCATCAAGCTTGTCACTTCTTGAGTAAAGTTTCTCAATATTATTTTTTTCTTCAAAAAGTTCACCTTTTTAAAATATTGGTATACCTTTCAAGTTTTTGATAGTTAGACCTTGAATTATTAAGATCCAATAGTTAGAAGCTAGGGTTTACTTTGCACCAAAATATCTATCTTCCAATGCCTAGTACAACCAATAAACTTATAAAATTCATAGGAGGTGGCTAAGACATGTTGTGAATTTTACAAGGGATGCTAGCCCACTGTCAACAATCCCCCTCCTAACATCACTGATCAAGGTCTGTGTGGATTTGAAGCTATGACCAAACTCTAACATAATTTGATGAGTCACAAGGAATTCACTTGTCAATAATATGCTCCTTTAAAATTGATAGCACCACTTAGTGAAAAATGAGTGAGTTTTCATTGTAAAAAAAAAAATGATTTTATCTATTGATGCTTCTACTTTGACCATACTCTATGTATTAAAAATTATATCTTCCTATATATTAATTTTAACTTCAACTCTCCCTCTTTTACATCAATGATAAAGGTGAGATCTTAAATTTTTTTAAATATATATACAGTTATCAAAAATTTGCTTTTAAGAAAACTTATTTTACATAAGCCTCAAAATAT
Source organism: Cupressus sempervirens (assembly GCA_028749045.1). Taxonomy (NCBI): domain Eukaryota; kingdom Viridiplantae; phylum Streptophyta; class Pinopsida; order Cupressales; family Cupressaceae; genus Cupressus; species Cupressus sempervirens. The sequence goes on from CM053787.1 coordinate 743,669,400, forward strand.
CTACAACATTTACCTTCATATTTTGGAAGTTTGTATCACATGAATTCTTCAAGGTCTCTTCTTCTTGATTTTCTCCACAAAGTGAATAAGAAACTATTACTACTACCATAAGATTTGTTAGATCAAAAATGACATGAATTATAAGTAATCTCCAAAAACCCTAGCTCTCTACATAACTTCAATTTTAGGAGTTAGAAGAGTCCTTAACTCTACAAATGTTTCTAAATTTTTTCCTTCTCACACTAAATAACGCTAATTTTATCCATTATCTTAGACATTTCCTTGTAAAAACTAGAAACTATTATTTTAATTACTTATTGGAAGGGGGTGGGGTTGTGGGGGTGAATCAACACTTCAAAACCTTAACTAAAATACATTCACCACACATCCATCTCATACATTCATCTCATAATATGTAAACTGAAAATAACTATCCATGCATGCCACACATAACATAAAGAAAATAACACTTGACACAAGATATTGGTTACCTAGAAGCACTCCAAAGAGAAGGTAAAACCAGGGTTAGGGATGACACCCACAAATATTCACTAATGTAGTTGTAAAGTGTATCCAATTAAGGATAAGGTTACAATTGTTTGATCATAAACTATGATCTACCCTGTGAAAGGTCTTCCCTATTAAAGGCTTACAAAGACTATTAAGTCTCACCTTGTTAAATGATTTTAACACCTTATTAAAAGTGTGCCTTGTTAAAGGACTTGAACTCACAATGAAGTAAGCACTTTGTTAAGAGATTTAAAAAACTTGTTAAAGCTAATTTTTTAGGAGATTTACTGTAATTCACCTTTAAAATGATTCAACATCATGATCCTTTGATCAACACCTCTTTGCTAGATGTCAAATCTTCTCTTTTCACATGTATGCTAGATGCTTCTAATCAAATATGTCTCCTTTGTCCTCTCTTTGCTCTATTCTATTATCTTCTAACTGATTCTGCAAATTATTGCTTTCTCATAACCTCCTTATACACCAGTACAAAAACAACAATATGTGACTAAAAAAACCACTAAAATTTGTATATATGTGACTAAACTTAGTCATGTGACTAATAGTAGTTAATATCCAGTCATTTTTAACACTACTAAATTTACTACTAAGAAATTGTATTCATGTATTTGATCACTAATTTTGATAATTAGTTTAGTGATATATTTAGTAGTATATATAGTGGTATATTTAGTAGGATATTTAGTAATTAATTTAGTAGTATATTTAATCATGTGGCTAGTCACATACAGTAGTATATTTAATCACATATTTAGTTGTATATTTGATTGTTAATTTAGTCACGTATTCAGTAGCATATTTAATAGTATATTTGGTCACATATTTAGTATAGTTTTTGATAAGATAAATAGGTTTTGAAGGGAGCCTGCAACCTTGTACAAGTCTTAAGATTTTCAATAAGTTCAGATACAAAGTACTACAAGCAAAAGCAGAACTAGTCACCCTTCGAACAAAAGGTAACCAAGGTGACAAAAAGTCTATCACCAACCAAAAGTAAAGATCTAGCAAGGGGGTAGAGCCAGATATATCACGATTTGCCCTTTGATTTAGAGCCACCCTTGCATGATTGGAGGTTCATTTCTAAAGGAGGAGATGATGGTCTGGTGTACTTTCTTTTTACCACAATCCAACCATCCTCCATCTTAGCTGCCTCAACAATCCAATCCTCAGAAGAAACTAAACAATGAAGCCCAGGGGAATTTGAAAAACCAACAATCTTCCTAGAAGAGCCCATTGCCAATTGGTCCCTTGCAGAACCAGAAGGAAGGACATGGGTAGGGGCAAGAGAGGGTAAAGGGTCTTGGCCCTCAACAAGATCAAGAAGAACATCCAGTACTGGGGTAGGAGAAGAAAAAGGAACCTCCTCTAACACCACCGAAAGATCAGCAAAAGATACATCTACAGATACAACCATTGAATCCAGAGGCACATCACTTGATTTAACCACCATATAGTGTTAAAAAGAGGCCCTTGACCACCAGGAAGGTGGTCGCCTAGATTTAGTCATCACAGCAGCACAACGAGCAACAATGTGACTAGTCTTATGACATTTTTTATAGCAAAAAGGGATACCTTCATAATCCAATTTTTGGGTCCAAGAGCCCCTCAAAGAATCCAAACAAACCATCTCAAAAAGGCCCTTAGACATATCCATCTCTACAAGAAATCTAGCATATGTTGAATGAAGGATATCCGAAGTGTCTAGGTCCACAAATAAAAAATCACCAATGGCATCCCCAATAGATTCATAAACTGAATCTAGCCATAGATGCATCAGGAGATTTGGTTACTAGACTTAGATAGGAACCCTGTTAAAGGATTTAGTAAGTGGATCAAAATCCATATGCCATGGTTTGGCCATTAGAGGAAATCTGTCCTCCCATGAAAAACTATGATTGCACAAAATATTCTTCCTGTCTTTAACAAAATTGAACTTTACTATGAAAAAGCCTTTAGCCACTGGAAAGATATGAACCTCACTATCTAAAATGGGCTCCCATTGCTTAGAAATCCAAGCATGAAGATTAGAAAGAGAGGGCCAAAAACCCTAAAATCTAAAGATAGCAACAAAAGAAGAGAGCTCATCTACTATACCTAAAATATTATCGACTATTTCAGAGTCCAAGAGTACCCTTAAAGGGTTTGAAACACATATAGGGAAAAATTCATGGGGACGAGAAGACTCAGATTGAATAGCACAAGCACCATGAATACCCACCTCAAATGTAGCCACATCGACATAAGAGGTAGATCTATCCCCAAAAGGCATAGTTGAAGTTGACCCAGAACTAGAAATAGTGGTAGGAGGCAAAGCACTCCCACACCCTGAACCTACAACCAATGACAGCTAACAACAGCTAGTGGAGAGAGGCATGAAGCACAACAAAATAGGATCCTGAACAAGCACAAACCAATGACCAACATTCTTTGATCAGAGAGGAGCATGCAAAGATGGGCCAGAGGCCACAACCATGGCTATAGGAGCCATCCTATAGCCATAGCCAGGGCTCAACTGTGAAAACCACTGCTAGGGTAGTGAGTGCGATTAGGAACTGCTACAATGATTAGTTAGATACATATTTAGTATAGTTAGTAACATGTTTAGTGATATATTTAGTAGCATATTTGATCAAATATTTAGTAGCATATTTAATAGTGTATTTGGTCATAATAGGGCATGATGGAATCAAACCACCATCCATCTACTTGTAAAGCATGTGCTCTTCCATTGAGCTAGCACCCTTAAAGAAATGATCATATAATGAGTAATTTTCTACATTTTCTTGGTTCTTATCTTTTGAGTTATTGTTGGTCAATATACCTTCTAGTTATTTATAGTTGAGCTTTTCCTATTTCATATATTTAGGTGGACAAGAAGAAAATTGGCATTTTTGAATGAGCCTCCATTGCCAAAAATGGTAGGAGCTCCACAAAAATATACTAATCAACATCATGTTCCTATGATTTGGGGCCAAAAGCAAGGCTTAACACCTGGAGATGTAATGATATCCACATAGACAAGATGTGAACTTTGTATATAAAAACTACACAAAGGATGTGCAAATGTAAATATTAGATTAGTTTCTACATGGTAGTCTATGATAGATATTGTGAAGTTGGGAGAGCATTGTAAGAGCATTATTATTTGAACTGTATTGGGCTATAATTTTGTGTGCTTACATGAATAAAGATTAAGAAAATTATATTTGAGGTGACAACATGGATACAGATGATGAAAATGATGTTTACGAATGCTGACAGGAAGGGTTTAACTTCAACTTTATTCACAATAAAACTGTATGGTATAAATTAGGATAGAATTGTAGATATTCACTGCATGAGTTGTAACAATTCTTGCATTACAGCTACAAATTTATAGAATAGTTATTAGCATTAAAAATATGACAAAATCATGTACATGAGATTACCTTGCTTACACTATTGCATTGACTGTATTCTATTCTGGTGGGCTTAGGTAACCATTTTCAGTGTCAACACTTCCTAATACCTATAAATATTTAACTTTCATTACATTAATCCAAGGATGGGTACAAGCATAAAAAACAAGGACAATGTGTGTTGTGTAAGTGTATGTTACATATAATTCAATAATTCTAGTAAGTAAATACTTTTTATCCAACAAGATGAAAGAAGTTTATATTTGTTAAATTAATAGTACATTTGAAAAGAAGCATAAATAAAAGATATACAATCTATCCATCTGCAATTATCAAAATAACAAGGTATTGCCCCCCACTTTGCTCCACAATATGAATCACTACTTCAATGATTGGTGAAAAAGATGTTGGCCCTAATAGAAAAAGAAAAATATGAAATACATTAGTAAATGGAATAAACTTATTTAATACCTACTGCATGTATGAACAATATAAATATGAACCCAATCAATCATTCTAGAAAGACATACTTTGTGAGTCCAAGACTTCAATACACAAGCCATTCTAGATTTACATTTTGTTGTAAACATCAAATCATAATCAAATACAAATCCTTACTAACCAACAAGTCATAGTTGGGGACTATTTCCCTATATAGTCTTAGTGCTTCTTCAAATTTGTTGCATAAATTATCATCTGGATAGAAACTAAACACCTTCTGGTCATGAGTTGAATCTATATGATGTAACAAGAATGTATTATTAGTGACAAATATTTTACTTTTTCTCCTATGAACTTTGCAAAGTATCATATGAAAATAATTTTGAAACTTATCATCCCTAAAACCAAAACACAAGATTAAGTTGTCCTCATCAAAGGCAGGCAAGGTCTGTCCAATAATTGAAATTTCTTTTTTATAGGGATTTGGATTATCTCCAAGATGTTTTAAACTTCACCTATTAAAAGACTTTGAACCTAACATCCAAAAAAATAGTTTTATTTCTACTGAAAAAAGAAGAAGAAAACTTGCAAAGCTGCCAACTGAAACCAACAAAAAGAAAAAAAGCTATCCAACTTCACATGAAATTTTTCTAAAACCAATGGAAAAATTAAATCATTGATAGGGCAAAGGAAAACCTATCCATGCATTTCTTTTTGTGAAATTGATACCCATAATCAAGTTGGATGATTTGAGGGCAACTTGTGTAAGAGCCTTAGTTACCTAAAATAAATATAGAAATATTCTAGATTCAAATTTTTCTACAACAAGGTTTTACATAATTATTTTTAAAGATAGTAAAAATTTAAGCATATAGTAGACTTCTAAATTGAAAAATGATGCAACGTTGCAAATAAAGCACCAAGTTTCTATAGATATAGATACAGGTATCATAAAGAAAAATGAAAAATGAAATACTTAACAAATGACAATTTCATTCCAAAATCATAAGCTTTGAATATCAAAATCCCACCACTTTTGAGAACTTTTAAATTTAGTTCATTTAAATTTTATTAGTGTGAAATGTTGAGTACGGATTATAATCTAGTGTAAAACCCAAAAAGTATTAATGGCAATCAATATCATGAGACAATATATTTATCCTTTCAATTAAATGATATATTGGTCTCAAAATCTCAGTGCTCACCACTGGTAAAACTTAAGGACATGAGCCCTACCTCTAACCAACATATTCCTAAATTTGATGCCAAGATTTTTCTCAAGAAGAAAAGATAGCATTACAATATATTAATTTTAAAAAAATCTTAATGTTGAATGACCATTCATATTAAATTTCAATTTTTTGTTAAACTAGTTATTGTGATATTGCTATTAGGATTTAACTGTGTGATTTTTGAGTCAAACTCATTGACCCACGTTTCATGAGTAGTGATTCAACATGAATCCATATCTCATGAGAATAAATGGAACACTTAGCACCCATTGGATGTCAGTGATGCTCACAGGGGTGAAGTAGAGGGACTTCATAGGAGGTCATCCATCCTAGTACTACTCCAAACTGAGCGTGCTCAACTATGGTTAAACCAAAAGCTTGTAAACCCATTTGAAAAACCTTCACCAAGTGTTTTTCCTTATGAACCATTCATTAGAAATCCCCCTAAGCTCATCAATTGATAAGTAGAAGATAATTTCCACAGCAAGTCAAATTGTGATATTGCTATCGGGATTTAAATGTGTGATTTTTGAGTCAAACTCATTGACCCATGTTTCATGAGTACTAATTAAACATGAATACATATCTCATGAGAATAGATGGAAGACTTAGCACTCATTGGATCTAGGTGATACTCACAAGGGTGAAGCACTAGGACTTCATGGGAGGTCACCCTTCCTAGTACTACTCTAGCCTAGGCATGCTTAACTACGAAGTTTCCTCCATGGTTAAACCCAAAGCTTGCAACCAAATTTGAAAAACCTTCACCATGTGTTGTTCCTTAAGAACCATTCATTGGAAAGCCCCTTAAGATGATCAATTGATAAATAGGAGATAATTTCCACATCAAGTCAAATTGTGATATTGCTATTACGATTTAATTGTGTGATTTTTGAGTCAAACTCATTGACCCATGTTTTATGAGTAGTGATTCAAAATGAATCCATATCTAATGAGAATAAATGGTACACTTAGAACTCATTGGATCTAGGTGATGCTCACAGTTAAATCCTGATAGCAATATCACAACTTGACTTGCTGTAGAAATTATCTCCTACTTATTAATTGATGAGCTTAAGGGGATTTCTAATGAATGGTTCATAAGGCACAACCCTCAGAGAAGGTTTTGAAAATGGGGTTGCAAGCTTTGGGTTTAACCATGGAGGAAACTCCATACTTAAGTATGCTTAGGCTGGAGTAGTACTGGGATGGGTGACCTCCTAGGAAGTCCTGGTGCTTCACCCCTATGAACATCACCTAGATCCAATGAGTAACAAGTGTTCCATTTATTCTCATGAGAGACAGATTCATGTTGAATCACTACTCATGAAACATTGGTCATTAATTTTGACTCAAAAATCACACAATTAAATCATGATAGCAATATCATAATTTGACTTGTTGTGGAAATTATCTCCTACTTATCAATTGATGAGCTTAAGGGGCTTTCTAATGAATGGTTCATAAGGAAAAAAACTTGGTGAAGGTTTTGCAAATGGAGTTTCAAGCTTTGGGTTTAACCATGGAGGAAAATCCATAGTTAAACACACTCAAGCTAGAGTAGTACTAGGATGGGTGACCTCTTGGGAAGTCTTGGTGCTTCACCCATGTGAGCATCACCTAGATCCAATGAGTGCTAAGTGTTCCATTTATTCTCATGAGAGATGGATTCATGTTGAATTACTACTCATGAAACATGGTTCAATGAGTTTGACTCAAAAATCACACAGTTTAATCCTGATAGCAATATCACAATTTGAATTGCTATGGAAATTATTTACTACTTATCAAACTAGTTATTGATAGTAGATGATTATCCCCAAAAGGGTCTTCAAGTGTGTGATGCACTTGTTTAGGTACGGTAGAAGAAAGTGGCATTGTATGTTAACTCTTCGTATTATATCATGTTTATCTTTACAAAGATAACATCTTTATTGGCTAGAAAACTCCCAAAGATAGTGCTATGCCTAATTAAAATGCTAGTAGAGACCTAAGAGTCCTTGATGAAGACATTCAATGAGAAGGCTAATAAAGGAAATGAGGAGAATAAAGAAGAAAAAAAATATATAGATGAATCTGATTTATGGAAGGTGTATGCAACACTTGAAGAAAAGTGGAGAAGAACCATTGGACTTGAACAAATAGATGTAATGGTATTAGAAGAAGAAGAAAAATGAAAAGATGCAAATTAGGAGGATTGGACACTTGAAGAAAAGAAAGTTGAACTTAAACCCACATTATTTGATATTAAATTTTTTTATGTGGTTCTGAAAAGATTTTCTTTGTTCCCCACATGCATTGTAGTACCTCACCATTATTATTTGAATTTTTTACATTGGAAATGTTAAAGATCATTCAAAATTTAATTATTGAAAGTTTGATAAGGTTTTCAAAGGAAAAAGATAATGATCAATGATGTGAGGGGTAGGTAGTAATGTATCCAGGATCATGATTTGATAGCTGATCATGGTACCAACATATTCCATTATGGCTTCTAAGGTTCAACATCAACACCAACAATAAGAATTGGAAGAAAATGGCAAATCCCCATTATCCTTGTCTAAGAAATATAATGAAATTCCTCAAAAGAACAATAAAAAGTAAGTGAATCATGATCATTTTTATACCATGGTTGTGTGTTAGTATTGGTGAACAAAATTTTTTTATAACCTGTTTAGGCTTAAGTTTGAGTTAGCAATCTTTCCATGGGAAATTTTTTCACTTGTATATTTGCATCAATTGAAGGGTATCATGTCTATGATTTCTTATTATAGTAGCTTATCTCATGTAATGTATTATTATTGTCTAAAGTTCTCTTCTCTCTCTCTATGTGTGCTATCTAACCTCATCAATAGTCCTTTTCTTATATTTTCTCTTCTTGTTGGTAATATCCCTCACTATGAATCCGTCTCTCTCATTAACCTATTGATTTTATCTTTTCATTATGTTGAGCAGGCTATCAAACATGCTGACTTTGGTCATAGTCCACTTGTCCTTAAATATGTTATATAACACAAGAGGACTTATTCCTTAGTCAAATATTGTCATCCAAAAGCATCAGAGTTTTATATTATTGGTGACTTTATTTGTGAAGACTACTATAGAAGCACCTATGTTAGTTCAAGTTACAATCAACTCCCATAACTACAATGTACACTAGAAGGCCACTATTTAGAGTGAATCTCCTTGTTAAAGCCTCCATCATTAGTATATGCAAGATAAGATAGGTGAAAATCATCATGGTTGGGTATTATAGATGATGAATACAATCCCCTAAGATAAGAAAAATATTACAACAGTGATTTATATTATAAATATTAAGATACAACTAATAACAATACACTTACATTGATCATTATAGTTATAAAGCATACTATTACTATTGCCATCAATACTTTGCATCTAGAAGTGATATCCTATTGCCATCAGTACTTTGCATACAAAAGTGATATCCTATGATAATAGATGCAACAAAAAGAAGAGTCAGGAGGTAGGTTTCATCAATAGTTTAGATGTATGATTTCAAAACTATAGTAGAATATGTTGTTTCAGACAAGATTGATATAAACTTAGTTCTAGTCATAGTACCTCTCCAATATGGGATAGTATTGTGAAGATATATGGTAAAAAAACTAAGAAGGTCTATAACAAAATGTCATAATGAATATCCAAATCTAAATTTCTCTCATCCTTGAGATCATGAAAATTGTCTAATGAAATTATTTGGAAGTAATAGGGATTGTCAATTGTAAATAACTAAGGGATATTACAATCACATTTCATTTATTGGTCATCTATTTATCAAATAGTTTCATGAAAAATCTTGTGAGTAAAGATCTTAAACAATAATAAGTCTATTGCAAATGAAAATTTGAGAACCTTGTTTCAATATTCGAATCTAGCAAGCTACTACTCTAGGAAAATTCAAATAATGAGAATTTTCTTCTATAGACAAAGAGATCAATGTATGTTGAAGAGGTGTCACTTGAAGTTGTAATAGATGAAGAGAAATTTCCATTAGCATCTATAAATACAAATGGGAAATACATGGATGATGAAAAGCTAAGTGGTGACTGAGATTGAGATGAGGGAAGTTGTTGCAAATCACAACCAACATTTGGAATTTGAAAAGACTTTTGTTAAAGAAGATGACTTTGACATAACTGTTCTTGTAAATTTTGAGTCTATTGCTGAAGGATATGAATCATGATGTTATAGTAGTTGTTTCCTAGTAAATATCTAGTTGCACCCTCAGTACAAAAGAATTAGATCTATGTTGCATCAAAGAATTCAGACTCATTCTAGGGAAATTTAATTTCTAAAGAGTGTGATCTCCATTATCACCTCAAATGCACATAAAATATGTATTCATGCTAACATCATCTTCCTTAATACATAGTAGATGCCTTGTTGAATGTTCTTAGATTGTATGCTTATGATAGCATATTGCTGATTGCTCACTTTGTTAGTAGATATGTAAAGTAAAATATAAGATTAGTCAAACAATGATGAATTATATAGGATGCTTGAATGGAGGCCTTAATTCTCAAAAAATAGGGCTCCATCATACCCTTTTGTGCACAAAATTTGTACATACTATGAGGAAACATGTTTTATCTAAATAAATAAGGCATTCCAAAAATGGTCTTAATTTCTAATCTAAATTTTAACTATTTTTCACTCAGTTTAGTTGATCTACATGTGTGGATTTATAACTCTTGGAAGTTGCATTTGAAAGGTGCAATTGAAAAGTTTCCTAGTACCAATGTTTTCTTTGGAAGAGGAATATTTGGTATTTTGTAAAGGTACTCATGTCCTAATTATAAAGATTTGATATCTAGTAGTAAACTTGCTAATGAGAATTTAGTAATATCCAAAGGGTGTGGTTTTTGATCATTTATTTTATCTAGCCAACAATAGATGGTTGTAGTCACTATAAATGGTTGCTAGAAAACAAGTGGGAATAGATATATCATAAGGATTACCAAATGAGGTTTTGTTATGAAAGCAAAATCTCACAGTGAAAATCATTTCATTTTGTAGACATCAATGTTTGTTGTTTCTACATAGGACGTATGGTAGTGACTTTCAATGCTACTTAATCTTCTCGTAAAAAATTGACCTCATGGAAAGAGAATGTATTGGACATTTATTTGTTAACTAGCCTATTCTAGACCCTTGATGTGTTTCAGTGAGCTACTCTCTAAGATCCCCTTTAAACTATTCTATAGATCATAGATCTATGGTTTAAAATAAGGTAAAGTTAGATATGGAAAAATGTCTTGGCAAATTGTTTTTTCTAAATACCTTAGTAGGAAGAGGGGGTTGTGGATGCCAGAGGTTGGCTTGGATACGCTCAATAACTAAAACCTTGTTGATTGTTGGAATGGGAGATGACACCAGAACTAATTTCCCTACTCTCTCAAAATCATCCATTGCAAAAAATAAAATGGTGAATATGATGTTATTTAATATTCAAATTACTTCACTGAAAGGCTAAAGCTATTGAGGCTCACACTCCTATTCTACATCCATATGAAGTGGGGAAAAAATATAAGTAATATAATCTATCCTATGCGGAAGTATGGAATTTAGGTGATTTATTTCTGCATAAAATTAATCAGCCCCAATTTGTGTCTCCTATTTTGTCAAAATTTAAGAAGAGGATATTATCTGATGAACATAAGAGTCCACATTTCTTACAAAAGGAAATTTAGTCCTAAGGTCTCATAAAAAAGAATAATAATATATTTAGTATATAATTTTAATTAATTTTAAGTACAAACCAATCTTTCATGTGTTTGCATAGGTTGCAAACCAATCTTGCATGTGTTTGCACATGTTTTCACAATTAGTGTCTTGGTGGCATGATGGTGTGCTCCATAATTGATTCCTATATTTTATTAAAAATGCACACAAATTATAAACCAACTATTTGTTACCTAAGAAACTTATATTCCTTCATTCAGCTCATTGTTAACAAGAATCTCAAACTTAGGGTAAGAATGCATAAACATTAAACTAATTCAAAATAAAAGCCACATATAATAAAATGACAAGTTTATGCAAACTCTTGTCTTTAGATATTGAAACCATATGTATGTGCAAACTTAGGAATGTTGATCCCTAAACCATGAAAGAAAAGCATAAGACTAATATGTACATTCATGATAGCATTCCATGAGTGAATAGAATTTCTAGCAAAATACATAACAAAACAATAGAAACAACACGTGAACCAATATTTATAGATTTTTGGCTTAGTTGTCAATTCATGAAATGAATCTAATTTGGGCATGTGAATCAAATCCATGGATTCAGGATTTTTTTTCCAATTATGATTCGTGGAGGATTTGTGTGTGTATATACTAAAAAATGAGAGAAATATACATAATTCTAAAACTAAATCATTTCAGAGTATGAATCTATGATTCTAGTAGGGATCTATGAATCTAGTATACTTGCTAATTGATTTATTTTTATGATTATAAAGAAAATCAGCACATTCACATTGAATTACTAAATTAAAAAATCAAATTATGATCATTGAGGATCCTCAGGCTATGGTTTGGATCCTTGAGGATTCGGTAAGGAACCTTAATTCTACCTATGGATCCTCAGGTTGTAGCTTGAATCCAACCTTAGGATCAGTGGCCTCTATAGATCTTGGTAGATCTATGGGAAGAATCAATGATCCTTCTCGAATTCTTAAGAATTTCATCCAAATTTGGATCCATCCTATTTAGACCAAATCCAACAACTTAGTTTTCTAGCTATGGGTTGTACCTCACACTTTCTTATATGGGATCTAGCTATTGTAATAATTGGCCAAATGGTCTTATCTATATGTCTATATTCTATGATATAATGTATTGAAAGGACTATCATCTAAGATTATTATTAACATGTCTTCATTATAGGTGACCTTTTATCCTTTAAAACACCCTCTGCTCTATCATGTTCAGTCACCTTGTTGACAGTTTCAACTCTCTTATAATAGAATAGATATAATGGAAAAAAAATAGGATGACTGCTCCTTCAGTATGACCTCATATTTTTAAAATAAAGTCATTTAGTTTGGGGGCAATTTTTTTCTTCAAATTCTTTACTTTATGCATATATCATATTAGAACTCTATTTAAATAGCGAAAGATAGATAAATTATTAGGTGACTTTCAAGAGATAATAATAGAAACTAAAGCAACTACTGACAAAATACATTTTAAGTGCCTCAACATGGATTTCATGTCTTTACCTATAAATAACATTAGGAAGTGTGAAAAACAAACAAGGATATCAAAATTATGCCTTTGAAGAGGATTATTTTACATGCACCATCTTAAGACGATTCTTGTGCATGGCTTGGCTCAAAAGTTAGAGTTTTGAATGATTAATCTTTTTGCATGAATTTCTAAATATTCATCTAGTCATTATATTCAACTCTACCAATCAAATTAACTAGGACACTCATTTACTTCCATGAAAAAATGGAAGTATAATCACTTTATAATTTTCATATAAAATCCTACGAGTTTGGGATCATCAATAACTCAATAAACTTTTGATTATCTACAACAATCATGTCCAAGATTTTAAGATGTAGACAACACTCACTGAACAAGATTACAACCTATGAAGAGAAAAAAACTCCCAAATGAATATAATTATCCTGATTATAATGATATTGTTCAATCTTAGTCATTTCTCTACAATGATGTTGATACTCAACCGAAGTTAAGTTAACATGCAACCTAGAAGACACACTTTGCTAGAAACCATTAATCATTCCATTTTCTTTTCTATATTATACATATTTTATCAACTTTATAAACTAATATCATTCAAAACCTTTAATAGATAAACTAAAAAAAATATCAAAACAAAAAGAAAAAATTCTAGCAGGAAGGAAGAACTAATTTTGTTGATGTATTTAGTGTCTCGACTATTATCATTCTCTGAAATGATAGCTTGATCAACATTACACCAAAAAAAAAAAAAATACAAATTAACTAAAGGGATTTTGGATTTAGATATATAACAAAACATCATGTTGACCATGGAGATCAAGAACAAGAACAACATAGACATGCGTGATGAATCCCAATGCACTATCACCCATTGGTAGGTAGGATCCTACCAATTTTGGGAACTCATGGTAAATAGCTTCTATAGTAGCATTCTCTCTTCTTCCTCTAACAATAATGTGATGTTGTGTGTCATAGACAATTCTAAGAAGCTTGTCTATGAAGTATGAAGCAATCTACAAGAATAATGCAAATCTTTACTATAAAATGAACTTCTCTAACACCCACTTGGTATTATCTAAAGTAGCCTAATTTTCTTATTTAATATTATAATGAAAACAAGTGTCAATAAAAGTAATCAAATTTCCACAATCCATTAGAAATGCATGTCATTTTTATGGAATTTGACTGTGTAAGAATTTAGAAAATTGAAGGAGTACAAGAGAATACAAAAATGAGTTACAATTTTACATTAGATACATGTTCCTTGAGGAATGACACTTTCTCTGATTCAACATCAGCTATTGCTACAATTATAATAGATGGTGTGCAAAAACTGCCATCCCTCCGCAAAGTACCTTGTTCTTGTGAGTGCTTCCATTGAAGGTATATAAACTCAAAAACTATGATAACAAAATAATACTGCATCAAAGAAGAAATATGTTTTACAACCTTGTAATACATTGTGATATAACATTAATTAATAGAAAAAGGTTTTATTATCTACCGATCTATAATTATTGCAAATAAAAATTCAAAAAATGTAAACGACCTTTGGAAGGGAGTTCAAATCTTATTTCTAACAAGGAGACTACTAATTATCCATTTTTGTTAATAATAACTAAGAAATACAATAAGAAGGAGAGTCATGTCCCTTTCCTAATAGAAGATGCAAAAGACAACATAATATTTTCAATGACATGCAATTCTAAAACCTATGGAGAAAATTTGACTTCATGAAAGTGTTCAACAAAGGTTGCTCATCATAGCAGTTGCAAATAGAGCAATGCTTAGAACACAAAAGGTCTGACTATTTGAATATTAGAAAATAAAGTTATTAATGAGAATAGAAAACAAAATAAACAAATAATAAAGACATAATTAACCTAAAGATGTAGGAACCCACAACTTTTAAAAAACTTAAATCTATGTAGGAATATGTATGAAAGAATATAAAATAAGTTGACAAACACCCAAAACACCAACAAAAGGTATGTCATAACAAATAATTTAAAAAATTGGGAATTTCATGAGTTACCAAAAATGACAACAAAAGAAGAAAAACATGTCAAGGAGTTCCAAAGTTCCTAAACTACTTAAAAGTCCAGTAAAATTTAGATTTTGCAGGCAGCTCAAATGAATTGTCAAAAGTGCAAAATTATTTCTTTTCAAATCAAGGCTAGTACCTTTTTTTCTTTGTTCAAACTTTTAGCTGAATGACCATTTCAAATTTGCATAGGGATTAAGAAAATTTAGTTGTGAGGATTGGGGTTATCAACTTTTTCTTGGATATCTTGGTTGTCAGTGGGACTTGTGGCCCTGCCCTAGTTTATGGTCATATCTCCTTGTATTACTAAGTGTGATAATTTTCCACCATTTCATTTTTTATAGTTAAATTTAGTTTAAATTTTTTTGCTAGCTACATATCATCTATAGTAGTTACCATATTCTATTCCTTCATTCATTCTCCCTTTATGCCATTAATGATAATACGAAAGATGCCTTTCATCATTATATTTTTTATGACCCATAAATTATAATTGTGAAGTCCTTTAATTATTTGATTATTGGGACTTCCTTACTTACTTAATCTCAAATACTAGGATAGGCGAAATCTCCTAGGGCTCTTCCTAAACCCTCTTATCTAGGATTTTTTTAAGCCATTTCACCAATCTTCAATTGTGATATCTATTATGCTTTGTGATTGGTGTTGCTAGTCCTTGTGATATAAATTTTAATAGGACAAGTCCTTTGTGCTATTTTTCTCACCACTCTAAGGTATTTGTAGATCAAGTGGGGGTATCTTATAATCTATAATATAAAAAACCCTCAAATCATTAAGCTTATAGTTGTAATGACCATATTTGTACTTGGTAAGTGAGACATTAACTATACTCAAGAGTTCACTAGAAGTCAAAACATAAAATATTAGATAATTATAAATTGTCATTTTAAAAAAATCTTTAAGAGATTGACTTGGATGTCCAAAAAAACATATATTCGTATTATAGTTGAATGATTTTGGTCTAAATTTTAACTAATTAGCTTTGTTAATGAAGTAGGAATAACATTTTTTGGTTTTAAAGCTTGAAAATATTTATACAGACTAAGATCCATTTTCTTAATCCATTGTCTCAAGTTTCAACAATGTGCATGGCAAAAAAAAAAAATTCATACTTGGACAAGAAGAGTAACTATCTTCAACATCCTAACTGAGGAATTGTGCTTCCACATATTCTCTCTGTCTTTACATACACTTTTGCCTAGTTTTGTGCTCATCCCCTCGTTCTTCATAATTCCACTATTCTCTCTATCTTCTCATACACTTTTGCCTAGTTTTGTGTACATCTCCTCATTTTTCATAATTTTTAGGCACTATATTTTGGGATATTTGAGGTTTTTCATGGCTTCTTAAAGTGAATTGCATTTATTAGTTTAAAAATATAAAGAGCCCATTTGTTTTCAATAATATTTGGGTAGGAACCCAAAAAGAAAGGTAAGGTTAGCATGAAATTAGGTTATCCGGAACACATGCTCTCTGTAGGAATATTTGTTAGTATGCTTTGTTATTTTGTCATCATCCAGATTCCATTGTAACTATTGAAAGCTTATTTAAAAAATTAATCAAAGCTAACTAAAGGTACACTTACTATTATAGGCATGGAGCAGTAATCAATTATGGAATGTTAGTAGATTTGTAAATGCCATGTAAATATTTAATAACAAGAAATCTTGGGTAGAGGGATGAAGTGTGAATGTGCCCCATTTTCTAGTGATTGAATACCTGATGTCCATAATCTAAATATCTATGGTACATGTTTTTGAACATAATGTAAACATTTTATATATACATCAGTCATCCATGCATTGAATATATCATAGATATAGCATATTTGATTCCTAATACATAACTAGAAGGGGTCACACTAGCACCTTTCACAATAAGTTGCATATACCATGGGTATGTCATATTTGATACTTGATACAAAAGTAGAAGATGCCAAGCTGACACCTATCACAATGTTTTCTTGTGACTCATGTACAATGCTTGAAGACAAGTTAGTTAAACTGTCTCAAAGAATTCTGTTACGAACATCATGAAATGCTAGGCTATGTACAATTTTCATGTGACAGGATATGGGGCAGTAGCATCAGAATTTACTAACCATGATTATTGGAATTGACCAAAAGAAAAATGTCAATTACATTATTTAGAAGTTTCATAATTTTATTCTTGAGAAGATAATTTTCATTATCATATTTTCAAAGAATTTATTGCTTGTGAATTGAATTACTTATTATTAAAATTAAAATTGGACTTTGATGTCAGTTTATTTAAGAGAATTTATAGTGCCTGCCCCTAGTTCGCATTTTTGTTATCATTGTCAAACTCTTTTAGGGCTAATTTTATGTTGATGATTATTAGTAACATTATTTTGATATTATCAAATATTGTTTTAGATTTAGTTTATTATATGATGAGATCATTTGGTACTCTATATTTCATGTATGTGTGATGGTTATTCAAATGATTTCAATTATTGATGATGATTAGATAGATGGTTTATTCTATGTGTTTTCTTATGGATACTTACCCCATACTTGCATGTGTATGGTGTGCGTGTTTGTTTTCTTTATGTATGGCATTTTTGATGTGGTTAAGGAACAGAGTTGTAGTCACCTACTAGTTAGGATATACACGATGCACCACTTCCTACCATTGCCTATTTAGCTTAGTATATATTGTGCTTGTACATGCATGGATTTTATGCAAGTTGTAGGTATTGGGTATCGGCTTCCTTGAATTGCTAAGATGAGCATACCCTATCAAATTATCTCAATGGAAAGAGAGGGGACATAAATTCTCTAGTCCAAATCCCAACCCTTTAAGCCATTTGTCCTAATTGAAAATTAGGACAAGTATCTGAGTTGAGTACCCTTCAAATGCGTCAAATGATGTTAATTTGTGATATTAACCCTTTTGGTTTGATTTTGTATGTGTTTTGCTTTGATGGGTTTTTGTATTTTACTTTATGAGTCTTTGGTGTATTTTCTATTAATTAAGTCTAATTAAAAGATTTAATTAATGAATGATTTAATTTAATGAAAAATTATTTTTATGATATTTTAATATTTTATTTTATTTAATTAATTGGGAAATTAATTAAATTTAAATAAAAGAATTAAATTTGAAGATTAAAGTTATAAGTTTAAATTTGGAACATGATAATATTTATTTAATTTAATAATAATATATTTAGAGTTCATTTTTAAATAAATGCTAAATAATATTATTATTTAAGTTAATAAATATTTTGTTAATTAAGTTTCAAAAATAAATTTAAAAGTGGAAAATATATTAAAATTATTAAAAGATTCTAGACCGCATGATGCGTGCATGCGATTAAAATATATTAAGATAAAACAAGTGGATTTAATAAAGTGAGTGCATGAGATTTAAAATTAATAAATTAATTTAAAAAGGAGTCAAGTGAATATTAAATAAAGAGATTTAATTAAATAAATAAATTTAATTAATTAAGTAATGCATATTATTTTAATATTTATTCACATAGGAGTATGCCAACTCGCGTGAGTTGTCATGTTGAAAACACATGAGTTTGCACTCTAAGTATGCACATGTTGTCTACACTTAGGAGTTGGCACATTATTTGAGCACATTGTGTCTACAACATTCTAGACACCTCATCATGTTTATCTTCTTATCATGGAAATTATTTACTTAGTTGTCATGCTTATCTCCTACTTCTTCCTAGACACATTCTAGATGCATCTTAGAGGCCTTTATATACAGGCTCTCCTAGTGTGTATGGACATGCTCATAGGATTCTACAAGATGGTATGCTTCGAAATGCTCATATGCTTCTACATGCTTCTAGTCACTTGAGGGTTTGGTTCTTGGAGGAATTGCAAATGTTGGAGAAGGAAGGAATTTTTGGAAAGGAGAAGGTTCTAAGAGGAGGAGCTTCTCTACAATTTTCTGAGGTGTAGCGAATTAGCATAATTGTCTAGGTAGGCACTCATGATTTTTGCATATACTATTTCACTCTTTTTTACTTCCTATCTTGTTTGTGTCTGCTAAATGCTTTCTGAGGGATTTTCAAGACAAATGCTTTTATATTTTACAAATTTGGGTATGCATGTTGATTCTTTCATTGTGTGAAGAAATCAATGGAAAATCCAATTAGAAGACCCTCATTCCATTGAGGAAAGAAATTAGTTTTTAAATCATATTTGGGTTGAATCGAATTGGAATTGAGAAATTAAATTTGGGAAGGGTTTGATTTTTGAAATTGAAAACCTTAGAAAACTTGAATAGTTGATAGTGAATTTTCTATACGATTATACTTGCAAATTATATACATTAATATATATCTGAAGATGTTAGTAAAATTGTTAAAGGAATGAATTTTATTTAAAATAATAATTAAACAAAATAATGTATGAACTATTATACTTGGGGTATAGATCTTTTTAAAACACAAACACACACACACACACACACACACACACACACACACACACACACACACACACACACACACACACACACACACACACAAAAGTTCATTAAACAATGAATTTATATTGCCAAATATCAAAATGAATTCATAAGGAAGGAGAATGTTTATTAAACGAAACAAAAACATTTTTATTAAAAAAAATTATTTTAAACAAATAAAATTATATACATACATACATACATACATACATACATACATACATACATACATACATACATACATACATACATACATACATACATACATACATACATATATATATATATATATATATATATATATATATATATATATATATATATATATATATGTATATGTATATATGTATAGATACATATGTATAGATACATATGTATATATACATATACATATATACATATGTATATATACATATGTACACACACACACACACACACACACACACACACACACACACACACACACACACACACACACACACACACACACACACACACACACACACACACAGTGATAATTTGGATCATTAGCAATGAGTTAATTAAGTGACTTAAAGTTTAAATAATACTTAGTCAAGTTTTAGTTAAGCTATTATGATTAGGAATCATAGAATGCAAATTATGTACATTATTAATTAATGAGTTAATTAAGTGACTTAAAGTTTAAATAATACTTAGTCAAGTTTTAGTTAAGCTATTATGATTAGGAATCATAGAATGCAAATTATGTACATTATTAATTAATTTAATTAATGTGGTTAATTGAGATTAATTAATAATTGAAGTGTTGTAATGGATTATGAATCAATTTAAATGGATTTTAATCGAGATTAAAATTTAGAGGGAAGTGTTTAATGGAGATTAATTCATTCAAGTTGGAATTAAATTCATTAAGAGATCATTAAACTATAATCTTAATGATTTAAGTGATTCAAAATATTTATTCAAGAAGTATTTTAAGAAGCTATAAATTATTTGAGAGTTGATAAGTCTTATTTTAATAATTTGAACAGTGGAAGTCGTTCTTGGAGTTAAGGGACTTTTATTTTATTACTAGTAACATTGACTTTTAGTGAAATAATGTAAATGATTTTATTAAAA
This sequence comes from Cupressus sempervirens, assembly GCA_028749045.1. Classification (NCBI taxonomy): domain Eukaryota; kingdom Viridiplantae; phylum Streptophyta; class Pinopsida; order Cupressales; family Cupressaceae; genus Cupressus; species Cupressus sempervirens. The sequence continues at coordinate 743,689,870 of CM053787.1, forward strand.
GCCAATGGGAACTAGTTCAATGATTCAAACAAGTAAATAATTGTCTTCTGATTATTTTAGAAAATTGTTTTAAAATAATGGGGAGTAATTCTAAGTTTTATTTGAAGAGATAAATGGGTTATCTTGGAGATTGAATGAAGAACCTTATGCACTTGAAATATACTTGAAACAAAAATTAAAACCTCATATTTAGCTTAACCTTGTGATTGAAAAAGCAAACCAAAACATGTGTTTGCATCTTTTTTCTCTATGTTATCTATGTTTTGGGGTTTTGGGGTTGACTAGATTGTTGACCAGTCATAGGACGTGTAACAGAGGCTCAAGGTTATGAGATGTGATGGCATGTAATGTTATTTGGTCTCAATCTTTCTAAACCCAACCATGGTAATGTGATGGTGTGCTCTATGAGATGTTTGTATTTACTGTTCGTTGATGCTCATCAGTTTTCCTGTGTGAAGCTGAGATGTATGTACATAAGACACTTGACTTAACCATTTTTGAGTCATCGATCAGTTATACTTGGATTACTTTCCAGTTGCCTTGATGGGATTGAAGTGCTGATTTATTCTTGATGATGTCATGTTGTGACATGTTTTGGACTTGACCATTTTGGAGTCTTCGATCAGTATTATTTATTTTGAGATGCTTTTTGGTTGCTCATTGAGAACCAATGGATATTGTGATTTATCATTGATATGGATATTGTGGTTTATTTTGGGATACTTTACGGTTTCTTGATGAGGACCAATAGATATTGTGATTATCATTGATGCCTTCAGTTGCTAATAGAGAACTATTGTGATCATGATTATCATTTGATGCTTTTCAGTTGTTCGTGGAGAACTGATGTGATTATGTTGATTATATTTATGATGCTTTCTAGTCACTTGAATAGGGCTAAGGTGATTTTGTGATTTGTGATTTCTTGAGCCTAAGGTAGGTTATCTACTTGTAGTGTCAGGAAGTGGCTTGCAATGGGAGCCAGGGCCCTAAGTGGCTGTCAGGGTAACTCATTGTAAGTTATTTAATAAGTGAAAAGATTTACACTAAATGGGGATTAAAATGAACCTAATAAGATAATTGTATGTTCTCACCCATGCCTTGACTGCTAGTATAGACTAGGATGGGAGTAGAGAGAATGCTTGGTTGTGACCTTGCATTTCGTAGTATGCCTTGTCAGTACGAGAGGATACTACTGGCCACATAGGGATTAGTAGGGGGCCAAGGTCTATTAATAGACTACTAGAGAAACTCTAGTGTGATTCGTGCGACGACACTTTCCCACTTACATTGTAGGTTTCCTACATGTCATTGTTGTGCCTCTGGGTCTAGATGTCGATCTGTGTGTTGGAACCTTTGAGTTAGCATACTTTTAGCATTCTTGGACTTAGAGATTACTTTTTTTATGTGATTTGATATCCTATTGGGGACTTGAGACTATCTCCTCAACGCGGCAGGAGTGGGCCATTTAGGTTCCATGTAGTTGGGTGGTAGTGCTTTTTCACTTTTACCATTTGAGATCTGTCAAAGGCACTGTGGCTAGAGCATTCTTTGTTGGTATTTATCTTCATTCAGTTCTTGGATCTTATCATGGATGTTATTTACTAGTATGCTTCTTTATATTGATGATTATCATGTGATAGATGATGTGATCTACTTTGTAGGATCATCTTATGCTTTATTCCTTGCATGCTAGCTTTCTTTATGCATATGTTGTAGTATGTTTAGGAGTGACATCCCTATTACTATAGTACCAGTGATATTTTCAGTGGCTTGGGTTGTTACACATAGGGGATGGCTAGGGCCCACGATGGTCTAATAATGCTATTGATAGTTGGGAGGAATCACGCACTTAGATTGGTTGTGTTTTATGATTGGATGGTTATCTTTTATGATGGTTGTTATATCTTTATTAATGGATGGATGTATCATGTATGTTATTGGTTTCATTTACTTTATTGTACTTGTATCATGATCGATAAGGATGATGTATCTTTATTTTTACATATATTTAATCTTTTAAGCCTTTCATATCCTGTGACATGTATACTGGATGATTGAGCATTCCACATTTAATTGCCAACAAACATTCAAAACTAATGTATATTATGGACTTAGGACATTTAATTATTCTTTAATGTAGATATGGTAGTTGTTAGACTTAGTATTAATTAGATTAAATGTGACTCAACATCTTGGGATCCTTAAGGAATGTAACCTGTTATGTATGGTTTTAGATGAATGTAAGTTATTGCTTCTGCTATTATGTGTTTGATGTGAATGGTTTATCTTTCTTATTTATTTATTTTTTTAAATTGTTTGGAAAACTTAGTGAAAATTTAGGTTAATTCTTTTGGATCCCTTGGCAGGGTGTTACATCTGGTATTAGAGCTCGAGTTTCTACACTAGGAGCTCTGGGTATATTGGAACACCACTAGTGTTAACTAGTTGAACAAAATGAAAAATTTGAACTATCATGTGTATCTCTTTCAAACTAAAACTTGAAACTAGGTGAATTGAAATAGGACTTAAACTATTATTTGTATATTTTTCATACTTCAACACTTAGGTTTCAAAAGTGAAATTATACGTAAACCTAAATGTGGGTAAAACTAAAAATTGAAACATATTCTATTTTCAAAACATGTATCTTTCATCTATGGTTTAAGGTAGTAATCCTTTGATCATCTTTGCGAGCATTATGTTGATTCTTTGTTTGGAATGTATTAAGGGATCTATTTTAGTAGTTGTTAAAAGAATGAATGTTGGATCAATGTGGTTTTTGGTTTACTATTAAACCAAAATCATATTGCTCTAAGTGTGTTGTAGTGTTCTTAGTACAGTTATATCCTCCTACATGGGGAGAAGGGTTCAATGGGACCTGCACAATGAGTTCTTCAGTATTATCATCCATGTAGTCTTCTAGGAGTAAGCCTAATTCTAGGGGGGGTGGATGTAGTGCCTGTCCCTAGTTCACATTTTTGTTATCATTGTTGAACTCTTTTAGGGCTAGTTTTATGTTGATGATTATTAGTAACATTATTTTGAGATTATCAAATATTGTTTTAGATTCAGTTTATTATATGATGAGATCATTTGGTACTCTATATTTTATGTATGCATGACGATTATTCAAGTAATTTTAGTTATTGATGATGATTAGATAGATGATTTATTCTGTGTGTTTTCTTATAGATACTTACCCCATACTTACATATGTATGGTGTGTGTGTTTGTTTTCTTTATGTATGACATTTCTGATGTGGTTAAGGAAGGGAGTCGTAGTCACCTGTTAGTTAGGATCTACACGATGCACCACTTCCTGCCATTGCCTATTTAGCTTAGTATATATTATGCTTGTACATGCATAGATTTTATGCAGGTTGCAAGTATTAGGTATCGACTTCCCTAAATTGCAAGGATGAGTGTACCCTATCACATTATCTCAATGGTAAGAGAAGGGAGATAAATTCTCAAGTCCAAATCCCAACCCTTTAAGCCATTTGTCCTAAGTGAAAATTAGGACAAGTAGCTGAGTTGAGTACCCTCTGAGTGCGTCAAATGGCATTAATTTGTGATATCAACCCTTTTGGTTTGATTTTGTATGTGTTTTTCTTTGATGGGTTTTTGTATTTTACTTTATGAGTCTTTGATGTATATTCTATTAATTAAGTCTAATTAAAAGATTTAATTAGTGAATGATTTAATTTAATGGAAAATTAATATTATGATATTTTAATATTTTATTTTATTTAATTAATTTGGAAATTAATTAAATAAATTTAAAAAAGAATTAAATTTGAAGATTAAAATTATAAGTTTAAATTTGGAACGTGATAATATTTATTTAATTTAATAATAATATATTTAGAGTTCATTTTTAAATAAATGCTAAATAATAATATTATTTAAGTTAATAAATATTTTATTAATTAAGTTTCAAAAATAAATTTAAAAGTGGAAAAGATATTAACATTATTAAAAGATTCTAGATTGCATGATGCGCGCATGTGATTAAAATATATTAACATAAAACAAGTGGATTTAAAAAAGTGAGTGCATGAGATTTAAACTTAATAAATTAATTTAAAAAGGAGTCAAATGAATATTAAATAAAGATATTTAATTAAATAAATAAATTTAATTAATTAAATAATGCGTATTATTTTAATATTTATTGACATAGGAGTATGCCAACTCTCGTGAGTTGTCATGTTGACAACACAAGAGTTTGCACTCTAAGTATGCACATGTTGTCTACACTTAGGAGTTGGCACATTATTTGAGCACATGGTCTCTACAACATTCTAGACACCTCATCATGTTTATCTTCTTATCGTGAAAATTATGTGCTTAGTTGTCATGCTTATCTCCTACTTCTTTCTAGACACATTCTAGATGCATCTTAGAGGCCTTTATAAACAAGCTCTCCTAGTGTGTATGGACATGCTCATAGGCTTCTACAAGCTGGTATGCTTCTACATGCTTCTAGTCACTTGGGGGTTCGATTCTTGGAGGAATTGAAAATGTTGGAGAAGGAAGGAATTTTTGGAAAGGAGAAGGTTCTGAGAGGAGGAGGTCCTCTGCAATTTTCTGAGGTGTAGTGAATTAGCATCAGTGTCTAGGTAGGCACTCATGATTTTTGCATATACTATTTCACTCCTTTTTACCTCCTATCTTCTTCATGTCTACTAAATGCTTTTTGAGGGATTCTTTAGACAAATGCTTTTATATTTTACAAATTTGGGTATGCATGTTGATTCTTTCGTTGTGTGAAGAAATCAATTAAAAATCCAATTAGAAGACCCTCATTCCATTAAGGAAAGAAATTAGTTTTTAAATTAGATTTGGGTTTAATCGAATTGGAATTGAGAAATTAAATTTGGGAAGGGTTTGAGTTTTGAAATTGAAAACCTTAGAAAACTTGAATAGTTGATAGTGAATTTTCTATTCAATTATACTTGCAAATTATATACATTTATATATATCTAAAAGATGTTAATAAAATTGTTGAAGGAATGAATTTTATTTAAAATAATAGTTTAAAAAAATAATGTATGAGCTATTATACTTGGGGGATAGATCTTTTTAAAACACACACACACACACACACACACACACACACACACACACACACACACAAGTTCATTAAAGAATGAATTTATATTGCCGAATATCGAAATGAATTCATAAGGAAGGAGAACATTTATTTAAAAAAAAAAAATTTTTTATATAAATTTTATTTTATTTTAAACAAATAAATGTATATATATATATATATATATATATATATATATATATATATATATATATATATATATATATATATATATATATATATATATATATATATATATATATATATATATATATATATATATATATATATATATATATGAAGTGGGTCGGGGAGGGAATAACCCCATACCCCCACCCCATTTGAGGCATGAATGTTGGAAGCTCTACTACCATAGGCACTATGATAGCAGGCCTGCGTCAGGAAGCCACAACTTTGCCACTCATAAACAACGACGACCGTTAATGTATAACAACGACTGCTAATAATATGTTCGCAGGTACATTTTGTTTGATTTGTTTGTTGTTTTTTTAAAGTTATAACATTAATATGTTATATGCTATTTAACATTAAATAAGATTTAATATGATATATTTTAATATAGCTATTAATTGATATTATACTTATTATTTGAAATGAAGTTTTATTGTTAATATATTAATTAATATTATTAACTTTAGCATATGTTATTTAATATATTAATAAGTTTCATCTTATAAAATGTTGATAAAGGATTATTGGTTATTATACCAATTAAACTAATAGTTACTTGGTGATAATTTGGATCATTAGCAATGAGTTAATTAAGTGACCTAAAGTTTAAATAATACTTAATCAAGTTTTAATTAAGCTATTATGATTAGGAATCATAGAATGTTAATTATGTATATTATTAATTAATTTAATTAATATGGTTAATTGAGATTAATTAATAATTGAAGTGTTGTAATGCATTATGAATCAATTTAAATGGATTTTAATCGAGATCAAAATTAGAGGGAAGTGTTTAATGGAGATTAATTCATTCAAGTTGGAATTAAATTCATTAAGAGATCATTAGACTATAATCTTAATGATTTAAGTGATTCAAAATATTTATCTGAGGAGTATTTTAAGAAGTTGTAAATTATTTGAGAGTTGATAAGTCTTATTTTAATAATTTGAACAGTGGAAGTCCTTTCTTGGAATTAAGGGAGTTTTATTTAATTACTAGTAACATTGACTTTTAGTGAAATAATGTAAATGATTTTATTAAAAGCCAATGGGAACTAGTTCAATGATTTAAATAAGTAAATAATTGTCTTCTGATTATTTTAGAAAATTGTTTTAAAATAATGGGGAATAATTCTAAGTTTTATTCAAAGAGATAAATGGGTTATCTTGGAGATTAAACGAAGAACCTTAAGCACTTGAAATATAATTGAAAAAAAAATTAAAACCTCATATTTGGCTTAATCTTGTGATTGCAAAAGGAAACCAAAACATGTGTTTGTATCTTGTTTCTCTATGTTATCTGTGTTTTGGGGTTGACAAGATTGTTGACCAGTCATAGGATGTGAACTAGAGGCTCAGGGTTATGAGATGTGATGGCATGTAATGTTATTTGGTCTCGATCTTTCTAAACCCAACCATGGTAATGTGATGGTATGCTCTATGAGATGTTTGTATTTACTGTTCGTTAATGCTCCTCAATCTTCCTGTGTGAAGTTGAGATGTATGTACATTAGACACTTGACTTAACCATTTTTGAGTCATCGATCAGTTATACTTGGATTACTTTCCAGTTGCCTTGATGGGACTGAAGTGTCGATTTATTCTTGATGATGTCATGTTGTGACATGTTTTGGACTTGACCATTTTGGAGTCTTTGATTAGTATTATTTATTTTGAGATGCTTTTTGGTTGCTCGTTGAGAACCAATGGATATTATGATTTATCATTGATATGGATATTGTGGTTTATTTTGGGATACTTTATGGTTGCTCGATGAGGACTGATGGATATTGTGATTATCATTGATGCCTTCACTTGCCAATAGAGAACTATTGTGATCATGATTATCATTTGATGTTTTTTAGTTGCTCGTGGAGAACATATGTGATTATTTTAATTATCTTTATGATGCTTTCTAGTTGCTTGTATAGGGCTGATGTGATTTTTTGATTTGTGATTTCTTGATCCTAGGGTAGGTTATCTACTTGTAGTGTCGAGTAGTGGCTTGCAATGAGAGCCGAGGCCCTAAGTGGCTGCTAGGGTAACTCATTGTAAGTTATTTAATAAGTAAAAAAATTTACAGTAAATGGGGATTAAAATGAACCTAATAAGATAATTGTATGTTCTCACCCATGCGTTGAGTGGTAGTACAGACTAGGATGGGAGTAGAGAGAACACTTGTTTGTGACCTTGCATTTCATAGTATGCCTCATCAGTATGAGAGGATACCATTGGCCACATAGGGATCACTAAGGGGCTAGGATATATTGAGAGACTACTAGGGTAACTCTAGCATGATTCATGCAATGACACTTTCCCGCTTGCATAGTAGGTTTCCTACATGTCATTGTTGTGCCTGTGGGTCTAGATGTCGATCTGTGTGTTGGAACATTTGAGTTAGCATAATTTTAGGATTCTTGGAGTTAGAGAGTACTTGTGTTATGTGATTTGATTTCCTATTTGAGACTTGAGGCTATCTCCTCAGCACGGTGGGAGTGGGCCATTTAGGTTCTACACAGTCGGGTGGTAGTGCTTTTTCACTTTTTCCATTTGAGATCCATTTGACGCATCATGGCTATAGCATTCTTTGTTGTTATTTATCTTCATTTAGTTCTTGGATCCTATGATGGATGTTATTTACTTGTATGTTTCTTTATATTGATGATTAGCATGTGATAGATGATGTGATCTACTTTGTAGGATCATCTTATGCTTTATTCCTTGCATGTTAGCTTTCTTTATGCATATGTTGTAGTATGTTTAGGAGTGACATCCCTATTACTATAGTACTGATGATCTCTTCAGTGGCTTGGGTTGTTATGCGTGGGGGATGGCTAGGGTCCATGATGATCTAATAATGCTATTGACAGTTGGGAGGAACCACGCACTTAGATTGGTTGTATTTTATTATGGATGGTTATCTTTTATGATGGTTGTTATATCTTTATTAATGATGGACATATCATGCATGTTATTGGTTTCATTTACTTTATTGTACTTGTATCTTTATTTTTACACATGTTTAATCTTTTAAGCCTTTCATACCCTGTGACATGTATAGTGGATGATTAAGCATTCCACATTTAATTTCCAAGGGACATTCAAAACTAATGTATATTATGGACTATGGACATTTAATTATTCTTTAATGTGGATGTGGTAGTTGTTAGACTTAGTATTAATTCGGTTAAATGTGACTCAATGTCTTGGGATCCTTAAGGAATGTAACATGTTATGTATAGTTTTAGATGAATGTATGTTATTGCTTCTAGTATTATGTGTTTGATGTGAATGGTTTATCTTTCGTGTTTAAAAAAATAAAATTATTTGGCAAACTTAGTGAAACTTTAGGTTAATTCTTTTGGATCCATTGGCGAGGCATTATAAAATTTCATCATTATACTCTTTCATTATGATGTCAATTTGGATGGATGGAATGATCTTGTGAGGCCTCACCCAAACCCATCATAGCATAGATACTGTATTTCCATTTTTTTATTTAGGACTAGATATCTTGACATATATTTTCATACTAGATCGACAATAAATTTTGCTAGTTATCCAATGATATTTACTTTGAAATTTTCCATTATGATCTATATTAGGGCTTAATTTGGCATAATCAATGAATTAATGGATATTTATTTAGTACTTCACTAATATGATAGAAAATGGAATTATGTTGTAATTGAAAACACTTAAATTGATCTTGTTAGAAAAGTCAATAATTTTTAGATTTTGAGGTTTAATGATTAGATGTATGTAAGAAAATGATGGAGAATAGGAAGTTAATTATGAAGTGTGTTATATGTGAAATGTAGAATAACAAATTATCATGTATCTTTACTTTCACATGTGTTTTATATGGGACTATTCATTGGATTATTGATGCTTGAGTTTAATGTGTAGGAAAGGAACCATGGAAACATAACAGGGAAACAAAGTATAAACACATGTTAATATTACACTGCCAAGGTGAATCTTTGGAAGATTCCTAAACCTTTCCATGATGTGTTTATTTTGTAAATGTGAGATGTATGTGTGTAGTATGTATTTCATGAATAGATTTAGAACATGTAATGTGTGATGTATAGTGAAATTTTGTGTGTTACTTGACACTTGTACTTGTTATGTGAAAATGACATGTTCTTTGAAGATGGATCATGTAGCCACCTTATCCCAAGTTAAAGTCCTTAATTAAGAATTAGGTTTAATTGCCTTGATTTTGTAAGGGAAACAAGGGTTTCCCCATAAGAAATTTGGAATTGGACTTTACCTAGCATTGTGAGGGCCAAAAGTAGCTCTAAGGTGAATTTGTGATGAAAATAAACCCTACCCATGATAATACTTTAATTTTGGGAGCTAATAGTGACTATTAGGGTGCCTAGAAGACCTAGGAGACCCAAAAAGAATGCATTTTATATCGAATCCGAAAATGCGAGTCATATATAGGGGCCTGTCCAAACTAGAAACCCACCTTCCTGTTGGGTGATGTGACACGCTCCCCTACCCACAGGTGGTTAATTATGTGGTGTTCCATGTTCACTAAAAGTCATGGCTTTTGGTGCAATGGCAAATGGGCCCTACAATTGGTATCAGAGCCTGATTTTGGCCTGGTCATGGGTTCAAATCTCCTCGGTGCCATCCTGACCCGTGTAAGCACCTGGTATGCGCATCGAGGGGGAGATTGTTGGGTGATGCGACATGCTCCCCTACCCATAGGTGGTTAATTATGTGGTGTTACATGTTCACTAAAAGTCATGGCTTTTGGTGCAACGACAAATGGGCCCTACACTACCCACTCTCTAACTTTAGAGACATTTGGAAGAAGAGAATAAGGAGCTCTACTACAATTTTCATTTTCCATAGCTTGGAGTAAGATTGGTATCCATTATCCATGGTGTCTCTTCATTTCACTATAGATTTGATATGGTGTTTCTTCATGGCATTGTAGATTTGTTATGGAGTAAATGTGGTTTTGTGAAGAATCTTGCTATATGTATGTTGAATGTGAGAAGTTTTATGAGATTTATTTCTTGAATCTTGTTTTTCTCATGTTGATTGTTTGTGTAAAATGGGTGTGAAGTATCACTCACCCTTGGGAGGGAAGAGATGCTTTGGTGAAGGGGTTAGTTGGGCTCGCCCGTGTAGTTGAGAAACTCTCCCATGTGTGGAGATGATTTTGATGTGTTTCAATGGAGTGTGGACTTCATGATTACTTGATTCTCTAGATGTATAAGGAGGTGTAAGAAGAAGGAAGACATTGTTAAGCGTTGAAAGGGCATGTTACTTATGAGAATATGTGAATTTATGTGATTCACAGATTTGAAATTATCCTCATGGAGGGAGCCCACCTTCACCCTATATCTTGATTCTATTATTGAATCTATGTGCAAGCCTTGGCATGGGTTGTATTGAGTTGTGTTCAATTGTGTTGCTTTAATTGCATGATATGTGACTGTGAAGGTGTGCAACCATTTGTACCTTGTTTCCCCAAGCTTGGTGGGTGGCCTCCTTGGGGCCTAGGTTGGTAGGTGAGCCTCCATGGTTCCCCATTTTATCTCTATTTTGTAGGTTTTACTTGATGAACTTAAAAACTTGGAGTTCATGTAGTCTATTCATTGCATAGGAGAAGAAGACTCTATTGTATTGTGTTGAAATGGAGAAACTAACTCCATCTTATTAGTGAATTAGTTTGTATTGTAAAATTGTTGTTATTATTCTCATTTAGTTGTCATTTAAAAGATTGTGAATCATCTATGTATTGTAAAAAGATCCCTTCCTTTGTATATCTTGGTATGGTGATTTCACCACCTATGCATGCTTGATAAATTTTGGATGTAAGCTTGAGAGGATCATGAAAGAAATATTTATTGTATTGATGTTGTTGGTTCATAATCTTGGATAGGAATGTCTTGAAGAGAAGAGTTAAGCATTAAAATAGGCATTAGTATGATGTAAATAAGACTATCCATTGTTGTTCTATTATACTTCATTCTCTTAGAAATAATTAGATGCATTATGTCATTAATATTGATTCATACATAGTGTAGAATATGTATTCATATATAATTAAATTATGAAATAGAAATCATTATGGAAATTAAATACTTGATGTTTATGGCTTTACCAGCAATAAAGATTTCATTTATGTTGATATTAGAATATCTTGCAATTGGATTTTGTTAGTACTATGTTAGTTGCTTTGTGTAATAAATTAGATTGCTAGATTTAATAGGTATTATAATGCATTATACAATGTTCAATTTTATCAACTCAAGTATACAAATATTATAGAGAATGCATGAAGAAACTAGGCAAAACTTAAACTTCAAAGAAGCCTATAGGTGCACATTTTCTTGCTAGAAAATGTAAGGCAACTCAACAAAATCATTTCCAAAAAATTACAATCAATATAATAATAATATCAGAATAAAATAAATATATTTCACCCCCTAACAATATAAAATTATAAATTTCAACTATCATAGTTATGAAGACTACCAAGTAGTAACCACAAAAAAAGATATAATATAATGATATATGGGTACATGAAGTACTATGTCAGTTCAACATTAAATTAATAATTAAATGGATAAATTAAAAGAAAAAAAATTCCCATCTTAAGAGGCGACCTGGACAACTATCTTGTCATGGGTGATTGAAAGAAGTTTTTAATGAAAAAAAAAATTGCAAGTGGAAGGGGAAAAGTAAAATCCCTTCCCACCTTTATACTTGGCGACCATACTTGTAAGAAGGGGGGGGGGGGAGTATTTAATGGTGGTCCTTGGCACCTTAGAAAGGTACATCTCCCTCCCTCCTTCTTCCCATGTGGGAAGAGAGAGGGAAAAAGTGAGGGCTAGAATATATGAGGTAGGGGTAGTTAGGGTAGACTTAGGAATTTAAGGACTTAGGTATTTGTGTTGGTTAAAAGTGTTTGCATTTAAAATTTTTTCTTTTTATATATTTATTAAATAAAGTTTAATTTCTTAAAGATGGTCTTGTAGCATAGACTTGGGATAAGTTCTAAATAAGTACACACACACACACACACACACGCATTGTTTGGGTAAAAAGAAAAGAAAACTACATCGGGCATAGTCCTAATAAAAGATGTAGTAATTATATAGGATATAAAATTAATTAATAAGGATAAATTAGTAAATTAAAAGAAAAGTAATAATAATATTATTAATAAATAAATAAATAAAAAATTAAAGAAATTAAAAAAAAGAATCAGTTCAATCAAATAATAATGGAGACCTGGTTAGTAGTGCATAGTCACATGATCAAAGTAAAGAAAAGAAAAAATAGGTAGTAAGAAGTTCATCAAGAGGAATATATTTTTGCATCTAAATGATATGGAAGACATAGGGGTGGATGCGTATGTATCCTGTGGTAGGGCAACTTGTGTGCAAAAAAAATTAGGGTAATCATATAACTTCTTTGCATCACTATACCCTAAAACCATTGACTCGAAGTATTGATTTTTCACATGCAGTGTGAAATGTCTTAATCAGGAGCATTGAAGGTGAAGGGTTATAACCCAAAATGTCATTTTAACTTAGTATTGCAAACATTGATAGTCAACCCGATAATCTACCATAAAAGCTTGAATCTAGATTTCGAATGGTACAATCTTCATCCTATCAACTAAACATAACACCTCCAAGTTAAAGTGTAGATTATGTATCTTCTTTTCTAATAAAAAATTCAAATCAGTCAAAGATATTTGAATAGTTGACGTAATCCCGTAACCTTTGAATGCAACTTAAACACATTTAGTCATAACGAGTACCATTCAAGAATAACCACAACCTCATATGAGTGTAAACCCTTTCAAATTTAATCATCAAGTCATTCGACAAAATTATAAACATTAATGTATCTTTTAAAAAATAATTTAGTTGTGTTTTTGCCTAGTTGAATTGTGGGCATGACAAATCTTGGATGGAGTAGCAAGGCCATACACATAGTTGCACAGAACCAAACAAAATGGTACATTATATATAGATGATTCCTATAATGATGATTTATTATCAAAATTTAACAAGGTTGTCATACATAGTTGCACAAAACCAAACAAAATAGTAAATTATATAGATTATTTTCCATATTGTATTATCAAAATGTTAATTTTCTTTATTAATGTTTGCATAGGATGACATAAACATAGTTTTAAGAAACATTGAAATGTGAATATCAGGAAAAATTAAATATATTTATGTGTTGGAAATGTCATTTGTTATTCCATTCCTACTGGTATTGGCTTTTAGAATTATTGTATGAGAAATCAACCCTTGACTATGTTTAGTGCAATAAACCTACATGTTTCAAATGCTAAATGATATAGTTTCTTTATGTAGGTGGTTTTCCAAGCACTTTTTACATCCTTCCATTAATTCCATTTATGATTATATATTTATTTGGGATGAAGACACTGGTGTTGATAATTTTGATCCTAGAAGGTATGGGTAAACTCTTGTAGAAAGTATTGTTTTGCTAAATAATTATGTGATTGATTCTTATTTGTAGGATTAAACAATTTTCCAACCTGAGAACATTTCTTTGCATGCCAATGAACATGCTTGTAGTATGTTGTTCACATAAGTTGAGTATTTGTAACTAGATATTAGAAAATAATGAAGGAAGAGGGCTTGGAGATTTCACAACTAGCTTTAGATCCAAATTTGACTGAAATTCATCATAGACATAGGCAAGTAAATTTTTGATGAACTAAAATGTCTAATGTTTGTTTGATTGAATGCACACATTGAGGATCTATATTTTGAACATACTAATGAGAAGATGCTATTTGTTTTCTTAGTCACACGATCACATAATTATCGAGGGAATGTGTTCTGCTCTGAAACCACTTATGCACCTCCATGTGCTAGGTAGTTCTTTAGCCTTTTTATCTTTTATTATATATATAGGCATATTTCATTGCCTCAAAATTTAATTTTGGTAGGCTCATGGTTTTTTGTGGATTTGAGTTTCTAGTTGATGTTCATAGTTCAATGAAGTCAAATTGGAAATGAGCTTACTATAATTGACATTATCATATTGTTGCCCCTATCTTCCCAATAAATTCTTTCACACTAGATTACAAGAAAATGAACATGTGTTAAGTGCAAATAATGTTTGGCCTATAGAAATGATAGCCCGAAAGACTTCTAAAAGTACTAGGCATTACAAAAATATTAGAATGAATATGGTAAAAGGAGTGAGAGGAAGTTTACTCAAGAATATACATACTTAAACCAAAGTTGCATGGAGATTGGGGTACTTGGGTACTTCGGAGATGGGTAAGGCAATTTTTACAAAATAAGATATGGGGTACTTTGGATACATAGTTTTTCTATAATTTAATATATTTTTTTAGAAAATCTGAGAATATAATAACATTGAGTTTTCAAAACAACAATAGTGATAAAGTTTACTGTTAAACATTTACTTTGAAGATTAAGTACACAAATTCAAATGACATACAATAATTATGTGTATATCTATTTTTTGTTTGTTAAGGCCCAAAACACTCTCTTGTTGGTTGGGGCAACTAGCTATCCCCAAATGGCAGGGGATGTTTCTTCTCGTCTTGGCCAATTTTTGCTCATGGAGAGCTAGACTTCTATTTTGTAGCTCATTGTCTTACAAGCATTAAGGTGGCAGGGAAGGGGCTTTGGGGATGAGACACATCTCTAGATAACCTTGTATGTTGTTAATAGTTTTAAGTTTTCAAAAGTATTATAATCCACTTTATGGTGTATGGATTATCCAATGTTGATCTAGGTCTAAGTCTTGGCTACTCTTTTCTAAAGTTTCCTGTATGAGTATCCAAACTATCTACATGGTTATGGGAAATTTTTTTGACACTAGGGTAGGTGGGTTTGGGTATGTGTCGGGTTTAAGAGATGTTTATTTGATTTCTTTGATCAATATTATTTTTAAAATTTCTAACTCAAGTGTAGAATCCCAAGAAATCAATTACATCAATAATAATTTCACTTATTGTAGACTTCATATGTTTTGATTGGATGAATATTACTTTTCATGGAAAATTGAATATAGGTTTCCTCATAAATTGTTGATCTAAACCTCAAAAGTATTAACACCTATATGTAGTCAGATTAATTCAATAGTTAATAATTATGAAAAGATACACAACTCTTTATAAAATATAGCATCATTTCAATTTATAACTATATAATCAAGATATCCACAAAACTTGGGTAGTTTCTCAAATAATATAGATATGAGAAACAACAATGAGAAAACCATATAAAGAATTCAAAATAGATTAAAAAGAAACAAGGTATATTAATACCTAAAATTCTATAACCATATTTTGACACTACCTACTATGCTACCACAACATTCTAAGGATCACTAGGTTCTGGTGCTAAAAGTAAATCTTGCAAAGAAAGTAGTGCAATATTTAGCATAAGTGTTGGACTCGACTGATCTTTTAAAATATCTAAGCATATTGCACCATTTGATTGCTAATATTAGGATGCCTACATAGATGTCATGATTAAGTGGAAATAGAATGCAAGTTAGAAAACATTCTTATTATTATAAATATACATGCTAAAAGTGTTTGTGACAGTTCACCTTATGGAATATAATACAAAATTATGGCACTGACATTCTTAAATGACCAAACACTAATAAAAGACAAATGTTCAAGAGGAATTTCTAGTATCCAAAGTCAAATAAATTATAATTAAGCCATTGATTCTCTTTATGTTTCATGTGACTATTTAGTGAGGTCCCTACTTTAGTTCTACTATAAACTCATAGAAACAACTAGAAATAGTAGAACATGCAATGGGACAAGCAAATGGTTGTAGCAAATATATATCAAACTTAAGCATGTCATCTAGTGATGCAACAAGATACAAAAAATCTTTGACCAAATCCAGTAATCATTTTCTACATACAAAGGAGAGCATAAATGCAATTAAGAACATGAAACATACTTATAATTCATAATGTGTGTCCACAAAGAAAGAGTACCAATAAAAAATATTCAAAAGATGAAGCTCACTAATCAAAATCATTGAATCAAGGAATCCATTCAAATTCCTCACAAACACACAAAGATGATACTCTTTAATAAAATAAAAAAATTAAGAATGTGTTGCCAATCCAAACATTCAAAAGATTCAAAGAAAAAAAAAGACTAGGAAGACAACCAAAACATTGATTGCAAAGCATCTAGTCATGTAATCATTATTAATAAATTAGATGCACATTATAAGCTATTACATTCAATTTAATCTAGGTACCTACCACACAATACATATCTTGATGAAATGTTAAAAGAATGTTGCTACTATTGAAATGTCCTTTGTCTTCTGTTGTGCATTATAACCATTGAACATCTATTGGACCTTAGGTTTCTTCTATATATTTCAAATGGTGCATGTCATGGAAAGTCTAAATTTTTTGATCTATATATAATGGTAAGTTCAAATTGTAATGTATTGGAAATTGTGCCAATGATTTTGGCCATATATGGTATTTTATCTTGGTCATATTAATTTTTATGAATAAATTGTATTAACAAATCACAAATAAATTATAATATATTCTATTCTAATTAACATGCTGATTCCTCTATACATATATCATTATATTCCTTTAGTAATTTTTTATTGTTAGGTTATGTTAGGATATATTCCATTAGTAGTCCTAAAGATAACATTCTAGTTCTGTTATTTATTATATGCTTCCATTCTTTGTTTCCTCAACTTGGTTTATTTTTCTAGTGCTTTTGATGTAGATATATACTCATTTTGAAGGGCATAATGGCAAATAATTCAAGCAAGGATATGCTTTCTGGCACTGTTGAAGGAGAAACACAATTGATATGTGTGCATCCATTTGACACAATCAAGGTAAAGTTATAGAGTCATCTAGTACCTCCTCCAGGCCAACCTCCATGCTATGTTGGGGCCATGAATGTTTTCTAATAGATAATTACAATAGACGACCCTTGAAGCCTATACAAAGGAATGGGAGCTCCATTATCTACAATGACAACACTGAATACAATTCTCTTTACTATAAGAGGGTAGATGGAAGCCTTAGTTAGAACAACACCTGGGGTTCCCCTTTCTATGGAACAACAAGTAATTTGTAAAGTAGGGGTGGGCATTGCTGAGTCAATTCTAGCATACCCAACTAAATCTATCAAAGAGGACAACAAGAAGGTAAATTTCTTTTTGTTTGATCAAGAAGTTATCTATAATAAACCATGTGTATGGAGAATAGGAATAAAGCCTTTTGAATGTTCATAATTGCTTTTAGAGTGAGTTAGAATGGAAGTCATTTATTGAAAGGAGATAGAAAATTCTTGTTCCTATAGTGTTGGTGGATAGAGACAATGAGGGTTGTAACAAGATTGTATTTTGGTTTGGATCAATGTTCCATAATTTTTTTGGTAATTATAATACAGAAATGAGTTGTTCCCATTGATAGGATAAATGGGAGTTTGAGAAGAAAATTAGATATTGTCTAGGGCCTAAGGTTAGAGAGCTCTTATAGGGATTCTAAGTGTGAATGATTAGAACCAAGTAAATACTAACATCATAATGAACCGAGAGTGGGGATGTTTAATATGTAGAGAAAAGTGCATGTGAAGTGTGGATTCACCATTTGAAGGTCTTCTATGTATGGAATTAGAGAATTGGTTGAGGGAACCCTAGTGTCATTCCTAGTTGGGAGAAGTAATTAATGTCTTTTTGTATGATATTTGATGTGAGAAGTTGTATCTTGTTAATTTAAAGTGCTTGCCCTAATTTTATCAGATTAATGAGAAAACCCACCAAGCTATTAGGGTTTGACAGATGTAAAATAATATAAGAATAAATAGTAATATGCAAAAAAATAGAAGAAAAAACAAAGAACATAGATAACACAGATTTAATATGATTAGTCACCACAATATCAACACAAGCTCTACATCAAAGTGTTCTCCACTACCTCAATCATGCCAATCTAGAACATCTCAGACACAATACTTTATCAATGCCTTGGCTAGTTTCTTGTCCCCTATAATACCAAACATGTTGCTTTGAAATATGGATAATATGATAGATTTTACTAGTGTCTAGGTGACCCCTCAATGAAATCATTTCCCAACCTCTTTTGAATCACTTCCAAAGCATTGCTTCTTTGAAAGAAGAATACATTTAAACAAAAGTTAATCTAAGTAAATAAATATATAACAAAAAAATAGATAGTAAATGATAGAAAATTGATGCACAACCTCAGTAATTATAATTAAAACTCAAGGAAAATATGCATTACAAAATAGAGATACATGAGGTGCTAAAGCCCTTCTTGTCTTCACTATGACACTTTGGAATATAATGAGTTCTAGTGTCAGTCCAAAATTTAATCACTTGCAAGGCATCATGTTTGAATCAAGCTCTACCCCACTTTTCAATTAGGAGATGCTCACATGTTAACTATTCTCTATGCACTACTACAGACATGGGAAAAATTGGGAACTATCATCAATATGTAATTTTGATTGGTAAAGTCTATTTGTGGGTATCTTTTGGCTCAGATCCTAGAACTAAGGTGTATCTATTCCATCAAATTCATCCAAAATTTACACCTTGGATTCTTCATATGGGATACACCAAACACAAATTTGGATGTGGTGATTAACTAAATATAAGATTCAACATTATCAAAACTGAACATGTATCAAATATCCTACATTTTTTTCATTGATCTAAGGGCAATGAAGGGCTTTTGATTTAAGGTTCCCTGTGTTCTACTCAACCATAAGTATATAATAATGGAAAGAGGAATTTGAATCTATAATTTAACAATGTAGCAAGAGAATGATGTAAGCAATAATAATAGACATAACCAATTATATGCTAACAAAGGATAATAAGGAAGACAAGGAACTTGATATGATTTGGGTGCTTACAAGGGTTTTCGCCCATTTTCCCTCTTCCCTACATGTTCCCTTCCTCTTTCTTTCCATCTTCCATGCATCTCTCATTACTCTTTTCTTTTCCTCTTTCACCTTCTCTAACCCATTTTGCTTCCCTTTACATGTCTCTTTGATTCCCTTTTGAAAAATGCCCACTCTACCATCCGTAACCAAAGAAATGCTAGAAATATAGCTAAAGGAAAAGAAGTTATTATTTTCCCTTAAATCTTACCTTTGTGTGGGAAGCAAAAATATTTAATTTTTCATTGTGGCTTTCGCAATTTTTGATTGGTCACCATAATTTGTTTAGTTATTATTAGTTTGTTGATCCATTATTAATAATTAATTAAATTATTAAGATTCATTCTATTTTAAATTTTAATTAATTTATTAAATATAAATTTGTAATTAATTAGTAATTATAATGTATTTATTTTATCTTTTTTAAATGTAAAAGATAATTAAAATAGCTTGGCTACAAGTTAGGTCCAACATCAAAATATTTGGTTTACCAACATTATAAGAGTAGAAGTGAGACAAGGAAACTTATAACATTGATAATGTTAATTTATTGACTATTAATTCACTAATCTATTTATATACCTATTAGAGGATAACTAAATCAGTTCGTAATATTGATTAAAGAGCCCAAAATAGTGAATAAAATATCCTAAGTCATTCATTAAAGCATCTTGTATCGAGGGAGATGTAAAGTGAGACCACAATTAGTATTAGAAAGCGAATGTCCAAGGGCCATGAATGAGTTATGGAAATTTTTTTTAGCCTAGCTCATTAATTAATAAACCCTAGAGAAAGTGCAACGATAATGTAAAAATGACTAATTCTCTGTGACTAATTATGTAGTCACTTATTAAGTCATTTATTTGATGCATTTTTTAGTCACTTATGTTTAGGTGACTAACTATTAGGGACTAATCATCTAGTCACTTATTTAGTCATTTATTTGGTAGTTAAATTTAATCATTTCTATTTGGTTGATCTTTTGATTTTACGTGCTAACCAAATTAGTCACCTGTTTAGTCACCTATACCTATAAATTGTATAAAAATAGTGAAATGTGATTAGTTTTAGTCACAAAACTAAAATTTGTAGTGGTGTGACTATAAGTTTAAGTCAAACAGTCACATATTTGCCAAAGTTTTAGTACTTTTTGGGGTTTTGTCTCCTTATAAAAATATTGGTGGACAAGGGTTAGGTTCAAATCAATGACTATGATTCATCCATGTTGCTGCTTAATTCATCCATTTATCTAATTGGTTGCATGATTTATATAGGGATTCACAATATACATCCATACTTATCTTCTAGGATCATAAAAAAATCCTTAAGTTAGCCAAAAAAATGGTTCACATAGAAGTTCATACCGTTACAAACATCTATGCCAAAAACTATTTACTCAACACTTAAAGGCTTTGATGCTCAACACTCATTGTATCTTCAATGTTGTAGCTTGGCTTCTAAATGACTTGGAATCTATTGTTTACTTGGCACTTGAATCACTTTGTAGGTATAAACTTGCTTGTCACTAAGGTGACTCAACACATACTATCTCCTTGACACATACTAGTGCTCTACACTAACTAAGTATATTGTTCGACATGTATTGTTTGGCCACTAATGCTCAACATGCTTTGATCACTCGACATACACTATGTTTTTACTAGAATATGAAATGAGTGTGTTGTCATTCATTTTTAAAAACCAAAATGAGATCAACAATCTCCCCCTTTGACATGAGTGGAAAAAACACTTGGTCATGCATATACAACCTTACTATGAGCATAACTCAGACAATCTATACACATTTACTTGACTCCCATAAAAAATTGCAAAATTTATAAAATTGAAAAAATAATAACTTAACTATTATACCTTATTTCTCCCAAAATTCTATAACTCCCCTTGATTTGATGTTACCTTTTCTATAGCTGAATTTTGTACTCTTGTTGAGTGAATGTGTGTTATTCTATTGTCCCCTATTTCTACATTAATACTCCCCATTACTCAAAATTGTAATATGCTCATCTCTTTCTTCTTTACTCTCCTTTTTATTCTGCTTCCCCTTTTTTATTCTCCTTCCCCCTTTTTGGACACTTATGTCCTAAGTGGTACACTAATAGTGTGCTTATCCATAAATGATTTATGGATCTCCATTATGATTTTTGAAGCTACATCCTAGTTATTGTATGGCACCTCTAGAGATTGGTATTGAATGTCCAGCTATGTAGCAAGGTCAACTAAGCCATCATGTGTTGAAAATTTATTATCTTTCTTCATCAATGTTTTAGTGAAGGCTAGTTTCTTATGCAATACTTCCATGTGTAGGGTCAATATGGATTGGATACTAATCAAGGTAGCCCTTATGTTTTCATCTTTGTTTGGTAGCTCGGCTAGATTACCTTGAGTAGATAGTAGTCTCTAGAAATGAGATTGACTTTGACTAGGAGATAGTTTCAATGTTTTACCTGTTAGCTATAGATCTCCTTGTAGCTGGTCAATATGCCTCTGAAATTCTTGTGTGAATAAATTCACATCACATAGTGTGGTGTAAAGAGATAATATGTTCTCCAACACCTTCTTTACACTCTCAAATTTTTTTTCCAGAAAAACTTGCCTTAGTGCAATAGAACTAGATATCTTCTAAAGTAATTTGGAGTGAAACTCCCTTTTTGACCATTCTAGAAGTTCAACATTATGCTCTAGGTCTTCATCTCTTACCTTATCAACAATGTTGAATAGTTGCTAAATAATTGGTTTATCTTCATTCGGCTCAAGAAGGTTGAAAGCATTAAGAAATATATCTTTGATGTCATGAAGCACTTGCTTCTTCTTATATTCCTATCTTAGCAACTCTTGTTGTTTCTTCCTATAGAATACTCATTTTTTCAATAGTGATTATTGTAAGATCTAACTTTGGGAGTTTAATTATCTCATCTAAGCTTACATCTCCATAAGATGTACCTTCAAAATTATTAGGTGTACTAGAACTAGGCCTTGATATTTGTAAGGGTGTAGCATCTATGCTTAGCCTTTGAAGAGTTTGACTAGGAAGATGAGATATAGAGACTGGTAAGGTAACTAAGGTTCGTATAGCTATTTGTTCCTCTGGATTAGTAGTCAAAAATGACTCTTTAGTCCTATTTTCCTCCTCCTCTTCTTTCTTATCTTCACCTTGAACCTATGAGATAGGTGCAAGACTGGCTTCCTAATCTATGTGGACTTTTGTCCTCTCTTTCTCAACTATTAAAATTTCTTGCTCTGATGAAATATTTGGTACTTGGGTGCTGACATCTAGTGTTACTACATCCTTTACTTGATATACCACAATGGGCATTGGAACTTGTGTGTCAATGGTGATGCCACGATATTCAATATCTTTTGTTTTTGTCAAAGATGGGGGCATTTTAGTTGTATCTATTTATTTCTCCCCTACTAATGCTTTGTCAATTTCATCTATTCTCACTAGTATAGGATGTGTACAAAGTTTTATTGTTAAGGTGGAATCCTTCATTGTTTTCTTCAAGTCTTTCTCTATCAAGGGATTGATGTTTTGAGCTGATTTATCAGAAACATTCTTCATTTTTATTGAGTCCTATCAACTCACTTGGTCTACATGAGGGGGACTGACACTTGACACTGGTACCTCAGGTATATTCTAATAATCTTGCTTCTCTTCTTTAGCTATGGCCTCTTCTTCTACTATGTCCTTAGTGCCTTCCTCATGACCATCCTTGACAGTTACATGTTTTGAAATCTCAACTACCTCTTGTCCATCTTTCTTAGGATTTTTAAATTCTTTCTCACCATTCTCTTTTATTTATTTAGTAGATAACACATAGATTGAATTCCAAATTGCTGTATTTTTGGTTACCACATCCTCTATGTTCTTCTTAAAAATATGGAATGCCCTATATTTTGGAGTAAATTTTCCTTTGTGAAATTCTATAGCCTCATCAATTATTTTCTTAGCTAAATCAAGCATAACTTGAGTAAGTGTAGTTTCTCTAATTTTTCTTTTAGTTTGTAGGATAAATTGCCATTTTTTCTCAACTTGGTCATATAGAATCATAGGAAGTGAGTTGGAAATCTCAATAGGTGTGGCTTTGAATGTGGCCATCATCTCATATATGGATTCTACTACCTTATTCATATCAATCTTTCGTAACTTATCAAATTAAACATGTGTGAATGCAAACAATTTTGCATTTTTTGCTTAATATTTTCATACAAATTGTCTAAGTTTGATGAGGGATTGTGGCTCACCACCTTAAATTGATTCATGTCATCTGATTTTGTTTTCTCCTCATCTAAATTAGCTTTTGTATTATATTTTCTCCTTAGCCTCTTATGTCTTCTTTTTAGGTTTTCTCTATTCTACAATAGCAATATTTATTTTTCCTTTTGGATTTATAACTTCCTTGACTTGTTTTGTAGCTGCCCTTGTGTTAGTCCTAGTGGCAGGTACTATTGGCTTTTGTTGTGTAGGTTTCACAACTTTTGTTGGCTTTCCTACTATAGGCTCTTTTTCCTTCCCCTTCTTCTTCTTTGGTTTAGGTGCTTCCTTGACTTCTTCTTCCTTAGCACCTTCTCCATCTACTTGATCTTCTCCTTGTCCTTGGGTGAGTACCAATGGGTATTGGCCTTGTTCTTCTTCTTCATCATCTTCGTATTCTTCTTCCCCCCCTTTGCCAAATCTCTCCTTTAGCTTCTTGATCAATTTATTATTTTTCCTTATCACATAAGATGTTTGCAAATTGATTGTGATTCTTGATTTATCTTCCTCATAGTTTCCAAATGAGGTGGCACTCTTGTCTATATCCTCTATGAGTAGTGTTGTGATGGTTGTAGATATTGTTGGTCTAATTTTTCACAGTATAGAATTTTTTTGAAAATTTGGGTGAAAAATCATTTAAGTCTTTGAATTAACCAGATTAGGGTTTTTGTTCCTCATATTTTTCAAAATTTTAGGTTGCCCTAGTTGTGCCCTATTTCATGTGCTATCAAATTTTATTAAATTTTCAAGGTTTGTCCCTTAATGCAACCATGAAAATATCCTAAGTCTACAAACCCTAGGTTTCCTTTCAAATTTTTGAGAAGGATTTTTAAAGTGCTTAAAGTTCACCCTTTATGGTCTTACAGTGTAGGGTTGCACATAAGAGCAGAATACCTTATTCTTTTGCTCTCGTCATTGTGCTTCATAATGCAACAAAGAAGCATAAAGGATTTCATGTTCTACGAGGATATGCTTTTTTTTTTTTTTTTGTAGTAACAGAATGGTTGGGCCAGAGGCTTCCCGATCATATGAATGGTTTTATAAGAGAAGAAGCATAAAGGTCTGCTGCACTTTGAAAAATCTTGTTACGAGTTATGAGTAAGTAGTTTGAGCGAAGGGGCGGAGAGGTATTGAGTTGTGATCTACACATATAAATTTCAATGGATATCGTAAGGGCATAACACCATGACATGGCATAAAGCTTTATTTGAAAGGGTGCATAAAAGGTTGTATAGTTCTATGGGTGAAAGGATTCCGTAAGAACAAAAGTAGGGTTCAATTGTGTTTACAAACATATGTTCTTGAGTTCGAAAACAATCGTAAAGCCCTATTTTAGCAGTAAAGGTGTCGGGTGGGACCTATTGAATTGTCAGATGGGCCCTGGTGCAAGCGAATCAGATGAAGACATGACATCCACATCAGATGGGCCCAGCCCACATGGCATATAACTTCAAGTATGAATTTTGCATGTGCATGAAATCAATGACAATGTTATTTTTAATTTTTTGAGATCAAATCTGGGTCATTGATATTTGAAAAGGGCAGTTTTGTCATTACGCCCTTACACTTGGAAGGTAAGCATATGAATGAAGGGCTATTTTATCCTTTCTCCATGGTTACAAGTTCAGTCTCAATGTATAAGCATGAAATGGTAAATAGAGGAAGATAAAGATAAGGGCTTTACGCTTTTACAAGAAAGGGTAAACGTAAGAGCGAGATGTCAGTTGAGAAGGCTCTCTGAGTATATGAGGTCAAAGTAACCCATAAAAGCGTAAAGGATTAATAAAAGAAAGCTAGAAGGCACTTCAATGCTATGGGTAAAGTTAAAAATGTATGAGAAGAAGATAAATTTTGAAGTCTTATGATGTCCCGGGTAATGAAGTAAGCGGAGCAACATTGAAGAAACTTTCAAGGTTTTTGCAGATACGTGCATGTGTGAGCGTAAAGGATAGAAGGAAATACTTGGTAAGGGTTTTACACTCATACAGGGAATGGTTGAATCGTGAGAACAAAGAGGTCAGTAGAAAGGTTTTCGATGCTATAGTGTGAAGGGTTGCATATAAGCGTAAAAGGTGAAGAAGGATAAGATAAGGGTTTTATGCTTATATGAAAAAAGCCTAAATCATAAAAATGGAAGTATCAAGTGATAAGATTTGAGGTCATACGGGGTAAAGGGGGTCATAAGAACGTAAAAGGGATTTTCAATATGGTGCCCAGGCATCATTAGGTTCTTACGACTAGGGTATGGTGAAGCATCTCTGAGAGATCATAGATATCCATTAAGGGCATTTTTGGTGTTACAAAGATTGCATGTTTGATAAGGCATAAGAATGGGAGATTGTCATTTGAAAGAAAATAACAGATGTGTCATGCCAGGTAAGCAAAAAAGGACAAAATTGCCATAGCCAAGTAAAATAAAGCATTGAAAAGTACACCCAAATCAGAATTTGTGGTTGATATACCTTGCTGACAACTTTTATTAATGGTTTTAAAGCTCGTGCATGCTTGAATTTATTAAAAAGCTAGTAGTTGTATGATTAAAACATCAAAGATTTGATTGAATGTTAGTGTATATGCCACTGTGAAGAAGCTTCTTTTCTGGTCCATTCCAAAATTTGAATGTTGTAGAGCTTTGTGTGTTTTGTGCTACTATGAAAGAATTTAGAATATAATTTAAAGAGAACACGACTAACAAAGAAATTGAAGACATGCATGAAGAAGAAGTCAAAGTCGAAGATGAGGGTGACAATGTTGTAGAGGTGATCACACCTAAAGGAAAAAGGAAAAAGTTTGATGCTAAGACTAAGAAGAAGATAAGGGTCAAAAAACCAAACAAGCATACAGAAGACTAGCTGAAACTCCTTCCAGGGTCATCAAATGCTATTTCTAAAAATGACCATATTTTTAGAGACCCATATGTTTTTGTTCGAGATGCTGAATGCCCTAGAGTGACTGGTTATGATCTTTTTATGTACTTTTATCAGAATAGAATAGAAAATGTGCCAGTGTGTAACCAAAGGAACAGAAACATGGTAGGATTGATATTTCTAGAAGTATTCATTGATGTTGATTTTTTGGAAGCTCTAATAAATTCCTACAATTGAATAACTAAGACTTTACATAGGCATAATGGGAGTGTATTATGCACATTAGAAAAAACTTCTTTTGTTGAGGCCTTTGGATTAATGGGACAAATGGATGTACTTATCGACATTGGAAATTTACAAGGAAAGTTTGACAGGAATAAAACCTATTTTGTGAACAATGTTATGCTGCCACATATTCCTTACAGGGTAAAAAAGGTAGGATTACTTCCAAAAAAGGTGGGAGAATTTCTGCCTTTGAGTAGGTTCAAGAATTATTTCAAAAACACAGTGTATGGCTTGCATAAGGTGTTGGGAAGTGATGGTATAGAAGATTGTGTATATGGTTCTCTTTTTTTGATGGCATGTGATATACAAGACCCTTTCCACCATAAGGAGTATGATTATGTGGCTTTCATCATTGACAGTATACACATGCAGATTTATGATGCAAAGAAGGGAGAGTTGAAAGACTTCAAGTTCCACCATTATTGATTACTGATGCATCTTATCCTATATAGAAACATTGGATACATCAGTGGGGACTTCATTGATCAAACTTTTGATGAATTTGGTGAGTTACCTATACAAATCTAGACTTGTATTTGGCATAAGGATTTCTATTATTCAAATGCCCTTGTGTTCTTTAATTTTTTTAGTTTTGTTATCATGAGGCAATTAGATCATACTTTCTTTAGGGTACCTAATTTTTTGAAAACTTTTCTTATGCCCTCTTTCTTAGATGAAAAACCCAAATTAGATCATAACTGGGGGAGTATCTTTTTGTATAAGGAGTGCACTTTAATCAGAGTGTTTGCATGCCCACAGCCTCCTCATCTTCTGCCTAAATATTTACCCACTAGATTGGCCATTATTGAATTCTTCTGGCAATTTTTATTGATGAATAAAGAAATGATTCCCCTCTCTCTATGCAAGCTTACTTTTGTCTATAGAACCTTTAAAGTAGGAGATTTTGAAATAGGCAAGAATGCCTTTGAGAAATTAAGTGGATATTTAGGCCAGTACAAATTTGCTACTAGGGCCTATAGGATGTATGACCCTGACAATTACATTACCAATGAGGTTAAGGGCATTAGGGGATACATTCTGCCTCCAAGAAAGCCAATCCCTGTAGAGGACTTAATTTCTAACATAGTAGCACCAGGGAAGGCTGATGAGTTATTGAGGAAATATGAGGAGACAAGAAAAGTGGAGGAGGCTTTGAAGAGGACCAACCCTAATTTTAAGGGTTTCTATACAGAGATTCCATATACTAATAACTTGAGAAGAATGGTGGATAATTTTGATGAAATTATGTCACAAAATACTGCATGAGCTAAAGGGAGAGGAAGCCACTGTAAATAGAGAATCCTCTGAGCTAGATACACAATTGGAGATTGAGCTAGAATAGGAGCAACCATCAGCTTCAACCTGGGTGCCACGAGGAAATAAGAGACAAAAGACAATGCACATCCCTAGAAAGGTGGTAAGAAGAGCCCTACAAGTAATGCCAGGGAATAGTGAGTATTTTTCTGATATTAGGCAAAATTATTTACACCAAAGGGCTATAGAAGTAGGAAAGGCCTCTATTGATCTTCTAGTCGTAGCATCAAGATTGGATGATAGGTTCGTTTAATCTGAAAGTTCATGGAAGATGATGATTTCATTAAATCGTCAGAGTTTAAAAGTTTTCTTTATAAAATCAAACAAAATGAGCTCACATTGAGTCTCATGCTAGGAGAGGATCTAGATAAAAATAAGGAACTAGTTGAAAAACTATTTGCTTATGATCCTAAGAGTGAAACAATGACTACTGCAAAAGCTAGGGAGTTTCTACATAGGAGTGGTATAATTCTAATACCACATTGGGATATTGAGAAGGTCTTTGTCCTAGATCAAATGAGAAGACAAGACAAAGCTATCAGTTATGAAGCCACTAGTAGTGAAGGTTTTAATAGAGGGTCAAGTTTTAATGTAGACACAAAAACCCTAGCAGTATGCAGTGTAGCCCCTGACACTAAGAAGCCCAAAATGATGGATATAGAGGAGACTACACAGGGAAATATGATTGTGTGGACATTGGAGAGCACTACTAGGAAAGAGATTTCAAGTTTGGTTAAACACTTTGCCCTCATGAATGAGGAAAAAATTGATGAAATTGAGGATAAGCTAGTTGTAATGTGTAATGAGTGCCTTGGCATTAGAAGAATGTATGAAGAAGAGCTCAAAATGAGCCATGTATAGAAGCAGAGAATAGAAGAGTTGGAGGAGAAAATTAAAATTCTAGAAACAAAAATAATGTTCCTCAAGGAACAACTCAAGATAGCAGTAGAGGCAGAACATGCACCAAGGCAAGAGGAAGAAAGAAGGCACAATGTAGAAGCAGAGGCCCAAATAGGAGAAATACCTATAGGGGTAACACTGCCAGTGGTTGTGGTCAGCATAGAATCAGGAGTTTCTCAATCTGATATTGCCACCAAGAAAAATGCTTTGATAGATGTATTGAATCATAGAATACGCATTCTAAAAAGAATATCTCAAGATGCTTATAATGAATTCATTAATCTACGAGCTTTAGAAGAGATATGCAAGTATGCAATTGGATGGCTTGAGCCAATTTTTCAACAATGGGGGGGCATATATGCAATTCTTTGATAGGTTGATACCCTTGTTAGCCAAGAAGCTAGATCTCCCAGATAAAGTTATTACTGTGAAGGAAGGTATGGATAAAGTGAAAGACTTATTGCAAATCTTCACAGGGAAGCTAGCAGTGATTCAAAGTAAAATGAAAGTATTAACAAGTGGTTTCTATTCTTTAATTCTTTCTATTATTAATCCTGATGACAAGCTAAAAGATTTTAATGAATGGTCTAGTTCTTTTGATCATATTATAGACTTGCCATAGGTGTCATTTATTTTCTTGGGTGATATTGATGAATGTGTTTTCAACAAACTAATTGATACCCTATTCAAGGTTGAAACTAAAATGATTAGGTTTATCATAGAGGGGAAAGTGATCACTGATGCTAGGTGGTAGAAAACTATTAATGAATTAAAAACAATCAAGGAATGTGAATGGCCCACCAAAAAAAAATATTTTTCTAGGAAGCAATCGCATAAATCAAAGCTTTACCAACAGGGAGTAGTTAAAGAAAAAGAAAAAGTTAAAGATTTTATGCTCCAACTATCATCTGCAACTATTTTCTATTTCTTTTTGAATGAGGTTGTCCAAATATATTTGTAAAGGATTAGTATATTCATTGATTGTAAAAGGACACCTGTCAATCGCATTTGCCCTTTGCTTGTTGCAACTCATATTATATAGGTGAGTTTTCAAGGCATTGTGATGGTTTGAAACTTGTAGAATTTTTTTGTTTTTCAAGAGAAGTACATTCAGTCGGTCCAATAGTATGCAGGTGTTTTGAGTTTACCTCCAATTGTACTCTCTAATAACATACTGAAATGATAGAAAAGGAAATCATTTTTGGGTGTTCAATTGGTTTCTATTGGTCATTGTATTAGTCATCTGAAAGGATAATATTAAGGGGTATTTATAGTATATTTGTGTCATCAATTTCTATCTCCTTTTTATGAGTTTGTCTACTTTGAAGTCATTTTAAATAAGGTTTAATTTGGCTGAATGCAATCTAGATGGGTTGTATGCTGATATCACTATTGCTTTTAATTCAAGGAATGATAGAAATGCTTTAATGAGTCAATAGGGTTTTTGAGTTTATAGAAAGGATATCTCATAATAATGGAAATGGGTGATTACAATTGATTAATTAATTTACAAGTTATTTGAATTGGATCTCCCACTAATAGTAGATTTTCTACCCAATGGATAAGGCATTGGTCATATAAGTCAGAAGTGAACAAGGATAAATTCTGCTCCTGCATATCAAAATCATTTTTCAATCAATTTTGTTCAAAGTTATAAATTTTGGTCAATACTCATTTATATCTATTCTTTGAGTCTTAGGTAGCTACTATTATCAACAATATTTGTAAATTCAAGGAGAAAGATGACCAGATCTGCTAATAAGGGATGAATACAAGTTTGAGAACATTAAAAGAAGTGAAGTAAACTACTCATGTAATAGTGGGTAATAGATGAGAATCAGAATGAAACTAAAAGAATCTTTACATAGTAGTTTACATTAGAATCATCCCTAGGTATACCCACCTTGGTTTTGCAGAGCCTAAAGAGTAGGAAACCACCAATGGTTTTGTTGAAGTTGAGTCCAAATAGTTTACTTATGTAGCTGATATTAGGAATTAGCTGATCCTTATGTTATATGAGTGTTATCATTCTAGTATTGAACATTTTGTTGTTCAGTAATTGGAAATACCAAAAAAATGGTGACTCTACTGGTGAATTACACTAAGTATTGTCATTAATAGTGAATTATTAGAGATCTTTGTACCCTTGGGTAGAGTTGCAGATTTTTATGCTAAAGTTTCCTGTGGATTTGGAATTTGTATACATTTTGCTCAAGATTTTCATTAAAGGATTTATTATTTGTTTAGTTATTTTTCCTTTCTAATATAGTGGGTGGCGACTCAAAAGGTTTTAACCAGTGTCAAAATTAAGAAATTTTTTGTCCCAAATTATGGAAAATAAGAGAAAGAGGAAAAATCTGGCAATCAAACTACAAATTGATCTCCCTCCTAGAGGAAAATAGAATTGGGTTGTGAAGGGAAACTAGATGCAAAAAGGAAGCTATTCATAGGAGTAAGTAGTAGATAAAGATAGTGCTCACCATTCTACTTTTGAAATAGTGCCTTTCTCCAAAGGTCTGAGATCTCATCCAGTTTTGTTTGATGATGATTTCTATGATACCCCTGAAATGATATGCCAGGAGAAGATTATGCAACCACATGTATTTAGTCTAGAGGGTAGGACTAGTAACAATCTTTTCCAACATAGTACAAACCATTTCACATCAGATTATTCCCCTAAAAAGGTCAGACCTAGACACTTAGAACCTAAGAGTTTTAACGATGAGAAAACATTTGGGTCTGAGTTCACTATCCGTGATCCTGATGAGAATGAAATTTTGAGAGCACAGCTTGCTGAGAAAGAAGCTATAAATAGGAGATTTCAAAAGGAAAGGTAAGAAGTGATTACGAAGAACTATGAAGAAAAACAAGAATTAGTAAGGTGAATTGCTGATCTAAAGAAGGAAAATGAGATAGCAGCTAGTGCATGGTAGCTTGAGATTGTGGGACAAGTTGAACAACTTAGGAGGCAAGCACAGAAGTTGCTGGAAACTTAGAAAATGAATCTAGAAGGACCTATGATATAGAAAATTAAGAACTATATTGCTCTAGAAGTTGATAATAATAGAGTAAAGAATGTGGAACCTATTGTAAGGGCTAAGGACAAAGGAAAACAAAAGGAGATTGGTGTTAAGATCAATGAGCCAGTAAAGATAGTTCAGATCCATAATTCTATATCACTCTCTGATATTGAATTGGAAAAAAGAAGGAAAGAAAGGGATGCTTTGGCCAAGGAATTGGAGATTGTAGAAAATGAGGCTGCTATAGCTGAAATGAACAATAAGATCAAATTCTTGGAAAATACCAAGAAGCAATCTACAGCTCTACCTAAAGATAATGATGGATCTAATGATGTAAATTAGAATATTACTAAGGTGCCTTTTTCTTTCTTATCTTTGTCTTCACAGAAAGTAGATCACAAAAAATCTATTGGTGATGCTAGCACTAGTAACACTATGAGTAATAATAAGAAAGATAGTGCTAATTAGCTTAAGATTGATGTGCAAATTAGACTTTTCCACTTAGAAGGTTATAGGAAAATATGTTTTGATGGGATCCCTAGTTTTCCTAATCCTATACTACAAGAAATGAGGAAAAGATTGCCTAAATTTGATGGAAATAATGCTATCTCTTGTGAGGACCATTTGAGGAGTTTTCTTGATATGATGAGTGATTATGAGGTTGAGGCTGAAGATGTCATTATGAAGTTGTTTGTTCAGTCACTAATTGAAGATGCTAGAGAATGGTTCAAGAGACTCCCTAAATAATCTATTGTTGATTGGAAATATATTGAATATTGTTTCAAAGAGCAATATGGTGACAAGAAAAATCAGAGTTATCTTTTGAGTGAATTCAATAATATTAAGAGGTTGCCTAATCAATCTGTCACTAAATTTAATATTAGATTCTTGAAAGGAATGTACAAGCTAATGCAAGCCATGCGAATTGATGAAAAGGTATGTCTAATTACTTATCTAAATGCTTTTGATGGTAAAATGGCATATCAGCTTAGGGATAAGGAGCCTAGGACTTTTAGAGATGCTTTCAGGATTGCTATCAATATAAAAAATAACTTAAGGATTTTAGGGAGGTTAGAAAAGAAAAAGACATGATCCTAGATTATTTGGGAATAAAGGAAATAAAAGGGAAGAAAAAAAATCTACTGGGGGGAAAAAGAAAGACTCTAGTGAAATGAGTCAAATTCTAAATGCTATAAAAGGTTTAAATATTCCTCAAGTAAAAAGTGATAGGAACCCCATTGAAAATAGGGCCCCTTATCAATCAAATTTCAGTAGACAAAATAGACTGCAAAATTTCCTTTATAACACTACTTGGAAGGATGGTCAGCCTAATATTCTTCCCCCAAAAAATACCAATAATAAAGTGACCCCTGATCCTTTATCCAAAAACTCTATAAATTTGGTAGATGATCCTAAATTCACTATTGAACCTACATGGTGTTTTGGTTTTCAATTACCTCAGGTCCTTGAATATTGTGCAATAGCCTTGTCATTTCCTAGAAATCAAAATATAGTGGAAAAATGTCAAGAATAGGAGGAAACCAATGATGATGTGGGATGTAACATCTTTGATTCACATTTTTCTAACAATGAAGGTTGTGACAAAGATGTAAATGATCAGAGATATTTTCATGGTGTCAATCAGTAGCAAGTATTTTTTGATGAGAGCGATGTTGAGGATAATGTGTGTAACATGATAGGTTCAAAGGAAGAAGTGACCCTAAGAAAACCCTCTAGAGAAGAAATTGACCAAATTATTGCTAATATGGTGGCTTAGGTTCAAACTAGAAGTATGGTTCAAGGGAATGAAGGGAATAAGGTAGCTAGTATTTTCATAAAGGAGACCTACCTTAAGAAAGGGGAAATTGTAAAACCTAAAGAGTCCCCTGCTATGAAGGGTAAATTTGCAAATAAAAAATGGGAAACAAGGAAAGGGGGCAACCCTGAGGATATAGAGTGCTCAGATAGTATCTCCAAGAAAAGAGATGGGAAGATATCACAGAATGTCACTGAGCAAGATAAGAGTCATCATAATCCCTTGAACACTTTGAGTAAGCATGATGAGAAAGGGAATGTGATTATTGATAACCTTTCTGATTCTTCTATTGATATGTTTTTTGTTTTGTCTTTGATTAATATTAAGGTTCCTCTGTTTGAGATACTGAGAATCCTAGAGCACCAAGATAAAGCTATAGCATGGTTGGGGAATACTGATGTAAAGGTAAGTCAAGAATGTAATGAAAATCATGTTCCCAAAAGAGTGAAAAAGGAAAAGGTGAAGGAACAGAATATTCAAGTGGTTGTATCTAAGATTCCTCAGATGTTTTTGAATAACTCTGTCAATGAATGTTTGGGAAATATTGAACCATTTTTCTTAAGCATCTTAGTGAATGGTAAGACATTAAAGAATTGTATGATTGATTCTGGAGCTTCTAGTACTATTATGCCTTTTGAGATAATGAAAGAATTAGGTTTGAAAGTTGACACTACTCAAGGAAGATGTTGTGCCATGGATAAGAGGGAAGTTACAATCATAGGCACTATTAGTGCCCTGCCCTGTAGATTGACAGCCTGTCCAAATAAAGAACTCACTATGAGTGTATTGGTTATTGACATACAACCTCAATATGGCATGTTATTATCTAGAAAATGGAGTGCTACCATGGGAGGAAGTTTACAATGTGACCTATCATTTGCTACTTTTAATATTAATGGAAATTCTGTAAAGATCAATAGAGAACCAAAAAGCATATATATGATAGTAGAGGAAGTTGAGGATGATATGACAAATTTTGTGGATATAGATGTTAATGCATTCAGAGCCAAGATCCTAACTCTAGAGAAAAGTAAGCAAAAGTCTTAGATAGAGATGGAAATTGATACAAAGTTAGATAAAGGTGATTTGTGGGCCATTTTTGTGATGGTGCTTATTGCAAAGATGGAGTAGGTGCAAGTATTTTATTAATTTCTCCTACTAGGGTAACTTTCAAATTTTCCTTCACATTGAATTTTCCCTATACTAATAACATAGAAGAATATGAGGCTTTGTTGTTAGGACTTAGACTAGCTCATAATCATGGGATAAAGTATATACATGTAATGGGGGATTCTAAGTTAATTATATCCCAGGTGAGAAATGTTTATTTGTCCAAAAATAAAAGGTTAAAATAGTATAGAAATGTAGTATGGGACATGATCGAGTGCTTTGATGCATTCAGGATAATTTAGAAGGATGGATCTAACAATAAGATGGTAGATTTGCTGGCAAATATAGTAATAAAACTTGATGATATTACATTTACTGGTATATCTAAAATTGAAACTTAGATCAGGCCTTCTGTTCCTAAAAATGTCCAAAATTGGCAAGTATTCGAGGATGATAAAGATATTTTAAGGTTTTTGAATTGTGAGTATATGTTATCAAGGACAGAAATTGATTGTGCAACATATGTAGAAAACATAGATGGAAAAGATACTATTTTTGGACAAGAAGTTGTGCAATTGAAAAAAAACAAGATACCAAAAGGTTTAGTTGTCATGGAAACTATTTTTGACAATCATGATAGATCTCAACTAGATACTAGTGAATATAATGCTAAGGATTTGGAGGAGATAAACTTGGGAAGTAAAGAAACCCTTAAGAAGGTATATATTGGTAAAAAACTGTCTCCTAAGATAAGATAGGATTTGATAGATCTGCTAAGGAAATATAGACATGCATTTGCATGGTTGTATGATAATTTAAAGGCTTATAGGGAAGATCTATTTCAACATGAAATCCCTTTGAAACAAGATGCTAAGCCTTTCAGACAAAAAAAAAGGCCAATAAATCCAACCTTGGCTCTCAAAATGTAAGAAGAATTGATCAAGTTAAGAGATGCTGGGATTATAAAGCCTATTAGACACTCTTCTTGGGTATCCAATCTAGTACTAGTAAGAAAGAAAAATGGAGATATAAGGTTATGTGTTGATTTCAAGAATCTCAACATATCTTCATTAAAAGATAATTATGGTTTACCCAATATGGAAGCCATGTCACAAAGGGTCACTGGTTCAAAATTGATGTCCATGATGGATGGGTTTTTAGGATATAATCAAGTGGTTGTCAAAGAATTACAATAGTTTAAGACTGCTTTCACCACTCCATGGGGTACATATGTTTATATCAGGATGCCTTTTGGGCTTACCAATTCTGGAGCTACTTTCCAAAGGGCCATTGATGTGGCTTTTGCTGATATTATTGACAAATTTTTGGCTATGTATTAGGATGACCTTACTGCTTACTCCAAGGATGAAAATGATCATTGCATGCACATAGAAAAGGTATTTTTCAGAGCCCTTAAGTATGGAATATCTTTAAATCCAAGGAAATGCAACTTTGGTGTCCCTGAAGGAAAATTGTTAGGACATCTAGTTGGCAAGCATGGAGTGAGGATTAAACTTGAAAGGGTAGAAGCAATAGATAAGATTCAAAAACCCAATAGTGTCAAAGGCATCCAGTCATTTTTTGGATAGATCAATTTTCTTAGGAGATTTATGACAAATTTTGCAAAAATTAGTATGCCAATATCAAGAATGCTGAAGAAAGGATCTGAGATAAATTGGGATGATGAACCTAGTATTGCATTTCAAAAAATTAAGCAAGCTATTAAAGATGCCCTTGTTCTCAGAGCTCCTGATTATGATAAGCCAATGCACATATTTTCTTTTTCTTCATTTCACACTATTGCTGTGGTATTGTTACAGAAAAAATGAAGAAGGGTGTGAACAACCAATTGCATTCTTCAACAATTCTTTGCAAGTAACATAGCTTAAGTATGACATAAATGAAAAATAGGCATATGCACTAGTAAAAGGGGTGAAAGATTTCAGGTGTTACTTGATGGGAGCTATGGTTATTGCTTTTGTCCCTACTGTTGCTATGAAAGACATCTTCTCACAACAAGAGGTATCTGGTAGGAGGTGTAGGTGGATCAATAGAATACAAGAATTCAATATTGACATTTAGATTACTAATTGGTTAGAGGAAAAGGTTTGGCCAAGTTGATGGCAAAAGCAAACCTAGAGGTAAACCAAATTAATCAATTGGATGATAATTGCAGAGAAAACCTTTGTGATATGGACAACTCAAATTGGTACAAGGATGTGATTTATTATTTTTAGAATATGAAGTCCCCACCAAAATTAATAGACAATTAGAAAAGATCCTTGAAGTTATAGGCTATAAGGTATACTATAGTGCAAGGATAGCTATGGTGGAGAGACATGGAAGGAGTACTTTTGAAATGTGTAGATGAGACTGAGGGTTTGAAAATTTTTAAGGATATGCATGAAGGTGTTTGTGGAGGTCATTACATGGCTAAAACCATAGCCCATAAAGTCCTTAGATCTGGTTTTTAATGGCCAACACTTTTCAAGGATGCTCATGAATTGGTTAAGACCTGTGACACTTGTCAAAGATTCAGTGGAAAGTTAATTTTTTTTGGGAATTTACCATTAAGACTTGTAGAAGTACAGGCACCATTTTAGTAGTGGGGAATTGATTTCATAGGTGAAATTTCAAACAAGTATAGTGGTGGACATTCCTGGATTCTGGTGGCAACGGATTACTTCACTAAATGGGTTGAACCAATCCCTACCAAGAATTCTACAAGAAAAGTGGTGATCAATTTCATCTTAAACAATGTTATAACTAGATTTGGTTTCCCACAAAAGATAATAACTAATAATGCCATGTGTTTCAGATTTGATGAATATAAAGAGTTTTGTAGAAAATATGGCATTACAGAGTATACATCCTCACCTTATCATCTTCAAGGGAATGGTTAGGCAAAATATAGAAATAAGAGTATACTAAAAATCATCAAGAGGATTTTGGGGGAAAACAAGAAGACATGGGATTCAAAATTGCCATTAGCCCTATGGGCTGATAGGGTTATTGTAAAAAAGGCCATTGGTTATGCCCCATTTGATTTGGTTTATGGTATACAAGCTAGACTTCAACAAAATAATCTAAGGGAAATGTATACATTCATTCAACTATATGAAGATGATATCATTGATGAGATGCAACTTAGAATGGATGACATTAGACAGTTAGAAGAGACAAGAAGAGATTCGTCTATTCAGAATGCTAAGCTCCAATCACAGATGAAGCACTTATATGATAAAAAGGCCATTGAGAGAAAATATGAAATAGGAGATATGGTACTAATGTGGAATGCCAGAATCAAAGATAAGGGAAAGCATGCTAAATTTGACCCAATCTGGCTTGGCCTTTATAACATTTGTGATAAAAAGGGAGAAGATTCATATTTTTTGAAGGATCTAAGTGGAGATATTCTTGAATTGCTAGTTTGTGGACAATTCTTGAAGAAGTACTTTTCTTAAAAGTATCTATTTTCCATGAACAATAGTTTTAGGGTTTCTGGTGTTTTTGTACATTCTATATTATTCTATAAATCCCTGTAATTAGCCCTATGCAGTCTGGTTTCTTATTCTTGTGTGTTGCTCTATGCTATCTGAAGAAGTTGTCATTTTCACACCAAGTATGTGGTCTGCTCCTCCATAGATTCTAAATTCTTGCATAGACTTAGGTAGTCTATCATCCTCAGATAGAGCCACTGTTGGTCTGACTTTTCACAGTATAGAAAAAATCTAAAAATTTTGGGTTTTTGTTCCTTATATTTTTCAAAATTTTAGGTTGCCCTAGTTGTGCCCTATTTCATGTGTTGTCAAATTCTATTAAACTCTCAGGGTTTGTCCCTTAATGTAGCCATGAAAATATCCTAAGTCTATAAACCCTAAGTTTCCCTTCAAATTTTTGAGAAGGATTTGTAAAGTGCTTAAAGTTCACCCTTTACGATCTTATGATGTAGGATTGCACGTAAGAGCGGAATACCTTATTCTTTTTCTCTCGTGGTCACGCTTCATAATGTAGTGAAGAAGCGTAAAGGATTTCATGTTCTATGGGGATACGCTTTTGTTTTTCATAGTAGTAGAATGGTTGGGCCAAAGGCTTTCTGATCATATGAATGGTTTTATAAGCAAAGAAGCATAAAGGTCTGTTGCACTTTGAAAAATCTTGTTACAGGGTTACGAGTAAGTAATTTGAGTGAAGGGGCAGAGAGGTATTGAGTTGTGATCTACGTATATACGTTTCAATGGATAGCGTAAGGGCATAATACCTCGACATGGCATAAAGCTTGATTTGAAAGGGTGCATAAAAGGCGATACGGTTCTACGGGTAAAAGGATTCCATAAGAACAAAAGTAGGGTTGAATTGTGTTTATGAGCATACATTCTTGAGTTTGCGGACAATTGTAAAGCCTTGTTTTAGAAGTAAAGGTGTCAGGTGGGACCTATTGAATTGTCAGATGGGCCCTGGTGCAAGTGAATCAGATGAGGACTTGACATCCATGTCAGATGGGCCTAGTCCATGTGGCATATAACTTGAAGTATGAATTTTGCATGTGCACGAAATCAATGGTGATGTTATTTTTAATTTTTTGAGATCAAATCTGGGTCGTTGATATTTAAAAAGGACAGTTTTGTTATTACACCCTTACACTTGCAAGGTAAGCATATGAACGAAGGGCTATTTTATCCTTTCTCTATGGTTATGAGTTCAGTCTAAGCATATAAGTGTAAAATGGTAAATAAAGGAAGATAAAGATAAGGGCTTTACACTTTTATGAGAAAGGATAAACATAAGAGTGGGATGTCAGTTGAGAAGGCTCTCCAAGCATACAAGGTAAAGGTAACACATAAAGGCGTAAAGGATTAATAAAAGAAAGCTAGAAGGTACTTTGATGCTATGGGTAAAGTTAAAAATGTATGAGTGGAAGATAAATTTTGAAGTCTTACGATGTCCCAGGTAATGAAGTAAGTAGAGCAACGTTGAATAAACTTTCAAGGTTTTTGTAGATACGTGTACGTGTGAGTGTAAAGGGTAGAAGGAAAGCCTTGGCAAGGGTTTTATGCTCATACAAGGAATGGTTGAATCATGAGAACGAAGAGGTTAGTAGAAAGGTTTCTAATTTTACAGTGTGAAGGGTTGCATATAAGCGTAAAAGGTGAAGAAGGCTAAGATAAGGGTTTTACACTTATATGACAAAATCTTAAATCATAAAAATGAAAGTATCAAGTGATAAAGTTTGAGGTCAACCGGGGTAAAGGGTTTCGTAAGAACATAAAAAGGATTTTAAATACAGTGTCCAAGCATCATTGTGTTCTTATGACTAGGGTATGCTAAAGCATCTTCAAGAGATCATAGAGATCCATGAATGGCATTTCTAGTGTTACAAAGATTGTAGGTTTGATAGGGCATAAGAATGGGAGAGAATCATTTGAAAGAAAATAGCTGATGTGCCACACCAGGTAAGCAAAAAAGGACAAAATCACCATAGCCAAGAAAAATAAAGCATTGAAAAGTACACCCAGATCATAATTTATGATTGATATACCTCGCTGACAACTTGTATTAACAGTTTTAAAGCTCGTGCATGCTTGAATTTATTAAAAATTTGGTAGTTATATGATTAAAACATCAAAGATTTTATTGAATGTCAACGTATTTACCACTGTGAAGAAGCTTGTTTTCTGGTCCATTCTAAAATTTGAAAGTTGTAGAGCTCTGTGTGTTCTGTGCTACTGTGAAAGAATTCAGAATATAATTTAAAGAGAACATGGCTGACAAAGAAATTAAAGAGATGCATGAAGGAGAAGTCAAAGTCGAAGATGAGGGTGATGATGTTTTAGAGGTCACACTTGAAGGAAAAAGGGAAAAATTTATTGCTAAGACTGAGAAGAAGACAAGGGTCAGAAAACCAAACAAGCATGCAGAAGATTGGCTGAAACTCCTTCCAGGGTTGTCAAATGCTATTTCTGCAAATGACTATAT
The DNA here is from genome assembly GCA_028749045.1 of Cupressus sempervirens. Taxonomy (NCBI): domain Eukaryota; kingdom Viridiplantae; phylum Streptophyta; class Pinopsida; order Cupressales; family Cupressaceae; genus Cupressus; species Cupressus sempervirens. The sequence continues at coordinate 743,730,702 of CM053787.1, forward strand.
TTTTAGAGACCCATATTTTTTGTTCGAGATGCTGAATGCCCTAGAGTAACTGGTTACAATCTTTTTATGTAATTTTATCAGAATAGAATAGAAAATGTGCCAGTGTGTAACCCATGGAATAGAAAAATGGCAAGATTGATATTTCCAGAAGTATTCATTGATTTTTATTTTTTGGAAGCCCTAATAAATTCCTACGATCCAATAACTAGGACTTTCCATAGGCATAATGGGAGTGTATTATGCACATTAGACAAAACTTCTTTTGTTGAGGCCTTTGGATGTACCTATCAACATTGTAGATTTACAAGGAAAGTTTGACAGGAATAAAACCTATTTTGTGAACAATGTTATGCTACCACATATTCCTTACAGGGTAAAAAAAGCAAGGTTACTTTCAGAAAAGGTGGGAGACTTTCTACCTTTGAGTAGGTTCAAGAATTATTTCAAAAATATAGTGTATGAGTTGCATAAGGTGTTGGGAAGTGATGGTGTAGGAGATTTTGTATATGGTTCTCTTTTTCTGATAGTGTGCGATATACAAGACCCTTTCCACCATAAGAAGTATGATTATGTGGCTTTCATCATTGACAGTATACACATGCAGATTTGTGATGCAAAGAAGGGAGGGTTGAAAGACTTCAAGTTCCACCATTATTCATTACCGATGCATCTTATCCTATGTAACAACATTGGATACATCAGTTGGGACTTCATTGATCAAACTTTTGATGAATTTGGTGAGTTACCTATACAACTCTAGTCTCATATTTGGCATAAGGAATTCTATTATTCAAATGCCCTTGTGTTATTTAATTTTTTTAGTTTTGCTATCATGAGGCAACTAGATCATACTTTCTTTATGGCACCTAATGTTTTGAAGACTTTTCTTAGGCCCTCTTTCTTAGATGAAAAAACTAAATTAGATCATAACTGGGGGAGTATCTTTTTGTTTAAGGAGTGCACTTTAATTAGAGTGTTTGCATGCCCATAGCCCCCTCATCTTCTGTCTAAATAGTTACCCCCTAGATTGGCCATTATTGAATTCTTCCAACAATTTTTATTGATGAATAAAGAAATGATTCCCCTCTGCGCAAGCCTACTTTTGTCTGTAGAACCTTTAAAGTAGGAGATTTTAAAATAGGCAAGAATGCCTTTGAGGAATTAAGTGAATATTTAGGCCAGTACAAATTTGCTACTGGGGCCTATAGGATGTATGACCCTGACAATTACAGTACCAGTGAGGTCAAGGCCATAAAGGGATACATTCTGCCTTCAAGCAAGCCAATCCCTGTAGAGGATTTAATTGCTAACATAGTAGCACCCGGGGAGGCTGATGAGTTATTGAGGAAATATGAGGAGACAAGGAGAGTAGGGGAGGCTTTGAAGAGGACCAACCTTGATTTTAAGCATTTCTATATAGAGATTCCATATACTAATAACTTGAGAAGACTGGTGGATAATTTTGATGACATTATGTCACAAATGCCAAATGAGCCAGAGGGAGAGGAAGCCATTGTAAATAGAGAATCCCCTAAGACAAATACAAAATTGGAGATTGAGCTAGATGAGGAGCAACCATCAGCTTCAACCTAGGTTCCATAAGGAAATACAAGACAACAGACAATGCACATCCCTGAAAAGGTGGTAAGCAGAGCCCTACAAGTAATGCCAAGGAATAGTGAGTATTTTTCTGATATTAGGCAAAATTATTTACACCAAAGGGCTATAGAAGCAGGGAAGGCCTCTACTGATCTTCAAGTTACAGCATCAAGATTGGATGACAGGCTCATTCAATCTAAAAATTTCATGGAAGATGATGATTTCATTAAGTCATCAGAGTTTAAAAATTTTCTTTATAAAATTAAACAAAATGAGCTCACATTGAGACCCATGCTAGGAGAGGATCCAAAGAAGAATAAGGAATTAGTTGAAAAACTAATTGCTTATGATCCTGAGAGTGAAACAATGACCACTGTAGAAGCCAAGGAGTTGGTACATAGGAGTGGTATGATTCTAATAACACATTGGGATATTGAGAAGGCCTTTGTCCTGGATCAAATGAGAAGACAAGACAAGGCCATCAGTTATGAAGCCAGTAGAAGTGAAGGTTTTAAAAGAGGGTCCAGTTTTAATGTAGATACAAAAACTCTAGTAGTATGGAGTGTAGCCTCTAACACTAAGAAGCCCAAAATGATGTATATAGAGGAGCCTGCGTAGGGCAATATGATTGTGTGGACATTGGAGAGCACTACTAGGAAAGAGATTTCCAGCTTGGTTAAACACTTTGCCCTCATGAATGAGGAAAAAGTTGATGAAATTTAGGATAAGCTAGTTACAATGTGTAATGAGTGCCTTGACATTAGAAGAATGTATGAAGAAGAGCACAAAATGAGCCATGTACAGAAGCAAAGAATAGAAGAGTTGGAGGACAAAATTAAAATTTTGGAAATAGAAATAATATCCCTCAAGGAACAACTCAAGACAACAATAGAGGCAAAACATGCACCAAGGCAAGGGGAAGAAAGAAGACACAATGTAGAAGCAGAGGCCTAAACAAAAGAAATACCTATCGGGGTAATAGTGCTAGTGCCTGTGGTCAACATGGAATAAGGAGTTTCTCAATCTAACAGTGCCACAAAGAAAAATGCTTTGATGAATGTATTGAATCATAGAATAAGCATTCTGAAAAGAATATCTCAAGATGCTTATAATGCATTCATTAATCTAAAATCTACAGAATAGATATGCAAGGATGCAATTAAATGGCTTGAGCCAATTTTTCAACAATGGGGGGCATATATACAATTTTTTGACAGGTTGATACCCTTGTTAGCCAAGAAGCTAGATCTCCCAAATAATGTTATTACTGTAAAGGAAGGAATGGATAAAGTGAAAGACTTATTGCAAATCTTCATAGGGAAGCTAGTAGTAATTCAAAGTAAAATGAAAGTATTAACAAGTGGTTTCTATTCTTTAATTCTTTCTATTATTAATCCTGATGACAAGCTAAAAGATTTCAATGAATGGTCTAGCTCTTTTGATTGTATTGTAGACTTGCCATAGGTGGCATCTATTTTCTTGGTTAATATTGATGAATGTGTTTTCAAAGAACTAATTGATACCCTATTCAAGGTTGAAACTGAAATGAGTAGGTTTATCATAGAGGGGAAAGTGATGACTGATTGCAAGTGGCAAAAAACTATTAATGAATTAACAAAAATCAAGGAATGTGAATGGCCCACCAAAAAAGAAATATATTTCTAGGAAGCAATCATAGAAATCAAAGCTTTACCAACAGGGAGTAGTTAAAGAAAAAGACAAAGTTAAAGATTTTATGCTCCAGCTGTCATCTGCAACTATTTTTTGTTTCTTTTTGAATGAGGGTGTCTAGATATATTTGTAAAGGTTTAGTATATTCATTGATTGTAAAAGGACACCTGTCAATCACATTTTCCCTTTTTTTGTTGCAACTCATATTATATAAGTGAGTTTTCAAGGCATTGTGATGGTCTGAAACTTGTAGAACGTTTGTGTGTTTCAAGAGAAGTACATTCAGTCGGTCCAATAGTATGCAGGTGTTTTGAGTTTACCTCCAATTGTACTCTCTGATAACATACTGAAATGATAGAAAAGGAAATCATTTCTGGGTGTTCAATTGGTTTCTATTGGTCATTGTATTAGTAATCTGAAAGGATCATATAAAGGGGTATTTATAGTATATTTGTGTCATCAATTTCTGTCTCCTTTTTATGGGTTTGTCTACTTTGAAGTCATTTTAAATAAGGTTTAATCTGGTTCAATGCAATTTGGATTGGTTGTATGCTGATATCACTATTGCTTTTAATTCAAGGAATGATAGAAATGTTTCAATGAGTCAGTAGGGTTTTTGAGTTTATAGAAAGGATATCTCATAAGAATGGAAATGGGTGATTAGTGAACAAGGATAAATTCTGCTCCTGCATATCAAAACATTTTTAAAATCAAAATCATTTTTCATTCAATTTTTTTCAAAGTTATAAATGCTGGTCAATACTCATTTATATCTATTCTCTTAGTCTTAGGTAGCTACTATTATCAGGAATATTTGTAAATTCAAGGAGAAAGATGACCAGATCTTCTAATAAGGGATGAATACAAGTTTGAGAAAATTAAAAGAAGTGAAGTAAACTACTCATGTAATCGTGGGTAATAGATGAGAATCATAATGAAACTTAAAGAATCTTTACACAATAGTTTACATTAGAATCATCCCTAGGTATACCCACCTTGGTTCTGCATAGCCTAAAGAGTAGGAAACCACCAATGGTTTTGTTAAAGTTGGGTCCAAATGGTTTACTTATGTAGCTGATATTAGGAATTCATTGATCCTTAGGTTATACGAGTGTTATCATTATGGTATTGAACATTTTGTTGTTTAGTAGTTTGAAACACCAACATATACCTCATCCACATTGATTTCATAAGGCAAGTGCTTGAGCCATCTGACCCTAGGAATAGTTGCCTACACATATGTATAATCAACATCAACTAAGAAAGCATCATTTTAGTGTTTCTTCACTAGTGACATAGGAATCCTTAGCCTTTGCTTCATGGATTTCATAAAATCCTCAAAATAACTAGTCATAACTGACTCAAAATTTTCTGCAAGTTGCTCTATCAACTTTACAATTTTCACTATTACTAGTGTATTCATCTTCCACACTACCTTTCCAAATGTGGGAAATGTATTCTACACATAAAATAATATGCAGACCAACAGAGAACCAAATTTGCATAATCCACTTTATTTTTCTTCCTAATGGCCTCCAAGTTTTTAGATAGTTGTTGAAGTTGTAACTCAACAAGTTCATACGTATGGCCTCTTTTGATAATCTTGTATCCTAAATCAACTACCATACAAGATACACTATTCAATCTTCTAGATTGAAAGAATTTGTTAGCAATCACTCTCACTACAAATGTAATTAGGGGATCTAAAATTGAATCAATGGACATCCCTCTCTTGTTCCAGATGAGACCTGTGCTCTTCTCACTTATCTTTTTTGCATCACTTTGCACGCTCTTAAGTATGTCTAGGGTTGGACACCTTGTTACTTAGTTAGTTATTGTCTTCTTGATCTTGATAGGTCCATTTTTGAACCATATGAAGTTGCCATGTATTTTGCTGAGAAGAATCTTTATCCATTCAATTTTGAATACATTAGGGAAATCTAGGGCATAGTTCAACCATTTAGTTTCTACAATTTTTTTCTTCCCTCAAGGCTCCATCTACACAAAGTTTACTATACAAATCTCTTATCTCCATGTCTCCAATAATATTGACTTTACAAGTGTAGCAACACCTGACATCCCCAATCATGAGAACTTGCAATGGTATCATCAATAACATACTATATAGGTTTCCCTTATATGCTATCTTGGTTATTGCTTGGAAAGGTGGTTGTCTTACATGTTTAATAATTGACTGAACATTAAAAACTTCCTTTCCTTCCTTCCTAGTAGTTATAGAATAGAGAGATGCCATTTCAAGTAACTAGGGTTTGCAAAAATCCAAACAACATAACTTAGCACTCGATAAATATCTTTTGAATATTATGAATAATATTGAGTAGTGACTAGATCCAATTCACAAACACTTCAATCTTCTTTCTCAATTTCCTTCTTGCTCTCTTTGATCTCAAATCAATGCAAATGAGTCAAGAAATGACTATTTGACCCTTGAAATTTGGTAATAAATGCTTAATGCTTACACATCTATAAGCTCAGCTATCATAGAATTTTCAACTCTCTTGTCTTACACATGATTTCTACTACACTCGGCTTATATAGAAAACCAAAACAATACTATCATACTTAATAGCTCAACATCAACTAAAATTCCTTTAACACTTAGCAACCACTCTAAAAATTTCTATGCTCGGTAGCAACATAGAAAATTAAAAAACTATAGATTTTCTCTAGTTTCTAACCATTCCATTGCATATTAATTCATGCATATACATACACTTTAGATCTTAGATTCTTAGAACTAATGCATAATATAATTTTGAAATATCAGTCCCATTCATGTCTTTTAATTGCCTAGTTGGAGGTGATGTGATCACCTGATCCATTGGATGAAGTGACCTCATCTACAATTGATGTATTGAAATATTATTTTTTCTTCCATGTCTTGTTCATCTATACTTTTACTTTTTCAACATCGATATTCTCTTTACCCTTGTTGAATTCACTACTTGGTGCTGGTGACCTTGTTGGACAATTTTTGCTTACATGACCAGTCTTCAAACAACTAAAACATGTAGTCTTACTCAACCATCTACTATAATTAGTTTTGAAATGTGTTCTTAAAAAATTCTCAAGAAAATTCCCATACTCTTGACAATAGTGACAACTGTACCTTGTTTTCTAATCCTAATTGTAAGAGTTTCCATTATGGTTTACCTTTTTTTTCTTGGATCATGAGCATTTAGGCTTGGATCTCCACTCATTTGCTTTGTATCCATACTTTTGACAATTGTAGTTGTATCCTTAAAATCTTTGAGTATTCATGCTCTTGGTCCTACATTCATGTGCTTGTTGTCCTTGTTTTTTGCAGTTGTAGAAAACTCCTCTAAATTTGTGCTTAGGGATTTGGTTGACAAATTTTCTCCTACAAACATTAGTTGTATGACCTATCTTTCCTTAATTATGACAAGTGGGTTTGGTTTTCTTACCTTTATTACTCCTTTGTTTATCACTTCTAGATGATTCCCCTTCTTTAGTAGATTTGTAACCCAATCCATTAGTATCATTGATAGGTCTTGGTGATTCCATCAATTTCTCAAAATACTTTATGGCTTTACTTGGCTTATTAATATTTTCTCTTTCACCTCTCAATTCATTTTGTAGTAAGTCATTTTGTGACTTTAGGGTTGTGATGTCAATATCTTTTCCATTTAATTCATGATTAGCAATCATCAATTGATTTATTGTATCCAATTGCATGTTGGAAATCTTTTGTACATATGATGTCTTCTCTTCAATTCTATTATCCAATACTCTTTTGTCTTCTTTAACTTTCTTTCTTAATTTAGTTGTCTCACACAATAGTATTTCTTGTGCTTCTTGTTTTCCTTTAAGGTTTCTAACTTCTTTAGTTAGGGCACCATTCTTTTCCATTAGATCTATAATTGCTTCATCAAAATCTCTAGAGTTGCTTTCTACAAATAGTCCAATGGTGTCAATCTCTTTGTATTGTGTGTCATCTTGTTGAATATCCATCTCTTTCCATCTTTTCAATGAGCACTTCTATTGGAAGAATGAATGCCAATGATACTTCTATGTGGAAGTATTGGAAAAACATGATTAGATCATTACCATGATGATATGTTACATTCATGACTATGTTTGTCATTGATGTCAACATAGCAATTTTCTAGTGGTATTTGACAGAAGAACAACAATAAAGAAGAATTTGGTATGGACAAATAGTTGAGAATTTTCACTAAGTGAGGTTAAAGGGAGATAATACTAAGTATATAGTATATGCAAATAAACTTGAAATGATAAGGTATTTATTCTGGAAGAATTTATGCATGTTTTGGTGAAGATTTTTTTTAGACAAAGTTTACAAAACCATGTTCTAGTAAGCTTGTTATATCTCTTAACAGATTTGTTATTCTAAGAATCCAAAGTTAAAGATGTGAAGAAGAAATTTTGGATATGATGTAGCTAAGCTCACTTATCATAATGTTAAACATATGGAAAGTTATTCAAGTTACAAGGCAAAAGATTAATGTTATCGATTAGTGTAACATGTTTTACAGATTTAGTATAAAGGAAGGGGCATTTTCCTTTATCATGTATGTAATGGATCAATTAGTGCAAGAAGAACAAAGAGAAGAATTCAAAGATAAGCAGAGTAGAGTGAAGGTGAAGGAAACTTCATTGCCGAGATTTTATTGTGTGATCCAAAGTTTGATATCTGGATCTAAAGTTCATGACTTGGTCTACAAGGTCTGATAGTGATTGGTCTAGTTGACAAGAAAATGGAAAGAACCTAAAGCATAGTACAAAAAATTATTCTTCAAGGAATAGTTGAGAGATTAGTTGGATAGTGAGTTCAGTGGTCTTGTCCTAGAAGCTATTTGGACAATGGGTCCTTCTGCCTTCTAAAACTCCTAATAGGGTTGGAATCTTTTAACAAAGATTCAAAGTCTCCTAATAGGGACTCATATGTACTAAATGTTGTGATAGACTCCTAATAAGGTCCATCTTTAACAAGGAATATTTATATTAGTACATCATCTCGTTGGCATCATTCCATTGGGGTTTTCCCTTTGATCAAGGGTTTCCCTAGTTAACAAATTTGGTGTATTTGTGTATGTGCATTTTAGTATGGTTACTATTTACTTTGATTGATTGGTTTAGATTATTTAAGGTTGATAATTATTGTATAACTAATTCACCCCCCCTCTCAATTATATTGGTGGACTATTGTTTCTAACAATTGGTATTAGATCCATGGAAAACATATTTAGAAAGGATAATCTAAATTTAGATGGAACAAATAATGATAGCTAGAAGGAAAAGATGAAGACACATATATTGTGTATGGGTCTAGGATGTTGGATCTTAACAAAATTAGAAAAGATAATCATTTCTGAAAAATATTTAGAAACTTGTATTGAGGAAGAGAGAGAACTTTTCATGTGTGACATGAGAGCTAGAGAAGCACTATTGTCTACACTACATGAAATTGAGTACAACTAGGTAAGATCACTTAATACTTCTCATATTATTTGGAAAGCTTTGGAAAATAGTTTTGAAGGTAATGAACATTATAAGAAATTAAGGCTACAAAGATGGATTTGTGCATTTCAAGATGCTAAAATGATGGAAGATGAATCTATAAGAACATACATAGGTAGGATATTAGAAATTACTATAGGTATTAGATCTCAAGAAGGAACCAAGCAAGATGATGAGATGATATGGAAGATATTGGGAGCATAATGCCACCATTTAATCAAGTTTTTCAAATGATACTATTGGAATTACAAGTAGGAAAGGTAAACTTTTGAGAGGTGGCGGGGGGGGGGGGTGTTGGTGAATTAGGAGTTTAAACTTTGACTCATAAAATTTTCACCATTCATTAGATGCGTTCAATATATAAACTAAAAATAACATGTAAAGTAAATGCATCTAAAACATGTAATTGAACACAAACATAACACTTGATATGATTACCTAGAAACCCTCCAAGTGAGAAGGTAAAACAAGGGTGGGAATGGCACTCATAAATCTTTACTCCTATAGTAATAGTAAAATGTAGCCAGTTAAGGTTATAATGGTTCGATAATGAAACATGATCTACCTTGTAAATGGCCTGCCCTGTTAAAGGCTTACAAAGACTATTAAGTCTCACCATGTTAGAGGATTTCAGCACCCTATTAGAAGTGTGCTTGGATAAAGCACTTTAGATTATTCACTTGGAATGCCACCCCATTAAAGGATTTGGTAAATCTTGTTAGGAATAGTTTGCCTAGGAGATTTAACTAAAATCACCTATTAAAATGTCTTAGCATAGATCTTGTTATTGGCACTTACTTGCCTAATAATAGATTAATTCTACATAATGCCCTTCATGATCCTGTATGATCAGATGTATCAATGTTGTATCCTCTATCTTCTATTCTTCACCTAACTGAATTCACTCTTACTACTAAGTCACCTTGAATGCTCTACAAACTATCTTGTTCACTCCTTCAATTCAATCATTCACCCCTTTGTTACATTGTTTTCCTTACAAAAAGTTTAGGGCTTTGTTCTCCTTAAAAATACTTTTGTGGCTCATGGTTAGGTATGAATCTACTACTAAGATTTATCCATTTTGCCGCTCAAACCTTCCTATTTTCTAATTGGCCACATGTAATTGCATAGTGAACCCACATTTAGATTCATCCTTATCTCCAAAAGATCGAGATCTATCCTTAAGTTGGCTTCAAAATAGTTTACATAATTATTTGTGCCATACCAAACAAATATGTCAAAATTGAGTCACTTGACATTTGATGTTACTAATGCTTGACATACATTATAATTCTACTTCTGACTCAACACCTGAACTGGTTGGCATCAACTATTTACTCGACACTTGAATCACTCGGCATGGTCTATCTACTCAACACCTAAGTGACTTGACACTCACTGAAACTTGACATGGTCTAATGTTTACATGTTTTACTTGACATGCATTATTGGTTTGGCATGAACCAAGTAAATGACTTAAGTGTGTTCACACTCAATTTTCAAAACCAATCTGACATCAACAATCTCCCCCTTTCACATGAGAGTAAAAAACACTTGAATAAACATAATCAATTTAATCTTCTTGAGTATAACATATCCATGACTCGGCTTATATACAAAACTTCAAAATTTCAAAATTTTGTAATAACCTATATACCTCAAAATTTATAAGTCACCCTGAGTTAATATGTTTTTTTTAAATCCAAAATCTGCTCTCCATTCTGAGTAGATTTGTTTCTACTGATACTCTTTGACTTCAATGCACTTATGTTGCTATGTTGTTCTATTTCTATCTCTTTTATTGCTCCCCGTTTCTTTATTCTCTCCCATTTTTGTTGTCTCCTGCTTGCACTATCTCCTTCTCCTTCTTGCACTGTCTCCTCCTTGCACTATTCTCCCCCTTTGCTTACATTCTTTCCCTTTTTGATACTTATGTAAAATGGGCTATACACTTATAGTGTATTTATCCAAAAAGGATATATGGACTTTCATGATGATTTTAAGAGCTACATCCCAGTTGTCACATGCAACATCCAATGACTTGAGTTGGATAGCTAGCTCTACTGGAAGGTGTACTAGGCCATCTAGAGTAGAAAGATAGGGATCTTTCTTTAGTAGAGTTTCTGCATAACCTAGTTCCTTGTGGAATATTTCCATGTGTGGGGTGAGGGAGGCCTAAATATTTTTCAATTTGGCTCTTATGTTAGCCTCTTCTACTATTAACACAACTAATTAACTCTATGATTGAAGTAATGTATGAAAATGTTTCTCACTCTGAGCTAGTTTCTGAGGTAGCTATGTACTTGAAATGTTTAGATTCCTCTCTAGGCTTCAAATATGATGTTTGTTCTCTTGGGTGTAGAGTGTGGGGTCACACAATTTGGTGTACAGTGAGAAGAAATTATCAAGTACCTTCTTCACATCCTCAACCTTTGTTGCCAGTGCTACTTGAGTTAGTGCTATCTCACCAGATATCTTCTCATTGACCTTGCTCTAGATTTCTTTTTTGACCACTCTAAAAGTTTAGCACTTGTATCAATGTCATCATTGTTGACCTTTTCCAGAATATCTAATAATTATTCTAATAGTGGCTTTTTCTCTTTAGGATTAGGAAATTTCAATGCATCTAAAAAGATATATTTAATTTCTTGTAGTGCTTTCTTTTGCCTATATTATTTCCTAAGCATTTCTTGATGCTTCTTCTTCTCTAACACTTGTTGCAAAATGCTTATTTGATCTATTGTTATGTTATCATAATAAAAATTAGGAATAACTATTTCTTCATCTATAAGTGATATCACCATAGTGAGTTACCTTATCAACTTTGAAGAGCATGAGCCTAGCACTAAGATTTGTAGGGGTATAGCTTTCATGCTTAGCTTCTGAAGGACTTTTATAAGAGAAGATCTAGATGTTGGTATAGATACCAATACTTGGATGTCGTCCTACTCCTTTACTTTAGGTGATTTGTCTTATTCTTCAAGCTTGTCTTGATCTATGGCAATGACTTGACTTGACCTAGTGTTTGTACTTTAGGTACAAATACATCTATCTGTTCTATTTTGTCTTCTTCCTTCTTTTCAATAGTAACAAATTTATCACTTGGGTCAACTTTGATACTAATATAAACCTTAGAAAATTTATCTACTATTGTTTGTTGGAGGTTGTACTTGAGTAACTAAAGGGATAAGGGAAGGTGGTTCTTGTGGATTCACCTTGTTCCTTGTGATATCAACTACTACCTTTTGGAGCTCATCTACACTAACCAATATTGGATTTTCACATAACTTTTATTTTAGTGTAGATTGGTCTAATATCTTCTTCAAATCATTTGTAGTTAAAGGGTTTATGTTCTGAGCTGAAACATTAGAGACATCCTTGACAATTATAGTTTCTATAGTTGCACTAGTCTCATGAGGGGGATTGACACTTGACATTTGTGTGTATTGCACACTCTATTGCTCTTGTTGTTGTTCATCTATTATTGTGTCATCATCTTTCCTTTGTATTTCCTCCTCAATGGTATTTTTTTTTTCTTTGTCATCTTCCTTGTCATCATCATCATTCCTACCCTCAAAGGGGTCCTCTTCTCCTTGTTTCAAAGTTGTCAATCTATAGATTAGTTTCCACATTTGAGTGGATTTCTTTAGAACATCTTCAATGTTATTTTGAAGAATGATAAAGGTGCTATATTTTGGTGCAAACCTTCCTCCATATTTCTTTTTTACCTTGGCATGTTTTCCTTTTGTCAATTCTAGCATTACCTAGGCTAATGTTGATTCTCTAATCTATTTTTCCAAATTTAAACAGTAATGCCACTTTTGTTCAACAATGTCATATAGGCCCTTTGGTATAGAGTTATCAAATTTAAGTGTAGTGTTTTTAAATTTAGACATCATTGCATACATTGCTTCTTCCACTTGATTTTTCTTTTCTCTTTCAAGTTTCTCAAAATTAATACTCTTTAAACCAAATAAAGCTACATTATTTTTGACATTCTCACATATATTTTCAAGATCAGATTATGGTTTGTGTCTTACCATTCTAAATTGGCTTGTATCTTCTAATATAATTCTTTCTTCATCTGAGTTAGGCTATGCAACATATTTTCTTCTTTGTTTCTTCTGCACTTGGCCTCCTTGTTCTTTAGCCTTAGTCTTTTCCTTGGCCTTATCTATTCTTTCTTTGGTAATAGGAATTGTTGGCTTGGCTAGGCTTGGCTTTGCAATTTTTTTTGCCTTAGTCATAGGTTGTGCCTTAGCCTTTCTCTTCTTTGGCTCGACATCTGTTGGTGCTTCCTAGGCTTCCTCTCCCTCAACACCTTCTATTCTCTCTTCTTCCTTGTTCTCTCCCATGTCTTGAGTCAATGCAAGGGGTACTTGGTTTGTTCTTGCTCTTCCTCTTCATCCTCTTCATCTTCTTCCTCTTCTTCCTCACCTGCACCTTCACCAAATTTAGCCTTTAGCTTCTTTACCAGCTTATCTTTCTTCTTAGGTGTGTAGGTAGTTTTTAACTCCATTTCAATATTTGATTTCATCACATCATAATTACTAAATATTTTTTCACTTTTTTTAATTTCCTTTGCTAGGAGTGTAGTGATTGCTACTAATGCTTCATCAACATTGATCTCATATCTAAGTGGCCTTAACCATCTAACCCTTAGTATGGTAGCTTGCACATATGTATAGTCAGCATCAACAAGAAAGCATATATCATTGCAATGTTTCTCAACCAAAGAAACTGGTATCCTTATCCTTTGCTTTATTGAATTCTTAAAGTCTTCAAAGTAGCTAGTCATCAATGTCTCAAAGTTTTTTCCCATCTATTCAATGTACTCATCTATCTAAACAACAACTAACCTATTTGTTTTCCATCCAACTATACCAAAGGATGGGAATGTATTCTGTACAAAAAATAATATGCAAACAAGTATTGATCTAAATTTGCATTGTGTACTTTTGGTTTTCCTTATAGCTCCAAGGTTTTCCATTAGTTGTTGCAGTTAAAGCTCAACTAGATCACAATTATGATCTTTCTTGACAATTTTGTATACCACATCCACTGCAATATAAGGTACACTATTCAATTTTCTAGATTGATGAAACTTGTGAGAAATAACCTTTACTACAAAGTTTATCAATGGATCAGTTATAGTGTCTATGTTCATCCCTCTTTTATTCTATTTAGCTCCTATATTCTTCTCTTCAAAATCATGTCGTAGAGTCTTGGTCTAATATAGGGTTGGGTAGCCAATTATCTCATGAATTATTCTCTTTGATATATTAATTGGTCCTCCTTCTAGCCACAATGATCCATTTTGTATTTAGCTTAACACAATCTTAATCCATTTAGTTTTGAATATAGCGGGGAAATCTAGGGCATGCATCAAACCCTTCGTTTCAATGATTTTGAACTCTTCCTTTAGAACATTGTTTTCACACAATCTCCCATAGGCTTATTTGATTTCTATATCTCCTATTCCTCCTATCTTACAATTGTAATATTTTCTAACATCTTGAATCATAATAACTTTGGGCAGGATCATTAAAAGTGTGCCAGAGGGATCTTGTTTGTGTGCTATGTCAGGGATGGCCTTGAAAATGGGTTGTTTAAGCTTGTTACTGACAAGCTAAACATTTAAAACCTCTTTTCCTTCTATGTTCCTCAAACTAGATGCCATTTGAAAAACTAGGGTTTATGCAAATATAAATTGCATAGCTCAGCTTGTGGTAAATACCTTATAAATCTTGGAAAGCTAGTGTGAAATCGTCACTTAGATCTTCATGAATGCTATGAATAAGTTTCTAAATCACCTTCTATTTTTCTTGCTCTTAATCAAATCTATAATGATGAATAATGAGTGAAAAATGACCATATACCCTTCAAAACCTTGCATTTAATGCTTGGTGTTTATATAACTATAAACTTAGCATCTATTGATATTACGATCACTTAGCGGCTACTATAAACTCAACATTAATTGACTAGTCTGGCAACTCGATATCAATTAGTATTTTGCTTGGTATCTATTGAGAACTTTCCATGCTTGGAAACAACATGAAAACTTAAATATTTAATCTTGAATTTTTAACATCTTACATCTTTATTATGCTAATATAGTCCTTTTAGTAATAACTTCTTTTGGAACTGATGTATGATATAATACTTGAGTATTAGTCCCTCATACCTCTTATTTTCTTAGTTTGATGAGGTGTGACCACTTGACCTATTAGGTGAAGTGATCCCTTCTCCATTTGATTTACTACAACCATTTTTCTTTTTCTATGTCTTGCTCATCTCATCTTTGATGTGTTCAACATCTGCCTTGTCTTTTCCTTTGTCAAATTCACAATTGGGTGCCTTTGACCTAGTTGGACAATGTTTACTGATGTGACCAATTTTCAAATAGCTAAAACATGTAGTTTGACTTTGGCTTTATCTTCTATGGCTTTCTTCTTTTTTTTAGTTACCTCACATAGCATCATGGCTTGAGATTCTTGTTCTAGCTTGATATTCTTGTTCTAGCTTGAGATTTCTAATCTCCTTAGCTTGTACTCTATTCTTTTCAATCAGATCTATAATTGTTGCATCAAGTTCATTGGAGTTAGCACTGGCAAATAACTTGGTGGTGTCGATCTCTTTGTATTGTGTGTCATTCTCTGCACAATCAATCTCTTTCCTTCTCTTTAAGGATTTCCTTAACTCTTCTCTAGCCTTGTTAAGTTGATGTAGGATAAGTTGTATCTCAATTCCTTGATTCTGAATAATCTTTCACAATTTTTAGACTTCAATTTCAAGATCTTGCCTCTAAGTTGTGAAGCTTCTCCTTTTGAGAACTAGGCTCTAATACCAGTTGTTGGAATTACAAGTAGGAAAGGTAAAATTCTAACAGGGGGGATAAATTGGGAGTTTATACTTTGACCCATAAAATTTTCACCTTTCATTAGATGCATTTAATATATAAACTAAGAATAACATGTAAAGTAAATGCATCTAAATCATGTTATCAAACACACACATAACACCATATATGATTACCCAGAAACCCTCCAAGTGAGAAGGTAAAACAAGGGTGGGAATGAAACCCATAAATCTTTACTTGTATAGTAATAAAGTGTAGCCAATTAAGGTTATAATGGTTTGATAATGAAACATGATCTACCCTATAAAAGGCCTACCCTGTTAAAGGCTTACAAAGACTATTATGTCTCACCTTGTTAGAGCATTTCAACACCCTGTTAGAAGTGTGCCTAGTTAAATGACTTTAGGTCATTCACTTGGAATGCCACCCTATTAAAAGATTTGGTAAAGCCTATTAGGACTACTCTTCCTAGGAGATTTAACTGAAATCACCTATTAAAATGTCTTAGCATAGATCTTGTGATTGGCACTTACTTGCTTGATAATAGATCAACTTTGCACAATGTCCTTCTTGATCTTGTATGATTAGATGTATCAATGTTGTATCCTATATCCTTTGTTCTTCACTTAACTGATACTACAATTCACTCTTATTGCTAAGTTAGCTTGAATGCTCTACAAACTATCTTGTTCACTCTTTCAATTCAATCATTCACCCCCTTGTTACATTGTTTTCCTTACAAAAAGTTTAGTGCTTTGTTCTCCTTAAAAATACTTTGGTGGATTAGGGTTAGGTATGAATCTATAGCTGAAATTCATCCATTTCACAACTTAAACCTTCCTATTTTCTGATTGGCTACATGTAATTGTATAGGGAATCTACATATAGACTTTTCCTTATCTCCAAAATATCAAGATCTATCCTTAAGTTGGCTTGAAAATGATTTACATGATTTTTTATGCCATAACAAAAAAAATGTAAAAACTATGTCACTTCGCATATGAAGTTACTAATGCTCAACATACATTGTAATTTTTCTTCTGATGCAACACTTGAACTACTTGCCATCAACTATTTACTCGAGACTTGAATCACTTGGCATGGTCTACTTGCTTGGCACCTAAGTGACTCGACACTCATTGCAACTCTGCATGGTCTAATGTTTACATGTTGTAATCAACATGCATTACTAGTTCAACATGAACTAAGTAAATAACTTAAGTATATTGACACTCAATTGTCAAAACCAATCTGAGATCAATAGATATACTTGTTGGTCTCTTGTAATAAAAATTTCACAAAGGAAACATTGCTTGGGAGACCTTAAGTAGATGAGAATGAGCTTAGACAATCCAGAGCATTATCTAGAATAGAAACAACTTTTAGTACTCTAAATATTCAACCTAGTTTATTGAGGAGTATCAGTGCTAAAGGAGACTTTGCTAGTAGTAATAAATTTGATGAAGACAAAAAGATAGAAGAAGGAGTAGCCCTTTTGGTAAAAAGAGAAAAGGATGGTAAGAAAATTTTTAAATGTTGGACTTGTAATGAGTTTCGTCATTATGCACATAAGTGTCCTAAAATAGAGAAAAAATATAGAGTAAATTTCAATCCTAGAAGAGATAGAGAGTGTTTGTATGCAAATGAAGAAGATAATTCCAATGAACAAGCAATAATTGCTAGTGATGATGAAATAGAATTTGTAGCTATTAAAGAAGAAATTCTAGAGAAAATGCCTTTGGTATCATAGGTTGAAAAGAAATCTAATTGGATAATTGATAGTGGTTATTCACATCATATGACTGGTGATATGAACAAGTTTGTTGACTTCAAAAGTCATCATAGAGGCATTGTCAGAGTTCAACACAATGCAACATGCCATGTCAAAGGTATTGAATCTATAACTCTTGATGGTAAGACTAACATTGAGGATGTATATTTTGTTGATGGTTTGAAATATAATCTTCTGATTATTGCACAACTAGTGGATAAAGGTTATTAGTTACAATTCATAGAGAAGACATGCATGATCAAAGATAAAGATGGAAAGGTAATTGCAATAGGAACCAGATCTAGAGGTAATGTATTTCAGCAAAATCCTACTAAAATGACATGTTTGGTTGTAAAGGTAGATGATGGTTAGTTATGGAAGAAGAGATTTTGTCATATAAACTTTGACAACATTGTCAAAACTAGTAGTATGTTTGCAGTTAGAGATTTGCCTAAAATTGTAAAGCCTACTAACACAATTTACAAGGATTGTGTATTGAAAGAGCATAACAAAACTTCTTTTCCTAGCAAGAAGTTTACTACTATAGCAAAGTTGGAGATTGTACTTACAAATATTAGTAGCCCTACAAAGACTAAAGGATTCTATGGTAAAAGTTATTTCATGATTTTAGTTGATGACTTTTCTAGAATGATGTGGGTTGTATTTCTTGAAGAAAAATATGAGGCATTTGATAAGTTCAAGATATTTAAGAATAAAGTTGAGAATGAATCAGGTATGAAGATTAAATGTTTAAGATTAGATAGAGGAGGATAATTTACTTCAAATGAGTTTAACATCTTTTGTGAAGCTAATGGAATCAAAAGATAGTTATCAGCTTTGAGAACCCCTAAACAAATTAGCATTGTAGAGTGAAGAAACAAATTAGTAACAGAAGCAACAAGAGATATGTTAGTTGAGAATGATGTATCCAAGATATTTTGGAAAGAAGCTATGAATACAATAGTCTACACTATAAACATAATGCAAGTCATGAAAGACACAAACAAGATCCCTTATGAGCTATGGTTTGGTCACTCACCCACAAGTAAGTATTTCTAAATTTTTGGTAGCAAATATTATATAAAAAAAGATGATGATATTGATAAGTTTTATGCTAGAAGTGATGAAGGCATCTTTCTTGGTTTTTCATTGAAAATCAAGGCCTATAGATGTTATCATTTGAGAACTATGACTATTGTTGAAAGTGCAAATGTAAAAGTTGATAAGAAATTTAGGATACAAGAAAGAATATGTTGTTACTAAACCAAGGAATGATGAATTATTCTTTGAGACTAACAATAATTTGCAAAGTGAAAGAGATCTAAAAAAGGAACAAAGCTAAGATTTGAGATGATAACACCTACTTCTAGTAAGAATATTACAAAGAATCGTCCACCCAAATAGATCATTGAAAGTAGAGACAAAGGTGTGATGACAAGAAGTAGAATCAATGAAGAACTATGTTTGATATCTCAAGTTGAACAAAAGAATGTAGATGAAGCATGTAAAGATGACTATTGGAAGCAAGCTATGAAAGAAGAATTGGATTAGATAGTGAAAAATAAGACATAGGAATTGGTTCCCAGAGCAACAGATAATAATGTAATAGGAACATAATGGGTATTCAAGAACAAGATGAATGAACAAGGTGAAGTTGTAAGTAACAAAGAAAGATTGATATGTAATGTTTACTCACAATAATAAGGAATAGACTATGAAAAAACCTATTCTCCTATAGAAATAATAGAAGTAAGAAGGTTATTCTTAGCTTATGCAACACATAAGAAATTCAAAGTGTATTAGATAGATATCAAGTTAGCATTTTTGAATGGAGAACTTGAAGAAGAGGTATACATAGAACAACCTGAAGGTTTTCTTGTAATAGATGACAAGTACATAATATGAAAATTGAAGAAAGCATTGTATGGCTTGAAGCAAGCACCTAGAACTTGGTATGCAAGGTTGGACAAGCATTTAAAAAAACTTAGATTTAGAAAAGGTATGGCAGATAGTAATCCATACTCAAAAGAAATCTATGATGGATTGATGATTTTGGTAATATTTTTTGATGATATCATATTTGGAGGAAATGATGATGAAAGTGACAATTTTGCAGAAGAAATGAAGAAGGAATTTGAAATGAGCATGATAGGAGAAATGAAATATTTCCTAGGATTACAAATTATGCAGGACAAAGAAGGAATCTTTATTTCTTCAACTAAATATTTGAAAGATCTATTGAAAAGGTTTGGTTTGGAAACATGTAAACCCATTGAAACACCTATGGTAACTAGATAGAAGTTATCTACAAAGGATGAGACACCTACTATTGAGTAGAAGAAGTATAGATCTATGATTCGAGGATTGTAATATTTGACTCACATAAGGCTAGATATAGAAAATGCTGTTGGAATTGTTGCAAGATTTCAAGTTGATCCTAGAGAATCACATTATACAACAATCAAAAGGATATTTAGATAGCTAAAAGGCACAATAGATTTTGGATTGTGGTATGATAGATCTATTAATGATTTCACTTTATATGCTTGTACTGATGCTGATTGGGTAGATAGTATAGATGACAAAAAGAGCACCAGTGGTGGAGCCTTCTTTCTTGGAGGAAGATTGGTTTCTTAATTAAGCAAGAAGTAGGACTATACCTCACAAAGTACAATAGAAGTAGAATATGGTGTAGCAACAAAAAATTGTAATCAAGTTGTTTAGATGAAGCTGATGCTAAAGGATATAAGGATATAATTTAGTGAACCTATTGTCATACATTGTGACAACACAAACATAGTGAATATGTCTAAGAATCTAGTGTTGCATTATAAGACTAAGCACATTTCTATCAAATATCACGAGAAAGTTGCAGAAAAGGAAATTAGATTGGAGTATGTAAGCACCAAAGAGAAGATTGTAGATATTTTCACCAAGCCTCTTCCCAAAGAGACTTGTGAGTATTTGTGATGTATGCTAGGGGTTATGCCTCTTTCCTACATTAGAGTAGATGTTACAAGAGTGCATTAGTCTAGTGTAACAGAGAAATATTGTTTGTCTAGATTGAATGTTCATGCTTCCTATATGAGGGAGTATCTATGATGGATAGAGTCATCTAGGACTCTTGTTGGATGTTGTTTTTGAACAATGTCTTTGGACACTTGAGCAAGTTAGATACAATTGTTGTAGAGATTGATGGTTGCTAAAACCTTTGACATTGATGTCAATGGGGGATAAGTTACAACATGAAAAATATTTTGAGCATGGAAAAATAGTTTGATATAAAGCAAATTAAGGTATATCAATGAGGGAGAATGATGGATGAAGAGGATTTAAAAAGAACAATCTTTTACAGTTGTTATTTTTGGATCGGGCATTAATAATCTCCCTCTTTAGCATTGATGGAAAACCAATACCAACAACAATACCAAAAGAAAATAAATCTTTGAAATTTCTCCCTCTATCAATGTAATAAATGGCCTTCCTCTATGTAGGGTAGTGTGAGCTTTAAGAAGTTCATTTAGAGCTTGTTTCATTGCTGGAATATGATTTTAGAATTGGCATTTAGAATCCTTGATTTGTGATTCTAGAACTTGAAATCTAGATTATGGTTTTGGGAATTTTATTTAGGATTGTTTGGTTCACCAAGAATTCATTATGAGAATACACATTTCCTCTATTTGGTTGCACATTTTTGGAATTGGAATACTAACATACATAAATTTCTTTTAAGATAAATGAAATGTGTTTTAAATACATTAATTTTAGCATGATTTAAAATGTGATTAAAATGTACCATACACACTATTATTGGTAAAATTGTGGTAGACACTGAAAATACAATTATACCAAACAAATTTAAAATTGAATCTCTTTTATTTTAACTATGAATAATATTGGACAATAATATATAATCTATTTCAAATTTTGACAAGAAAATAGTTATTAAAAAATGGTACACATATGTCTATGAGAAGTGTAGAGAAATTGTTAAATGGAATTGAAGGTTAAAATAATATTATTGTTCAAATCTAGAAAAATATAGTTAGAAAACTTAGGTGTATGAAATTATGACGGTAAATTTACAAATATTGATGTAGGAGCATCTTGGGTGCAAGATCATTCTTGCATCACCCAAAAATATTTTCTTTTCAGTCTTTACTATTTTAATAGGTTACTATTTATGGGAACTTGCTATTTTTACTAAGTTTGTCATAAGAGCTCAAAATATTGTCATTTTCTACATGAAGGTTCATTTTATATTGTAACCATACCATAAAAATCTCATTGCTCCAACTTAAGTATCCGAGAATTTATCGTAGATTTTCAATGGAAAAATTTATAGAAAAATCTTTAGGCTCATTGTTGGAGGCCTTAGAGTGCCCAGATGAGGTCTGAAAACTGGATGAAAGGGCACTAGCATGATTCCATGCCTATAGATCAGGAGATGTGTTTCTTAAAAGTGGTTATAATAGCTAATCGGAGCAACAGTTTGAGACCTATGACCTTCCAAAGTTGGGCTACCCAAAATATCTAAAATAATTGTCAAAGATGTATTTGGCTAACTCTATACATATTGTTAGTGTCTATTGGCCATAGGTATTAAGTTTAAATGTCTAGATCCTTCCTAGGTGGCATAAAATTTCCTATTTAAGAAAGGCCCAAACATTTTCTATGATAGCTTTGGGTGGTAGTACATAGCTTAGTCTTGCAGATCATTGTTGCCCATGTGGGCTAGCATATTGTACTTATAAATTCTATAATTCCACATTTACAACACAAATAATAAGTCCATATTTTGTTCTCACATTTTTTGTTGTTTCTTTGTTTCTATTATGTGTTTATGGTATTAAGGGGAGAACCCTTCATCAAGTGGTATCAGAGCTAGAGTTCTTGAGTGTGTGGATAGATCACCGATTGTGAGGTAGTTCACACTAGGACTATGGTTTGGCTACGCATGTAGATAGATTGCTGATTGTGAGGTAGTTTGCGCTAGGTTTTTAGTAGAAGCATGAAAAATGCCTCCAAAGAGAGCATGGAAGAAGAGTTGTAGGTGTTTCACTTGAGGGTTTTAGAGCCCTCTAAAGAGAAATACAAGCATTAGAAGAACAAATGCATAGAGGAATAAATCTTCCTATAAGAGATGAAAGCAAGGATGAGGATAAAGTTGAAGAAAATGTCAAAGTAGAGGTAGTTCTAAACCTAGTAGAAGAGAGGCTTTTTAGGGCCATCTCCAAGATTAGAAAAAGACCTAAGTTTGAGGTTCCTACATTTTCAAGAAATCTTAACCTAGAGGAGCTGATCGATTGGAACATTGAACTAGACAAGCACTTTGAGTATGAAGATATTGAGGAACCTAATAGGGTCAAATTTGCAAAGGAAAAATTGAAAGGACATGCGAAGATCTAGTGGGAGGAGGTTCAATTAGAGTAGAATAGAAAGGGAAAGGAAAAAATCACCAGATGGGAATGGATAATAGCTAAACTAAAGTGACAATTCATTGTTATGGATTATGATATTGATCTATTAAGGAAAATGCAAGGGTTGAAGCATGTAGGAAAATATTTTCAAGAGTATACCGAAGAGTTCTACCAAGTTCTCATGAGAACTGGCCATATAGAAGCTAATAAGGAGAAAGTGGCCCATTATCTTTATGGGTTAAGGCCAAGCATATAGGAAAATCTAAGTCTGGTTTGAATGAATAGTATTGAGGAGGCATACTAGTTTTCCCTAGGAGTTGAGGAAAAATTAAGCAAACAGTTTGACAACAAGAATAGTGGAAGAGGTCACGATACAAGATTTGGAAAATGATCTTATAGTGACCATAATGATGATTAGAAGAACAAGGATGAGGCTAAAGTAACAATTAGAACCAAAGGAGAAATAATTCCAATCATTTCCATGATAAGAACAATAAAGATCAGAGAGTAAGAGGTAGATGACAAGGAGCTGGAAGAGGAGGCTTTCGTGGGAAATGTTTTCATTATAGAGAAGAAGGGAATAGAGCATTTGAACGTACTTAGCACCAAGGAAGGGTAGATTGAAGAATAAAAGGCCATGCCAGAGTTGCACATGTTGATGAAGATGCCAAATCATCACACTCTAAAGATGTTGAAAGAGAAGTCCTAGTTAATAGAAGAGTCCTAGCGAGTAGTGAGAATAAATCTAATCAAAGAAAGATCTTGTTTCAAACAAGGTGCAAATGCGAAGATAAGTGTTGTGATTTGATCATTAATGGTGGAAGTACTAACAATCTAGTGTCAGAAATGATGGTCACTAAGTTGAAGCTAAAGAGACAGAAACACCTGCATCCATACCATATTGCTTGGGTGCAAGATGACCACAAGGTCATGGTCCATGAGTAGTACTCAGTGAAGTTAAAGATTAGAAGCTACTAAGATGAGGTAATATGTGATATCATACCTATGGACATATGTCATATGTTTCTAGGTAGGTCTGGTAGTTTGAAAAACATGTTGTACATGATGGGAAAGAAAATACCTACACGTTAACCAAGGATAGAGTGAAACATAAGTTAAAGCCATTGAAGGAGAAAGAATAAAAGGTATGTTGTGCTTCCAGAATATGTTTTGTTGATGGAAAATAGTTTCTCAAAGGTATGAAGCATGAGCATGTGTGTTTTGCTATAATTCCAAAATATAGTAAAGAAGAAATAGAGGAGGTACTTGAAAAAGTTGCAAATATGTTGGGAGAGTTTTCTGATATTGTATTAGATAATGTACCTAATGGATTGCCCCCAATGAGAAATATCAATCACTAGATAGATTTGGTTCTAGGAGCTATTTTTCCAAACAAGGCAATGCACATAATCACACTGGTAAAAAGTGAAGAGTTGAATAGACAAGTTCATGAGTTGTTGCAGAAGGGGTTGATTCAAGAGAGTCAGAGTCCATGTGTTGTACTAGAATTATTAGCACCATATAAGAATAGAGAATGGAGTATGTGAACATATTCTTGCACTATCAAAAAGATCACAATCAACTATAGATTTCCATTATTGAGGATGGATGATATTATGGACTATTTGAGTGGAGTTGAGTATTTCACAAACATAGATATGAAGAGTGGGTAACATCAAATTTGTATTAGATAAGGTGATGATTGGAAGATTACTTTCAAGACAAAAGAAGGACTGTATGAGTGGTTAGTCATGCTTTTTGGGCTAACCAATACACCAAGCACTTTTATGAGGCTCATGAATGAGGTACTGAAGGAATTTTTGGGTAATTTTGTCATTTTTTACCTCGATGATATTTTGATCTTTATTAAGACATTGGAGAAGCATTTGATTCATATTCACAAGGTATTTGATAAATTGAGGGAAGACAAGTTGTTGATAAACCTAAAGAAGTGCAATTTTGTGAAGGATTTGGTGTACCTATATAACCATACCAAGTGTATTATCCTAACTATTTTTGAGAGATTCCAAAACTAAAAATTTAATCTCTAGTTGAACAACTTATTCAACTAGACTTTATGTTGTAGAGAGATGGGAATCTCAGCTTGTCATCTCCTTAGCTAATTCTAGGTGTCACTGCATTACCTCTAAATGAGGTATCAACATGGATTGAATAGAAACCAACTCACCTCTCATGTGTCCATCCGTGGCTTTTAATTTAGGAAATCACCCTTGGGAAAAAATTAACTATCAAAATGAGTAGAGATTCAACTTGCATCCATGCTCAAAGAATTTCCTATAAACTTCAAGTCTAGCTACAATTTCTCAATCTAATCTTGAATATCTTGTGTGAACCTTGGTACATCACACAACATTTTATACAAAATTTAAATATTCTTTGCAACTTCCTCTATATTATGTACAAGGTTAGAAAGTTCAACTTTCCTTATAGAAATCTCAGTTGACACTTTCTCAAGAACATATTTCTCAAATTTCTTCTCAAACTAGTACAATAATTTCTCATTCACCTCAATGTCATCATTGTTAACCTTCTCAATAATTTGAAATAACTAGTCTATAAGAGGTGTCTTCTCATTAATACATTTGATATCAAATGCATCAATAAAAATATCCTTGATCTAATGCAATACTTGCCTTTTTACACTTTCCTTTTTCATTTCTTCTTACTTTGTCTTCCTGGACAATATAGGTTCCAAAATCTATAAATGGTCAAGAGTCATATTTTTAGGACCAAATTTGGGAATTACTATTACCTCATCTAGTATCACTCTCTTTCCAAGTGACTTGACCTTCTTCATTTTTTTTCCTTAGGTGCACTAGCTCTTGAGTCATTCAGTTCTTGCTCACATGTCCAATTCTATAACAACTATAGAAAAATAAGCTTCCAATCATCCAAATTTTATATTTACCTTTGAAATATTTCCATATGAAATTTTTTACACCATGACCATAATCACCATATTAATGATAGTTTCTCCATGTACTATAATCCTAGATATATTAATTACCTTTCTTAGGTACGTGCCTTTGCTTCTTGGATGTCTCTTTGCCTTAGATTTGCATTCTTGAGCTCTCTGTCCATATTTTTGACAATCATAGCAATGACCTTCAAATCTAGGTAAAACTTTTGTAGTTCTAGCTTTGGATATAAACCCATGCTTGATATCCTTTCTTCTTGTAGTTAAAACAATATTCGTTAAATTTTGCTTTAGGATTTTACTTACCATTCTTGGTTCTACAAATATTTATTATATGTCTTGGTTTCCACAATGATGAAATTTAGGTGTGTTTTTCTTTGGCTTTACATTCCTTTTTTCTCTACTCTTTGAAGATTCTCCTTCCTCAAATAGGTTCTTGGTATAGCATAGACTAGATGTATCACTGGTTATTCTTTGTGATCTCATCAACCCTTCATAATATCTCATAGAGTCTTTAGGTTTATTCAACCTTGCATCAATGAATTCCTTTTCATGTTTTAGTTCATTCCTTAGATGCCAAATCTTAGATTTTAATTTTTCAATATCTACATCCTTTCTATTAAACTCTCGAGTTGTAAGGAGTAGCCTATTGGCCATATCAAACTAATTTTGAGTAAGCCTTTACACTTCACTATTCTTGTCATCAAGTCTTGTAGACATATGATCTTTATCCTCATCATCTTTCTTTTTTTGTTCAATCACTTCACACAACCTTACTGACTAGATTTCATGTTCTCTCTTTAGTAATCTTACCTCTTCATTCGGTGTGTTATTTCTCTCCAATCGATCTATTATTTTTTCATCATTTTTGTTAGAATTTTCATCATCAAGTAGTCCTTCAATGTCATATTCTTGATATAGAGTGTCATTCTATTGGATAGCCAATTCCTTTCTTATATTCAAGGATTTATTCAAATCATCTCTTACTGCTTCAAGATGCTATAGTATGATCTGTATGTCAATCTTTTGATTCTTAATTCTCTTTCCCACCATATAAGGCTCCATCTCCAAGATTGCAACTGTCATGTGGTTAGACTTATTCTAAGAGAATAGAGTTCTAATACCGATCTTAGAAGTCTTATTGGGAAAACAATATGTTGAGGGTGGGTGGGGGGAGGGCATGGGGGTGAATCCTGATCTATAAAAACTTCTATCTCTTGAAACAAATCAAATGTATTCACCATTAATCCATCTCATATTAGCATCATGAGTCATATAACCATAAACTAGATTAGATCTAACTATCAATCACATGCATAAAAAATGAAATTAAATGTAAACACATAACACAAAGATTTGGTTACCCAAAAACCCTCCAAGGTGAAGGTAAAACTAGGATAGGAATGACACACACAAATCTTCACTACTGTAGCAATAAAGTGTACCTATTAATGCTATAATGTTTGATCACTTTCTATGATCTACCCATTAGTCTTCCTTGCTAAGAGATTACAAGACTTATTAAATCTACCTTGATTAAAGGATTTAAACTTACAACTAAGTAACAACTTTGTTATGATATTTGAATAGGAATCTTAAGAGATTTACCTTGATTCACTTGCTAAAATATCCTAGTACCTAATTATTTGGTTAGCACTTTGATGATAGATTACATATCTTCTCTTTCCAATTTTGAGCTGATTTCCATATCTAATAAAATTTCTTATATCCTTGAATGTTGAGTTTCTCTATCTAATCTCTACTTCTAACCATCAAACATATCCTTCCTTCATACATACACTTTTCTCTTTACTCTCTCCTGATCAACTTACACACACACTTTTGATTTAGGGTTTGAATTTCAGGAAGGTTCTAGATCATAATCAATGATCTATATTTCTCCCTTTTTCTAATTAGTCCTTCCATTTTTTTGATTTCTTACACTTTACCTATGAAAAAATGTGTAAACAACTCCTTAGTTGTCCCCACAATCATTAAATCATGTATAGAAGTTGACCAAAATGGTTTACATAAACATTTGTGCCATTCCAAAGACATATACCAAAAATGGTTTACTTGACACTTGATAACTCTGACACTCAGTCATAACTAATACTCATGTTATCCCTTGACTTTTGTATGCTCACCAATAACTATGTGACTTAGCATGAACCAAATTTTTTTAACTCAGTGTCTACTAAATTTTGACTTTACTCAATATAAACTAGCACTCAGTACATAATGAGGTTCTTGTTAATCTAAGAATTCCTTGGCTCAAATTGAAATGTAAACAAGTCCAAAATCATTTGGCCTTGATTGGGTGGCTTGGTCATAGTAATGATTGACCAATTCTACCTAGGAAATGACTAGTGTTTGACACTAATAAGAAACATGACTTGGAAATCAATAATCTCCCTCTTTGACATTAGTGGAATTTTTTTTTGTAATGGCTGATCATTCCATTAAAAAATTCAAAATAACACTCCCCCTTAGACTATGACTTAGTCTTCATAAGGACTTCACTATATTTACATCATATATGCATGTCTTCAAAAATGAGTAATAAATTACATTAAGTCATACCTTCAATCTCTAGTTGATTTCCTTCCATGACATATGCATGACCTTCTAAGTTAGATCTTATTTCCCCTTATATATATGCTCTATTTCCCCTTTTTTTTGTCATTTATGGTTGCTAGGGTGAAAAAGTCAAACCATATTTGTTCAACAATGGTTTATGAATCTATATAACCATAGAAAGTGTATTATCCTAACTAGTTCTAATAGATTCTAAAACTGAAATTTTTATCTCTATTTGAATAGTGATTCAACTAGACTTTCTACAACAAAGAGATGAGAATCTATCTCCTTAGTTAATTCTATCTCTATATATATTACCTCCAAATGAGGTATCAATATGGATTGAATAGAAATAAAATTTTCTCTCATGCACCTATTTGTGGCTTTTAATTTAGCCAATCTCCCTAAGACAAAAATTAATTTGCTATAATGAATAGAGCTTGAACTTTCATCCATGCTCAAAGAACTTCCTATAAACTTTAGATCTAGCTAAAATTTCTCAATATGATCTTGAATATCTTGTGTGAACCTTTGTACATCAACACAATGTTTTGTACAAAATTTAAATATTATCTACAACTTCTTCTATATTGGTTACAATGTTGTAAAGTTCAACTTTCCTTATATCAATCTCAATTGACACTTTCTCAAAAAATTATTTCTCAAATTTCTTCTTAGACCAGTGTAATAATTTATTATTTCCCTCAATGTCATCATTGTTAACCTTCTTAACATTGTGAACTAACTAGTCTATAAGGTGTCTTCTCATTAATAGCTTGTATATCAAACTCATCAACTAGAAATATCCTTGATATCATATAGTACTTGTCTTTATTGATGTTCCCTTTTCATTTCTTCTTGTTTTGTCTTCCCAACCAATATATCTTGTAAAATTTGCATCTGATCAAGAGTCATATTATCAGGATCAAATTTAGGAATTACTATTACCTCATCTAGTGTCACTATCTTTCTAGGTGACTTGACCTTCTTCTTCATTTTATTTTCTATAGGTGCATTGGTGCTTGGGTCCTACAGTTCTTACTCACATGTCTAATTCTATGAAACTTCTAGAAAACTAAGCTTCCATTCATCTAACTCTTATATTTACCTCTAAAATGTGTCCTTATGTAATTTTATGCACCATGGCCATACTCACCATATTAATGACCATTATTCCATGTGTTATAATCCTAGTAATATGAATTACCTTACTTAGGTGTGTGTCATTTCTTCTCGGATGTCTAGTTAGACTTTGCCTTTGATCTACATTCTTGAGTGCTATGTTCATATTTTTGAAAATTGTATAAAAGACCTTCAAATCTAGGTGCAACTAGTGTATTGATAGGTTTGGATCTACACTCGTATGCTTGATGTCCTTGCTTCTTGCAATTAAAACTACATCCATTAAATTTTGGTTTAGGATTTTTCTTACCATTCTTGCTTCTATAAATGTTTATTGTATGTCCTATTTTTCCATAGTGATGATATTTAAGGTTTTTGTGCTTTGGTTTTGCATTTATATGTTCTCCACTCTTTGATGATTCCCCTTATTTTGATAGGTTCTTGGTATATCCTAGACCAAATGTGTCATTGGGTATTCTTTGTTATCTCATCAGCTCTTCATAATATCTAATAGTTTCTTTAGGTTTATTCAAACTTTCAATGAATTCCTTTTCATGTTTTAGTTAATTCCTTAGGTGATAATTAAATTTGCAATCTCCACATCCCTTCTATTAAACTCTTGATGTATAAGAAGTATCATGTTGACAATATTAAACTAATTTTTTTTAAGCCTTGCACTTCACTATTCTTGTTATCAAGTCTTGTAGATATATGATCTTTATCCTCTTCAGCTTTCTTATTCTATTTAGCCACTTCACAAAATCTCACTAATTGGATTTCATATTCTCTCTTTAGTGCTCTTATCTCTTTATTTAGTGTGTTATTTCTCTCCAATCAGGCTACTATTGCTACATCACTTTCATTGGAATTTCCCTTCTCAAGTAGTCCTTCAGTATCTTCTTCGTGATATAGAGTGTCATTCTATTGAATAGCCAATTCCTTTCTTCTATTTAAGGATTTCTTAAAATACTCTCTCTCTCTACTTCAAGTTGTTGTAGTATGATCTAGTGTCATTATGTTGGATAGACAATTCCTTTCTTCTCTTTAAGGATTTCCTCAAATCCACTCTTGCTACTTCAAACTACTATAGTATGATCTAGATGTCAAGATTTTGATTCTCAATTATCTTTCCCACCTTATAAGTCATCATCTTTAAGATCTCAACTCTCAAGTGGTTAAACTTATTTTAAGAGAACAGAGCTTAGATACCAATTATTGGAAGTCTTATTAGGAAAGAAAGATACTAAGAGGCAAGGGAGGGGGGGTGAATCAGGCTCTATTAAAAACTTCTATTTCTTGAAACAAATTAAATGCATTCACCATCAACCCCTCTCATATCAGCACCATGAATCATCTAACCATAAACTAAAATAGATATAATTATCCTCACATGCATAAACATGAAAGTAAATGTAAATACAAACAAAAAGATTTTGTTACCCAGAAACCATCCAAGGTGAAGGTAAAATTGGGGTGTGGATTATACCTACAAATATTCACTACTATAGAAATAAAGTGTGTCTATTAAGGCTATAATGTTTGATCACTTCTGGTAATCAAATATGTTATGATTTTGCCTTACTAAGATCTTACAAGACTTATTTAGTCTACCTTGATTAAAGGATTTAAACTTACAACTAAGTAAGAACTTTTTTAGGAGATTTGAATAGGCCCATTATGACCACTCTATTAAGATATTTTATCTAATTCACTTACTATAATGTCTTAATACTTGATCCTTTAGTTAGTAGTCTAATGCTAGATTGTGGATTTTTCTTTCCAATTATAATATGATCTCCTTATCTAATAAAATATGTTTTGTCCTTTATTTATAGGTTTCTTTGTATGATATATTCTTCTAATCATAAAACATATCATTCCTTTACAAATACAATTTGCTCTTCACTCTCTCCTAATCCTCTCATACACACACTTTTGATTTAGGGTTTAATGAACCTTCTTAAAATAACCACCTAGAGAAGGTTCTAAATTATAACCAATGATCCATATTTCTCCCTTTTTTTACTTAGTCTTTCTATTTTGTGGATTGGTTACACTACCTTCATAGGGACAGATGACATTTCACAAAATGCATAAAAAATTCCTTATTTGTCTCCAGAATCATTAAATTATGTATAGAATCCATCCAAAATGGTTTACATAAGTTTTTTTTCCATTCCAAACACATATACCAAAATTGGTTTACCCAACATTTGATAGCCCTCACACTCAATCATAACAAAGAATAGTGTGACTCGGCATGAACTAACTCTATTTAGCTTGGCATCTACTAACTTCTAACTTTACTCAACATAAACTAACACATAGTACCTATTAGAGTTCTTAGAAACCTAAGACTTTCTTAGCTCAAACTAAAATGTATCCAAAAAAGTCTAGAATCATTCAATCTTCATTGGGTACTCAGTCATAGTGATGACTAAACAAATCTGAACTAAGTGTTTGACACTAATAGGTAACATGATTTGGAGATACACATGAAGTTTCTAGGAAAAAAAATTGAAAAGACACAACAAGAGGTTAAAGAAGAAACATAAAGCACTAACTTAGATCAAGAAGTTATACAAGTATAGGAGAGAGGAATGCAAGGAAAACACATAAAATTAAATAATTTGTCAAATGTATAGAGGAAGATTTTCATAGGTTACATGATGAAAAAAATGATTTATTCAGAAAGATTCTAAAATTGAATGAGATACCTCAATATAACACATCACTTATGTTGGAATTATAGATGAAGTAGCTGAGAGGGGGTGAATCAGTTACCACAAAAACAAATCCAAATCCCTTAGATGTCTTAAATAACTAGTTACTATTGTCACTCAGTAAAAACTTCACAAAAATTTTGTAACTTGGCAGATTAACTTGTTACTAATCTTTAAGCATTCATAATTATTAGCGTGCATGCAAAAGTAAATAACATGAACACAAGAGACACCAAATTTAACGTGGAAACCTAATATGGGAAAAACTACCAAGTAACTAGCTACCAATTTTCACTCTTCTAAAGTGAGTCCTGTTAGGAGCCAACCCTGTTAAAGGTTACAATACACACTGTTAGGTGTGAACCTATTAGAGGATTTAATCACCTTGTTAAGAGTGGCTTTCCTAGAGTTCTTTAGAACAATTCAATTGAACTATCACCTTGTTAGAGGATTAACAAAATTGCTATTAAACCAACTCTATTAAGAGATTTTGAAATCATTGCTACAATGGCTAGAAAGTAACAATGAATTGCCCTAAATATGATGCAACTAAATTTTTTGATTATAGATCTCTATTCTACA
Source organism: Cupressus sempervirens (assembly GCA_028749045.1). Classification (NCBI taxonomy): domain Eukaryota; kingdom Viridiplantae; phylum Streptophyta; class Pinopsida; order Cupressales; family Cupressaceae; genus Cupressus; species Cupressus sempervirens. The sequence continues at coordinate 743,763,493 of CM053787.1, forward strand.
CCATTAGATCCTCCTCGATCAAATATAGCTATGCTACTCCTCAATGATCTCTAATCATCCTTCAAAATTCACTCTCACAATAATCAATCCTCCTTCACACTCATATCACATCAAATCCATCACACACTTAGAATTCTCAACTTGACCTCTTATATATACCATTCAGATTATCAAGTTGGCTCATTCACAAGTTAAATTTACCAATAAACCATAAATCAATCAGCTATGAATATTACATTAAACAAATAAATTTTATTTCAAAAAAAAATGAAATCCTTCATTGGCCAACCCTACTCGGTAAGCACTGCTTCCGCAAACAATTTCCTAAGTCAACTATCTCAACTTGGTTAACACTACAAAATTTGCAAAATCCTTTGGCTTCCAATTGAACTTGGTAAGAATTGAATTTCCTTCGATGTCCATGAGAGCTCGGTAAGAACTATCTCTACCATATTTCCCTTTGATGACCAAGTGAGCTTGGTAACAACTAAATTTCCTTGATTAACCTTGAAAGCTCGGTAACAACTGTCTACACAAGGTAAAGCCTAAAAACACTTAGTAGACACTGTAAACCTTCTTTGCCAACCTTCTAAGCTCAATAGACTATCTTTTTTCTTGCTGACCAACTGAGCTAGGTAGACTCTATTTGATAACTGATATGACATTTGTGTAACATCAAAGACAACACACAATTGAACAATTGTATCCAATAATCTCCCTCTTTGGCATTGATGGCAACACAACATGTCATAGCAAAATGAAATTTGAGACTAGCCTTTTCTAAAAAAATGCATCTCCGTCTTGTATTTCATTCCACAAAACTCCTTAAATACAATAATCTCCCTCTTTCATAGTAATCTCTCCCTCTTAAATAAATTCTCTTTTTCTTACAAATTTCAGAAAGATATGATACTAAACTTTCCCTCTTTGACAACACATGCCAAAGACAACACAACTCAAACTTAAATGAAATGCAATGTACCTTAAGTACTAATTCATATGCAATGTCTTCATTACTTTGCTGCATCAACTGATAGATCTTCAATTCTATTCCTATTGATGCATGACTAAAATTGTATTCTAGTGAGCTTTAGATAGTGGAATGACCCCTAACTTACCTCTTAGATACAATAATGCATCCTTAGGTAAAGGCTTTGTAAATATGTTAGCAATTTGTTCCTTTGTATCGACATATTCCAATCTGATTTCCTTATCCTGTACCAATTCTCTAACAAAGTGATACTTTATAGAAATATGCTTGGATTTTGAATGCATCACTAGATTCTTGGATATGTTAATTGTACTTGTATTATCACAAAACATAACAACAGGTTTTTTGATTTCTTGCTTCATACCTTCCAATAATTGTTTAAACCAAACAATATTTGAACAATTTACTACTGCTGCAACATATTCAGCCTCTACTATGGACTGGGATGTACAGTTCTACTTTTTACTTGTCCAAGAAACCAACCTCTTTCCAAGAAAGAAAGCTCCTCCACTTGTACTTTTTTTTTCATCAATGTTCCCTACCCAATTTGCATCAGTGAACACTTTTAAATCTAGATTTCCTCCAAGTTTATACCATAATCCATAATCTTTAGTTCCTTTCAAATATCCCATGATCCTTTTGATTGCCATCATATGATTTTATTTTGGTTTTGTTGAGAATCTTGCTACAATTCCTACTGCGAGGGAAATGTCTAGTCTTGTATGTACTCCATACTGCAACTTTCCAATCATAGATCTATACAATGTCTGATCCACTTCCTTTGATTCATCATACTTGGTAAGTTTCAATCCAGTACACATATGAGTCCCAATTGGTTTATAGTCTTCCATACCAAATTTTTTTAGTTTCTCCTCGATGTATTTAGATTGAGTGATGTAGATGCCATTCTTACTCTGAGGAATTTGAAGACCAACAAAGAATTTGATCTCTCCAAACATTGACATTTCAAATTCCTTGTTCATTTGTTCTGAAAAATATTTCCAAAGATCATCATTTTCTGTAAAAAAAGTATCATCTACAAATATTTCTACCAAAAGAACCTTATTATCTCATCCTTCCTTTATGTACAAGCTATTGTTATCATTAGTTATTTGAAAACCAATCTGAATAAGATAGTTATGCAATCTTTCATACCATGCTCTACTAGCTTATTTCAGACTTTATCATGCTTCATATAATTTGCAGACCATGTCCTTGTTTGGATCAATAAAACCTTTAGATTGTTCAATGTAAACCTCTTCATCTAGTATCCAATTAAGAAATGTTGACTTGAAATCCATCTAATAAAATTTGAATCCCTTTTATGCAGCATATGCAAGTAAGCTTCTAACACCTTCCAATCTTGTAATAGGAGAAAAAGTTTCTCCATAGTCTGTACCTTCTTCTTGAGAGTATCCTTTGCATACCAATCTAGCTTTTTTTCTTGACACCTTACCATCTTCATTTAATTTGTTTCTGAATATCCACTTAGTTCCAATCAAATTTTTGTCTTTAGGCCTAGGTACAAGAGTTCATATTTTTTTTTTCTCTATTTGTTCTATCTTTTCATTCATAGCTTCAATCCAGCTTTCATTTTCTAATGCATCTTTAACATTTGAAGGTTCAAAATTAGCAAGTAAACAAGTACCTTTTAACTTACTTCTTGTCATTGTTCCTTCAAATTTATCTCCAATGATCTGATCTGGTGCATGATGCTTCCTAACATACTCGGCTAGCACAAGCTCCTTGACTTTTGAATGACTTGCATTGTTATCCTTTTGTGTTTCAACTTTAGGTTCTAGTTTCTCAAGCTCAGTAGCTGTTGATTTGGGAGCTTCTATTTGCAACTCAGGTTCTTGCAACTCGGTAGGCATTATCTTGGTTTGAACTTCCTGCAACTTGGTTATAGAAGACTTTGGCATAGAAGATTTTTGATTGACATGTGTACCTGGCACTATATCCAGTTCAATGAAAAAAAATCTCCTATACTCTTCAGGTTCCCTTTTTCTTTCTTCCTCAGTTCTTTCTACAAATTAATCAACTTTTGCATGTGCACTTTCTATGACTTTGTGAGTAGACAAATTCAAACATCTATATGCTTTACTTTTGTAAGAATATCCTAAAAATATTCCTTCATCACCCTTCACATCAAATTTACCTTTTCTAGATTCTTTCAAAATGTAACATTTGCTTCCAAATACTTTTAGGTAACTTAAATTGGGTTCATAGCCATACCATAATTCATAGGGGGATTTAAATGAGTCCTTCTTCAGTTGTACTCAGTTCAAGGTATCAACTGCAGTACTGATAGCTTCCTTCTAGTATTTGTAACCAATGCTTTTTTCAATCATTAAAGTTCTTGCACAGTCCATGATAGATCTATTCTTTCTTTTAGCTATTCCATTTTGTTCAGGAGTTCTAAGTGTTGAAACCTATCTTTTGATTCCCCTTTCAATGCAAAAGTTATTGAACTCATGTGAAATGAATTCACCAACTTTGTTTGACCTCAAGCATTTTAATCTTTTTCCTATTTCCTTCTCTACTTTGGCCAAATATCATTTGAACTTCTCAAATGCTTTTGATTTCTCTCTAAGGTACATGACAGTCATCATTCTTGAGTAATTATCAACAAAAAGAATGAAGAACTTTTCACCAGTATAACTTTCAATGCCAATAGGTCCACACAAATCAGTATGCCCAATTTCTAAAATTTCTTTAGATTGATAGTTCTTACTTTTAAAGCTAGTCTTTCCCATCTTACCAATTTGACAATTCTTGCATAGACCAACCTCAGGTTTCTTTATGTTAGGAATGTCTCTTACTTTCTTGAATTTACTTATTTTTACCAAGTTATCAAAGTTCACATGACACAACCTCCTATGCCGTAACCAACTTTCTTCAAATTGAGCAATAAAACATGAACATTCACCAAGTTCAAGATAAAACAAGTTACCTTTTGTTTGAGTGCCCGATCCAATCAGCTTTCCTTTGCCATCCAGAAGTCTTGCTTTTCCATGCATGAATTCCACTTTGAATCCATTATTGAGTATCTATGCCACACTCAATAGATTGTGTTTTAGTCCTTCTATCTAATATGCATTATCACATACAAGTTCTCTGGTTAGTGAGATTCTTCCTTTTCCTTTTATGTAACAAGGTTCATTATTACCAAATCTCACACTGCCACCATCATAGTCTTCAAAATGTTCAAACTTAGTTTTATCACTAGTCATGTGATGAGAACAACCACTATCTATAATACATGTATCATTTTTGCTCACATGAGAAATGAGTGCCATTTCCTCATCATTATTAGACTCATCCTTTATAGCAATGTAAACAATTTCATCTTCTTCTTCAACATAAGTATCATTGGAATCCTTAGCCATGAAACATGTTTTCTTGCCTTTATCCTTGAATGATTTGAAGTCTTTCTTGCCATTGCACTTGTGACCTTTCTTCTCATCCTTGTTCTACTTATTTGGGAACCTAGCAATAATATGTCCAATTTCTTCACAAGAAAAATAGATTGGAGGAATCTTACCTTTGTATTTCCCTTTGCCTCTTGAATATTTCCTAGCTAGCAGAGCTTCAACCACCTCAAGATCACTATTTGAACTCTGTTATGATTCTTCATCACTATTTGACTGAGGATCCTTTATCTTCTTGCCTTTCTCCTTGAGTGCAAGCTTGACTTCAAATGCTGGTTCAATGTTCTTGGTAGCTAGAACATAATTATCATAGTTATCTAGCTTGAATGCAATCAATCTTCCAAATATGGCCTCTAAATTTATCTTATGATTTTCTTCACAGCTTCTTTCTTCAATTGAAGAAACTCTGATTGCATAAATAGGAAGTAGAGTTCTAAGAACTTTACTTATTACCATTTCCTCCTTAATATCTCCTCTAGATACTTTGATTGTACTAACACTTGATTTAACTCTTTCAACATATTTTTCTATGTATTCATCCTCTCTCATCCTCATCTAATCAAATTGTCCTCTCAAATTTTCCACTTTGGCTCTTCTTACATTATCATCACCTCCGTAGATCTCTTTCAGTTTGTTTCACATTTCAAAGGCAATTTTGCAATCCTTGATGTCATCAAATTCTTCATAAGTTAGAGTAGATGCAATATCTATCATCATGTTGTTGTGAGTCTTCTTTTCAGCAATATCATTGATAGATAATGTACCAACAGGTTCTGCATATTTTTCATCAAGGTACTTTAGCCCTAAATCACCAATAGAATCCAGATGAAGTCTCATCAATTCCTACCATGTTGAGAAGTTGTCCCTATTAAGTCTTGGAATTTCCCTCTTGTAAGACATCCTGATCTTTAGCTTAGATCCTTGAAATCTTTTCATAAAAGCACCAAAATCTCTTATACCAATTGTTGGAATTATAGATGAAGTAACTAAGAGGGGGGGTGAATCAGTTACCACCAAAACAAATCTAGATCCCTTAGATGTCTTTAATAACTAGTTACTACTGTCACTCAGTAAACACTTCACAAAAATGCTATAACTTGGTAGATTAACTAGCTACTAATCTTTAAGCATTCATAATTATTAGCATGCATGCAAAAGTAAATAACATGAACATAAGAGACACCAGATTTAACATGGAAACCCAATAAGGGAAAAACCACCAAGTAACTAGCTACCAATTTTCACTCTTCTGAAGTGAGCCCTATTAGGAGCCAACCCTGTTAAAGGTTACAATACACACTGTTAAGTGTGATATTGTTAGAGGATTTAATCACCCTATTTAGAGTGGCCTTACTAGAGGTCTTTAGAACAATTCAATTAAACTGTCACATTGTTAGAGGATTTACAAAATAGCTGTTAAACCAACTCTGTTAAGAGATTTTGAAATCACTGCTACAATGGTTAGAAAGTAACAATGAATTGACTTGAATATGATGCAACTGAATTTGCTGATTACAGATCTATATTCTACACCATTAGATCTTCCTCGATCAAATATAGATTTTCTACTCCTTAATGATCTCTGATCATCCTTCAAAATTTTCTTTCACAATAATCAATCCTCATTCACACTCATATCACATCAAATCCATCACACACTTAAAATTCACAACTTGACCTCTTATGTATACCATTCAAATTATCAAGTCAGTCATTCACAAGTTACATTTACCAATAAACCATATATTATTCAGCTACAAATATTACATTATACAAATAAACTTTATTTCACAAAACAATGAAATCCTTCATTGGCCAACCTTGCTTAGTAAGCATTGCTTCTAGAAACAATTTACTAAGTTAACCATCTCAACTCGGTTAACACTACAAAATCTACAAAATCCTTTGGCTACTGAGTGAATTCGATAAGAATTGAATTTCTTTCACTGTCCATGAGAGCTCGATAAGAACTATCTCTGCAATATTTCCCTTTGATGACCAAGTGAGCTTAGTAACAACTAAATTTCCTTGATTAACCTTGAAAGCTCAGCAACAACTGTCTACACAAGGTAAAGCCTAAGAACACTTGGTAGATATTGTAAACCTTCTTTGCTAACCTTTTGAGCTCAGTAGACTTTGTCTTTTTCCTTTCTGACCAACTGAGATCGGTAGACTCTATCTGATAACTTATATGAAATTTGTGTAACATCAAAGACAACACACAATTGAACAATTGTATCCAAAAACTTATTCATATAGATGAATGTTATGCTATGTAAGAGATAATTGGTAGTATAGTACCTAATATTCCTAAAAAAGTACAAGAACTAGAAGTACAATAGGTAAAGATACAACCCAATAACGCAAGAGATATTGACATTTAACCAATAAAATTTAGTTATATTTAGGAAGACAAAGGATATTACAATATAGAAGAATGATGAAGGTAAACAAAAGGAGTAATAGTAAAATATTGATGAAGAATACAAATAAGAAGAAAATTGGTCTTGAGCCAAGTATATTAAAGAAAAGGAAATGAGTCGGAATGCTATTTGAGGAAGATGTTGAAGATCTAGTTGAAGAGGGAATCATTCCTACTCCTATGGATTTCAATAATTTGAAACCTAAAGAATTGATGGAGTACTCTAAAAAGTGAAATATAAAGCTATCAGGGACAAGAAGAAGAAGAAACAAGTGCTTAGATGAGCTGGGATTTTTTTATTAGAGTTAGAACTTGAAGTTTAATAGAACATGGATGATATAATTATTGATTAATTGGACACATTGATCAAGGCTATTTATGATCAAGAAATATATTTTTAGTGTATAGCATTATGGTTGAAGAGATCTCAAAGAAAAAAATGATTGATAAAATAACATAGAAGACTCCCAAAGTTAGATACAAACTTCCATATTTGGTAAAGGATATACAAACTATTGACCTTATGGTTAAATCATTTGTCTATTAGTGACTTAACACTTAGTCAACTACTTTCATTTCTATTGAGATTATCATTCTTCTAGTAGTGTTAACCAAGTATCATAACTACTATCAAGGTAGATAGTCAGACTATAGTTCATGTCAAGGTTCAAATTGTATGTTGAGCATCTGAGACAGTTTACAGTGCTTGTTGAGTTCTACAATGTCTATTGACATTCAAAGGCAAAGTAGAGTGTTTGTTGAGCTCTGCAATGTCAACCAAGTATATCATTGTCTATTGAGATCATAGTGTTGATGAAGTTAATTTAGTGTTGATTGAGTCATACAATGTCAACCAAGCATTTAAGTATCTATTGAGTTTCTCAGTATTCACTGAGTCATATAGTGGTGACCAAGTTTTTTCTACTTGAAGTGATAACTATGGACCAATCTTCTATGTTAATTGAGTCCTAGAGCTTTCTGAGTGTACATAGTGTTTGTCGAGTGTCAGAACATCACCGAGTTGTCCTCAGAACTTGAGTTATAGAAGCCAGTTCCCTTTGTGAATTATGATGTATTTTGTATTATGGCTAACTCCAGAAGGAATATAAGTGGATTGGTATATATATACATAGTGGAATCACATATTCATGAGATCTTAGAGCAAAGTGCAAATAGAATGACAATGAACTAATCTAGACCCAAGTAATCATTGTCAAATAGAGACTCCATGAACATCCCATGTTTTGCTAAATACAACCACTAAGATTGCTCTTAGACTAGCTAGATTATCATTGTCAAATAGAGACTCCATGAACATCCCATGTTTCCCTAAATACAACCACTAAGATTGCTCTCAATCTAGCTGGATTATCATTGTCAAATAGAGACTCCATGAACATCCCATGTTTCTTTAAATACAAATGCTAAGATTTCTCTCAAACTAGCATCTCAGTGACATTTTTAGAATGGGAGTATGCTATGAATGTAAATCTATAAATTTTTATACAAGATCTATATGAAAATGCAGATTATGTGAGTATAATAACACTAGAATGCTATGCTATATGCATGTAATAGACTAAACAAGTGCTAAATGATATTAAATGAACAACATAACAATGCTAAAATGACACTAGAATGACATGAATTCACTATAAAAATAATCCTAACATGATAACTCTAAATATGCCTATAATGCAGATGCATCAAACTTGGGTCTCTTTGCTCTTGAATTTCCTCCCTATTTATAGGATTTTAGAAGGGGTTAGGGTAAAGATAATGATTTGACTTTTGACTAAGGGGTAATGGTGAAACTATAAATATCTCATAAGGCACCGAGAGGAAGAGTCCAACAAACTTAGTTTGTGAGGATAAAAGAGGATTTCTGAATTCTTTTAAATATAAAAAAGAGGATTTTCACTTTTGTGAGGATAAATGGCTTTATTAATTTAATAAATGTTCCATTTGTTTTCAACTTTTTTATTTTCATTTATCCTTATTTTTATTTCATTTTATGATTTTGTGAATTATTTTTCCTCTTTTTAAAGTTTATTTAGGTCCTTTTTTATTTGATAGGTTATTTGATTGATTAATGACCTGATGTTACCATTGATTTGAAAGTCTATTAGTTTTCTCTAATTTTATTCTTAATCTTTCATTGTTATCAAATTTTTTTGTTTTAGGTCTTTGCCAATTTTTGGGTATCTACAAATGCCTCTCTTTGAGCTAACATGTGAAGTGTATTAGTTCAAAGATTGTCCAATTTTTTGATTTTTGGTCGAGTTTTGATAATTGAATGTCTAATCAATGATGTTTGATTGATTCGAGGTTGATATGATGCCTGATTGTTGATAATGTGTCATTTGATTGCTTATGATTGAATATTTGATTGTAGACAATTTGATGTTTAATTCAATGTTGATGTTTTAAAATTCTTCATTTAGGATAACTTGATTTGATGCCACAATTTGATTTAATGCTAAAATGTTGACTAGGGTAGAATTTTTTTGATACTTGAGAATTTTTGATGCCCCGGTATACTACCCAATCAAAAATGAAATTAGAAAAATTAATATACAAAAATATGGATATTCCAATTTTATTTCTAAAAATGTGTATGAAAATAAGTGATAGTAAAAATGGGGTAGATGGAGGTAACCAAGTTGCTTTAGAATAATACCCAATTTGAGAAAATGAGTGAAAGAGCCTTGATTAGGTGAGTAGGGTTTAAAATGTCATATAAATGCCCCAAAGGAGGGTTAAATAGGTCAAAAAAACTTTTCCCTTTGTCATTTTCACACTCCCTTTTGACTTTTGGCAATTTGGAGCTCTAAGCTGGCAAGGATGGTGGTTCCATTGTGAGAGCATAGATTCCAAAGGGGACATAGGTATAAGCATCCAACTAACTATGGTGCCCCAATAAGTTTTTGAGATCCTTAGTTTTTAAGAGTTTTGAATTTTATCATGAATTTTTTGATTCTTTGCACAGATTTCTTTCATGAATGTGTTAGCTTAGATGCTTTAGCACATTTAAAGTTTGTTTTAGCACATTTAATTTTTTGTGATGCATATTCCCAATATAAAAGCACATCTACATAGTAAAGTAGTGCATATGAAAACCTAGTTTGGTAGTGAATTAGTGCATACACAAAGACAATAGCACATACATAGTTTTCCATAGTGCATCTAAATGTTTTGGTGCATACAAACAATTGGTTAGTGCATATGAAGCAAGAAATAGCACATATAATTTTTTTAGGGTTTATTGAGTCTCATGGATGATAAATGTCTTGTTGAAATGATGTGTTATAGTGCATATGCCATGTGGCTATGTGCTTTTACTTTGTGTATCACTTTTGTGTCTCATACACATCCTCTAAGTTAAATAATGCATTTGATAAATTTCATAGCACATATGATTTTCATAGCACAAATGGTATATAGAACAACACATACAAATTATAAAATAGCACAAATGTATCTTGTAGTGCATTTGAGTGTTGTAGTAGTGTTGATGAATGTTTGAATAGCACAAATAATTTTTTTAGTATTTATTGAGTGTAAGATAACATAGAAAGCTAGATCATAGGTCTGTCTGATAGGGATTTTTCATAACAAGTCAAACAATAAGGAGCTTCAAGTCATGAAATGATGTGTAGGATCAATAAATTGATATTAGGTAGCTAGAAAACAATGCCCCCCTCAAGATACAGAGTAAGGAAAACCAACACATCCATCTAAGGATATAGATTGGGAAAAATGATTGGTCCAAGATAAAACCATTAGCTAAATAGCTTGGTATTGATATTTGACTGATGTAGAATGATTATTTGTGATAAAAACTAATGTCATTGTTTGATTTTTTGATGAAATAGGTACATGGGCATAAGCTCATGGTGCAAGAAATATACCTATGGCCCTTAGAGTTGATAGGAAAATTATTTACAGTATATTGACATGTGATCAATAAATGCAGTTTCACTTATCTATTACATATGCCTTAGTTTTGAATAAATAGAGGGTTAATGATAGTTATGGTTGAGTTGTGGAACTTAGACCACAACACCTGCTACATGACCCTAGGGGAGATGACTGTCACTCCCAAGGATGTATATGAGATTTTAAAAATTGCTACAGTGGGAGATCTTGTTATTATGATCAAACCCTAGATGGTACAACTTTTAAAGATGTATTTGGTGATGAAAACATTAGAGATAATAGTTTATTTTTGTTTTAGATGTTATAGCATGAACCATTACCTGTTATATTGGTTGGACTAATAGAAGGGCTTTAGTTACTAGATAGACAAAGATGGGGTTGTCTACTTGGATGTGGTTGCTCAGTACATGATATGATTGATCAACCATGGAGATTTGTATGAGGCAGTTGTATATTGGCCCATTTATACCATGATTTTCACTAGGTTGTGTATTCTGATGTCTCATCACTATCAACAAGTGTAATGTTATTATAGATTTGGACTTGGGAGCATCTGCCCATTACCAAGCTAATACATGTGTGACAACAGCCTCAAGAGATGCCATATATATACATATTCATGTGGGATCATGCATCCTCATCTAAGCAAGACCAATTATTGGTGATGGATGTTGGATGACATCAATGAGGTTGTATAGAGGCCATTCTAGATTACTGAGCCATGGGACAAGGATGATGATGAGATGGTATAACTCTTTTGTATGAGATTTTTCATTGGCTAGATTGCCTCAATGATTGAGAGATTTTGCTTTAGGAGGGTAGTGAGATAGTTTAATTGGTAGCAGGCCATGCTGCAAGGATCAACACATTATGTGCAAGTTCAATTAGAGAGGCCAGTATGGGGGCCAACCTTGGAGTATGAGACTTTCCCTGACACATTTCTCTAAATGATGGATACACTATAGGCATGGGCATTGAGAGATGGAGAGGCTGATGCAAGGATGGAGGAAGATTATGCGTGATGGTTCTGTAAGCATCCCTTCCCAAGATATATTGATCTGATAGAGCTGATACCTGGGATTGAGGAGTAGTTGAGTGGAGAAGATGATGATGATGGTGGATGAGGGAGAGGTAGGGATTAGTGCCAATCTAGGGGTAGGTCTAGAGGTGGAGAAAGGATATAGAGGAGATATAGAGGGTGAGGCCAAGTAACAGTGTTACCACAACCAAGGATCATCGCATAGGGCCCAATGTAGAGGCTAACAAAGAGATGGAGAGGGATTCATGGCTAAGGTAGGGTGAGGATGAGGGAAGGTATGTAGGGTCTAACCAGTGAGAAGTGTTAGGATTAAACCACAGATAGAAAATAACAATTACATACAAATATGACCAATAACAGAAAATAGTAGATCACACAGAAAAGAACACAAGGCACCAAGATTTAATGTGGTTCACCTAATCCCTAGGCTACATCCACCAAACAGTAAGTCTGGTCTTATTAAAATCCAGTGATTATAACCTAATTACAATCCATAATCCTTACAGCTCAATATTGCTACAAGAACCAATTTTGCATCACAAATTAATGAAAATTACCTAACTGTAAGCCCTTTTATACAAGTATTTTATGCCACTTTAGGGTTACAACATGTTAGCCATATGTTGGCCACAATGTCAGCCATGGCCCAAAAAAAGCTTTACCCCAAAGAATTTATGAAGTATGTACAGTAATTTTTTGATTAGTCACCAAAAACTAACAATCTCCCACTTGGGGACTGATCAGACTCCACACTAAACAACAATCTCCCACTTGGAGACTAATCTTGTAGCAATATGAATACCACATGGGGCTTCCACTAGATCAAACTACCCTAGACTTTGCTATTCTTTTATTCATGTTCAGTCTAGAAGACCAACCGAAGCTGAAGAGGAGTTCAACTTCTCCCTTGTTACTACCTTTATGAACATATCTACTAGATTGTCATTTGTATGTATCTTCTCCAACTTTAACTGTCCATCCTCAAAAATTGACTGAATGAAATGGTACTACAACTATATGTGTTTAGTCTTAGAATGGGTCTTAGAATGTAGAGCTAAATTCTTTGCAAGATGAATGGCACTTTGACTATCTATGAACAAATAATTATCATTCTGAGGATGTCCCAGTTCTTTCAAGACAAACTAAAACCATATCATCTCCTTGGATGCCACTATAGTAGCAACATGCTTTGCCTCTATAGTGGATAGAGTATTAATCTTCTGTAACCTAAAAACCTAGCTCATGGCTACCCCACCAATAGTAAAGACATAACCTATAGTACTTCGTATCAATATCCCCTACCAAATCTAAGTTAAAATAGCCATGTAAATTAGTAGTAGAGCCCCTAAAGTGTAAACACTTATTGGATGTACCTCTCAAATATCTAAGAATCCATTTGATTGCATTCCAATGCTTAATTCCTAGATGACTCGTATACCTGCTAACAACTCCCACTACATGTGCAATATCTAGCCTAGTACATACCATAGCATACATAAAACTTCCTATAGTTGAAGCATAGGGTACCTTGGACATCTTAACCTCCTCTTCCTATGTATTAGGACACATCTCCTTAGTCAACTTCAAATGACTAGGCAAAGGTGTGCTAACAACTTTGGCATTCTCCATAGAGAAACATTGCAACACCTTCTCCACATAATTAGCTTGAGATAGTGTCAATGTTCTATTCTTCCTATCTCTACAAATCTTCATACCAAGGATTTGTTTTGCTGCCCCCAAAACCTTCATAGAAAATGCATGTGCTAATTGGTTTTTCAACCCCTTAATATAATCCATGTTAGACCCAACTACAAGCATATCATCAACATATAAACATAAAATAATGTAGCTATCATCATCCAACCTCTTAAAGTAAAAATATTAATATTAATGACACCTATTATATCCATGCTCATGCATAAAACTATCAAATTTCAGATACCATTGTCGAGGTGCTTGCTTCAAGCCATATAAACTTTTCTTCAATTTGCACACTAAGTTCTCCTTACCTTTGACCTCAAAATCTTGTGGCTGAGCCATATAGATTTTTTCATCCAAATCACCATGAAGGAAGGTTGTTTTAACATCCAACTACTCTAAATGCAAATCTTCAATAGCCACAAGACTTAAAATAGTATGGATAGAAGTCATTTTAACAATAGGAGAAAATATCTCATCAAAATCAATTTCTTTTTTCTATGCAAATCCTTTTACAACTAACCTGGCTTTAAATATTTTTTTACCTCCATCCTCTTCTTTTAACCTATAAACCCACTTATTCTATAAAAACTTTTTACTTGTAGGAAACTTGCACAAATCCCATGTCTTATTCTTTAGCAAAGAGTCCATTTCATCTTTCATTGCAGACTCCCACTGAATCTTAGTATCCACCTACATAGCCTCATCATAACTTTTAGGTTCACCAACATCAATAAGTAAAATAGAATACAAAGAGGGAGTAAATATTTGTGGAGGTCTAATTTGCTTTGTTGACCATCTAAATTTCACTGGTGTGTGTGGTATTTGTTGTTGCGGTTGTTGCACATCATGAGGAATAGCTGGAACATCAACTTTTGGAGTATCATCTAGCACTACATAATCATCTTCTTTCTTCTCATGTTGCTGCAACAAATCTTTGTACAGCATTTTCTCATTGAATATGACATCCCTACTTCTTCCAATTTTATGATTTTCACAATCCCAAAGCCTATAACCAAACTCATTAATGCCATATCCAAAAAATACACATTTCTTTCACTTAGCTTCTAGCTTGGTTCTATTTTCATAATCTATGTGAGAAAATGCTTCACAATCGAAGGTTTTGAGAAAATAATAACTCACCTTCTTACCAGTCCATGCCTCCTTTAGAACACCATAGCCCAAAGGAGTAGAGGGACCTCTATTAATCAAATATATAGTATTATTGACAGCCTCTTCCGACATGTGTAAGGGCAACCCATCATGCAACCTCATGCTCATTGCACGTTCCATTGCAGTTCTATTCATGCATTTAGCCACTCCATTTTCCTATGGAGTCTTTGGAATAATTTTAAATCTATGAATACCATTAGTGGAGAAATAATCTTCAAATTGATGACTCCAATACTCACCACCATTATTAGATCTGATACATTTTAATTTTTTACCAGTCTCATTTTCAATGAAGCGTTTCCATTTCTCAAAAGTTTGAAATACATCAGATTTTTGTCTAAGAAAATAAACCCATACTTTTCTAGTTACATCATCAATAAATGTAACATAGTAATGAGATCCATCAAGGGAAGATACTTGAGATGGTCCCCATATATCAATATGCACAAGCTCTAATTTCTCCCTTTTATTTTCCTTCCTAGTCTTTGCAAAACTCACTCTCTTTTATTTTCCATACACACAACTTTCACAGAAATCCATATTAACACATTTCAAACCTGGAAAAAATTTCTTTGAATGAAGTACTTTCATACCTTTCTCACTCATGTGCCCAATATTGTTGTTCCATAGCACTGTATTAGAATCTATAGTAGGGAACCTTTTGAAACCTTCCAATTTTTATCATTAAAAGTAACTACACAACCCTCATCACCAAGTTGCCCTACTGAAATTAAATTCCCACTCAGCCTTGGAAAATGTCTTACCTCACGTAGTAGCCAATGATTCCCATTCTGCAACTTAATCTTAATTTTTCCCTTACCAACAATTTGATAGGGTTCATTATCCCCCAAATAAACAAGCCTAAAATCACCTTGGACATAATCAATGAAATAACTTCTATGAGGTGTAGCATGAAATGAAGGACCAAAATTTAAAAGCCATGAATCATCAACACTTTCTAAAGACAAAGGAAAAGCATCCTCTTCAGATTTGTTACTTATCACATTTGCTTCCTTGTCTCCATCTATTTTATCTCCTTCATTTTTCTTTTGATTCCAACAATATTTCTTTTTGTGCCCTGGTTTCCCATAATATGAGCAGTCATTCGGTCCTCTTGATTGAGACCTCCTCCCCTTTGAGTTTCCTCTTGATTTCCCATGATTTCTAGAATTACTTCCTCTCTTAGTCATTCTACCCCTTCTTTGTACATTCAAAGCACTTCCTGATGTAGATCCACCTAAGGTTTTCCTATGAGTTTCCTCACTCAAAATAACACTCATAACATCATCATATTTTAGGGTACTAGATCCAGGAACAGAATTAATCACAGCCATTACCGAGCCATTCTAGCTTTCAGGCAAAGAACACAAAATCAAGAAAGCCCTAATTTCTTCTTCAAAATTGATACCCATAGAAGATAACTGACTAGTAATAGTATTAAACTCATTTAAATGATCTGTAATAGATCCACCTTCTACCATTTTCATATTAAATAAATGCTTCATGATAAATACCTTGTTTGAAGCAGTGGGCTTTTCATATAGTGTTGCTAGGGTTTTCATCAATTTTATTCTGTCATGTTTGCTTTTGTAATATTAAATGGCATTGATGGTACTAGGAATAATTGAATGCTTCTAATTTCCTTTTTGTCCAAAAGATCCCATTCATCATTTGACATAGATCCTTGATTCTTGGCTTTGCCTTCCAATGGCTTCTATAAATCCTTCTGATATAGATAGTCTTCCATAACTAGAAGTTTTTCCCATTAAACCTATCAACCCTCAGCTTACCCTCATCTTCCATTTCTCCCACTCAACCATGAGACTCCCACTCAACTGTGAAACTTTCCTATAGAGGATAACTAGAAAATGACTAGGCTCTAATACCACTTGTTAGGATTAAACCACAATAGAAAATAACAATTACATGCAAATATGACCAATAACAAAAAATAATAGATCACATAGAAAAGAACACAAGGCACCAAGATTTAATGTAGTTCACCCAATCCCTAGGCTACATCGACCAAATAGTAAGTCTAATCTTATTACAATCTAGTGATTATAACCTAATTACAATCCGTAATCCTTACAACTCAATATTGCCACAAGAACTAATTTTGCATCACAACTTAATGAAAATACCTAACCCTAAGCCCTTTTATACAAGTATTTTATGCTGCTTTAGGGTTACAACATGTCAGCCATATGTTAGTCACAACATCGACCATGGCCCAATTTTTTTTTTATCCCAAATAATTTATGAAGTATGTACAGTAATTTCTTGATCAATCATGACAAAATAACAAGAAGATGACATGAGTTAGATTAGGATAGAGTAGGTTAGGGTCAGGTTACCCAATGATGTGCAATTTATTCAATGACATAGGCTATATATAGGCTCTAATTCTAAGTAAATAGGGTTTGCAACCATAGGGGAAGCATCAGGTACTATCACATGGGCATCTACCACCAGAGAGACCAGTTGGGTCATTATATATAGAGACTTGGATGAGTTCCATGGAGGCATGGTGAGTGAGTTGATAGGTACTATACAAGCTTTTATAGTTGCAATGACATTGAGGCCACCACTACCACCACTGCCACCATGGATAGATGGGGCTATGACTAGTCAAATGACCACATCTATAACTATTACACTAGTGATAGGTGCAACAAAGTAGGATCCTTGAGATGAGAGGAGTTTCTCTAGCAATTAGGGATCTCCATATCAGACATAGATAGATGATGTAGATGGTGGAACACATGGTTAATTTGTGCATCATGTTGTATTGCACTAATATTGGCTTAGCACATGTACCATTATTGATGAGGACCTATTGATGTCAATGTGGATGTACTTTGTGACCCATTTATGTTTATGATGATGTATTTTAAGACATTGTGATGTTCATGCTGATGCAATCCTTTTGATATATGATTATCTAATCTGAGAGATACTTTGATGTTGCACTTGTTGTATCATGGATTCTTTTGATGGAATGGATGTATGCATATGATATTGTGATTTAATGTATATGATAGTTGTAGATGTTGATGTATTATGGATAATTAATATAGTGATGTATATGATTAAGGTAGTGATATGATAGGTGGATAAGAAATAAAGTAGATGTATGTAATGAAGTGAAATGTTTGAAAATGAAATGTAACATGATGAGTATGAGATATAACATGATGAAATAAAATGTATAAATGAAATGAAATGAATAAAATGTGATATAATAAAATAATATGATAAATGTAATGTGATGAAGTGAAATGATAAATGAAATGAAATGTGATCACATGAAATGTATAAAGGTAATGAAATGTATAAATGAAATGAAATGAATAAAATGTGATGTAATAAAATAATATGATAAATGTAATATGATGAAGTGAAATGATAAATGAAATGAAATGTGATCACATGAAATGTATAAAGGAAATGAAATGTATAAATGAAATGAAAAATGTAATGGATAAAGGAAATGATAAATGAAATATGATGAAAAGAAATGTAATGTGATGGAATGTAATGAATGAAATGAAATATGAGGCAATGAGATGTAATGTGATAAAATGAAACGTGATGACATGAAATGTATAGATAAATGAAATGCATAAGTAAAATATGGGTTAATGAAATGTATAAATAGAATGCAACAAAATGAAATGGATGAATTGGAATGTGATGAATGAAATGATAAATAAAATGTGATTAAATAAAGTAGAATGGAGAAATGAAAATGAGTTAATGAAATGTGATGAAATGAAATGAAAGGTAATGGAATGGGATGTAATGGAATGAAAGGAAATGTTATGGAATGCAATGCATAAATTAGACATGAAAATAAGATGATAATAATGAGATAAAATAGAAGAGGGAAAGTAATATAAATGAAAGTGAAACATGGAAGGAAATGATAAAAATAAAAACCAAGTGTCTAATGTGTGATATGTGGCATGTGATGAAAGAAGAGACTGAAAATAAAAAATGATAAATAAATGAAAGAAAAGTATGAAGTGAATATAAAAAGAAATGAAAATGAAGCTAATAAAAATAAGAAATGGATAAGAAATATAAATGGGCAATGAGAGTGGATGAAATGAGGATGCAATGATTAAATTAAGGATACTAGGGATGAAATGATATGGAAATATGTAACCTCCCTTTTGAGATTCAAAAGCCACAAATGAATCATGAGTAAGAAGGGTGGAATAGTGAATGCAGAGAATGGGATTAATAATGTGATTAAAAGTGACCAAAATTGTTTGAGATTTGAAGGTCATGTGATGTAGTAGATAATGTGGTGTAATGAGGGATGAAATTTGATAATAGGAAATAATGATCATAATTGTTTGAGATTTTAAGGTCACACTAGACAATAGGTGGAATGAATATTATGAGATAATAAAGTGCAATGCATGGTGGTGGTGTTCAGATGAGACAAAGTCCACAATAATTGAGTGCTAAAAAGTGTAGTATGATGTTGTTTTGCATTTTTCCTTTTGATAGCCATCCCCAAATTGTGTAGCCATTTTGTTGAATGGTTTTTTTAGGCTTGTTTGTGTTATCCTAATTTTTTTGTCAACTGTTTGTTTTTATGGTACCCAAGATGAAAATGCAAACTAAATGAATGCAACTAACTATCACTTTTGTAAAGAGATGCAAATATGTTATCATCATACAACACTAAAAGTAACAAGTGATAGATTAAAACCACCACTAACTCAGCTATGGTGATATGAATATTGTATCAAACCAAGAAGTACAGGAAAAAATAATCAATGGACATGAAAGATACAACGATTATTAAGAACAAAAGTTATAGCCATAGTAAATAAAAACAAGCACATAAATAGTCACATATCAGATAAAGAGCCTCACCTAAGATATCATACAAAACTAGTTGAGGTACATATGGCCTTCTTGATGAGAGGAGGTAATTACAAGTGGATATGAATAATGCATAAAATTAGAGGATCACTGAAGTAAAATAGTAAAAAACCAAAGGCAAAGAAAAGATCATTGCTTCATCTTGGTACCTCTTGTCAAGTACATCATTGAGGTACTCAAAGCTCATAATAGTAGGAAAAAATATTATTTGTAAACTAGTGGTGTTGATAGTTGTGTTCAATTCTTGGTGGATGCAGATATTGTAGGAGTTTGGTAACTAAGAATGAGATGTGTTAACAATGATTTAATAGTAGGATCTAGTAATTGTGGTAGAAGATATGTGTCAATGTGGGTTAAGGTATCTTAATGTTAGATCCAAGTGGCCACTACACCTAGTATTGGTGCAATGGGATGCAAAGAGTAGACTTGTGGTTAGGCTAGTGAAGTGTAAGGCATTGCAAGTGATGACCATAAATAGGTGGATAATATGCAAATGAAATGAAGCATGATGAAGGGCATTGCACAAACATTGAGTTTATTGGGAAGTTTGAGGAAGTGTGTAAGTGAAAACATGTTGGGCTCACCAGATCAATCACAACAAGAGGTTGATGTTAGCTAGGGAGGATGGGTGAGGCAAGGACCAAGGGAAAAGTGCATTCGATGGACCTCCATGGAATTGGTGTATTAGTCCAAACTTCAAGCATTACTTCATGATCAGGGTGAATCAAGTCATGTAGGACTCGTGAAAGCACAACTTGAGGGTTTGGTAGTCAAGGTGGAAGAAATTCTCTTGTTAGCATTAATGATATTTCCAAGAAGCATAGAACAACAAGTATTATAGGTGGTATTGGATGATGAACTGATGATGTAGGTGGAGAGTAGCCTAACTAGGGTGACAAAGAGTGTGTCATAAGTAGTGATAAAGGTAAGGGAGATGGATTGATGAGAGAAGACTTTGGGGAGAACCTAAAGGGAAAAAGAAGACATCACTGTGGGTGAGTTAATGAGTGTAGTAAGTTAGTTAATTAGGCTTAGGATTCTAGGGAAAAAGTCAATAAAAGAGGAAGGAGGTGGATTGAGTGTGGTGGATCCACTCCCAAAGGTGAAGGATGAAGTGTAAGTGACAAGTGAGACAAAGGATTTATGGAAAATATTGGCCATGGAGAGAGTGTGAGTAGATAATGTGGAGTAGGAAGTTAAAAATTTTCTAGTATTGATGGAGAAAGCTCATGAGGATGGAGTGCAACCATAAGCAAGGTAACTCTAGATGGTGGTGAATTCAAAATGGACTCAAATGCAGACATTGGAAGTGGAACTACAAGTGAAAGTCATGAGTAGAGGGAAATGATGCAGGTCTATGACAGAGTGATCATGAGTGCAAAGACTGTAGGAGTCATTAAGAATGGCATAAATGGGTTTGGAAAGTGTGCAAAATGAGTTAGTGTTACTATAGGTGAACTCAAAGTCTTTTAGGGAGGCAATTTAAAAATTAAACACCCTTTTGTTGTAGTTACAAGAGTGGTTAGCATTGAGTGAGTCAAAGGTAAGGCAATTACAATAGTGATTGAGTGAAGTGAAAGCAAATGTGGACTGTTGGAGAATGGTGACTAATTAGATGCAATAGGAGTAGGATTTGGCCCAATGAGCAATAACTACACCAAGGATAATCAAGTTGGTGGAGAATATGTTTGTGGATATGCAATAGACCATGAAAGTGCATAGGGAAGCCACCTATTATATGGGGTTTTATCACCAGTCCCTTCCTAATGAGAAGCGATTAGAGACTCAGTTTGTAGATAAGGAATTTACACAACTATTGAACACCCAATTGTGTTGTGTTAGATTTCTAATTCCCATGGATGTTTTGTGGGTGTGAGGAGGATTGATTCTAAGGGACTCATCCTCTAGAACTAGGTCTACGAAAATGCTCTTGATTAGACACCCTATCTTGCCACCCCTCAAGGGAGGCTAGAATAAAAGATCCACCCAATATTATTTGAATGTAATATTGTTGTTGCTAGAATAATAGAATAAAAAGTCCATTTATTTTTGTGGCAAGAAAAAGGGGTGATTGATGCTCATGTTAATGAACAATGCAATTCAAAATTGTTGGATATACAATGTCATTTCCCTTTGTGCTAGTTGTTGAATATGTGTTGGATGTTTTTGGCATTTTGAGAAATATGTTGATATTTTTGGAGTTTGTATAAATATTTGATTGTTTTTGGAAATTTTCATAAATATTTTAATGCTTTTGGAATCTTTGTAAATATTTGGAAGAATGTCAATCTCCATAAAACTGGGAACAATGACATATGCAAAGGAAGAATGATCATCACTTATGTGTAGGAACAAAATCTCAGTATGAACTCTTAATGAAAGATGAATACAAACTTGTGTAACATTTGGAGAGCTGTGGTGCTCAAGGTGGAAAAAATAGGAAGTGCTAAACCATGAACTACAAGGTTTAATTTTGTATATATTGATAGCCTTTGCAGACAAGCTATGAGCCAAAGTTTATATTTTTCTCTACTTGTGTGCTAAGATAGATGCTCATGAGGCCTATGAAAAGTTGTTTGAGCCTATGGAAGGCTTTGAAGGTTGGAAGAGGCACAAGAGGGGCCTTGAAAAAGGCATTTGGGGGTTTGAGAAAAATGCTTAGGCATTGAAAAGGGTACATGGGCCCAAAAAGGGTGCTTGATGGCCCGAAAAGGGTGCCTGGGCCTTGAAAAAGGCATGGGGTCTAGAAAAGGAGAAACAAGGCCTTGAAAAAAGGTGTTTGAGCCTAAAAAGGAGCTAATTGGGCCTTAAAAAGGCATAGAGGTCTGAAAAGGTGCTAGTGGGGCCATGAAAGAGGTGTGGAGGCCTGAAAAGGTGCTAATGGGGCCGTGAAAAAAGGCATTGGAGGCTGGAAGAGGCATTTAAGGGGCTTGAAAAGGGCACTTGGTCCTTGAAGAAGGCTCATGGGGCCTAAAAAGGAAAAACAAGGCCTTAAAAAAGGCATTGGGGCATAAAAATATGCTATGGGGTCTTGAAAAGGTGCTAGGGGCTGGAAGAGGAATTTGAGGGTCTTGTGATCTCTCAAACATATGCTTACTTATTCTAAGCCCCTATTTGATGATGATGAAAGAGTCTAATAGATATCTGGGCCTTTTGGGATATCATTGATATATTTCTTGAAAGGTTTTTGGATGAATCATGGTCTCTACAACATAAATAAGATTGTAAATCTATTAGGAGTTATTGTTCTTGATAGGAGGAAAGAAAATGGACTCTACCGAAACCTTATTTTCTATTCACATTATGCTAGATTTTCCAAAGCCCAAAGAGATGTTTCAAGATATAACAATATTGCTTCTTAATAAATGGATGCTTTTTTTATCATTTTTGCTGAAGGTAATAGGGAAATAAAATATGCCATAAAATATTTAAATATTTTTCAACATTCCAATGATTTCATATAAAACCAGTCGAGGTACACAAACCTACCTTGAAGGAGTAATAATTATAGATGGATACTAGCTTGACATGAAATCAATGGATCATCAGTTTGAAAAATACAAAAATAAGTTATGCAAAATTAAATAGCCTATTTGAGATGAGTTTGTTATTGTTTGGCCTAATATTTGGGCCACTCTTGATATTTTCAAGATTTTTCGACTATTTTTGAGGTTTTCTTAGAATTTTTGAATGTTTCTGACAATTTTTTATAATTTTTGAATATTTTCAACAATTTTTGAACATTTTTGACAATAATTGACAATTTTTGAATGTTTTTGACAATTTGTGAACTGGTGGGAGTGGAATGAGGATGTGAGTGAGATTTGTTGGAATATGGAGATGAATCAGGCCTTGTTGGAGCACATAAAGAGTGAAGGAGGCCAAAAGTGGGCCAAAAAATGGGCTTAGAGAGCTATGTTTGAGACAATGGAGGTAAAAAATAATCTTTGGGACTTCACATGAATTTTACGAAGGCTAGAATGGATACCAAGAACTATTGGCCATGGTAGATATTTCAAATGTGCACTAATTTTGCTATAATTCATGTCTGTGATATCTTAGAACTTGTGTTGTTTGGGGAAGTCCAAAGGTATTATCTCTTTCTCCTTTATAACCAAAGGTGGTATTTCTCCCTCCTTTTGTACCAATTTTAAAATTTTTAATGTTTTCTAGTGTTTTTTATTTTATTTTATTTTTGTTATTTTTAGTGATGAGGTGCTTCCTCAAAGCTTTAGACATAGGACCTTTGAAGATGGATGTTGTTGATGAGTTCTACTAAATCTACTTCATCACAATATTAAAGTATGTAGGTACCAATTGCAAAGGATTCTATGGTAATGTAAGGACCAATCCAATTAGCCTCTCATTTTCCTTTCTTTTCCCTAGCTACTTGATTCTTAGGGTTTTCCTAGAGAACTAGGTCTCTAATTTGAAATACACATGGTTTGACCTTTTTTTTGTAGTGTCTAGACAACCTATTTTGATACACTATGAGATGCTCGTGTGTTGTACACTAATGTTCTCCTAATAGTTCTAGTTGCTCTACATGGGCTGCTCTATAGTCTTCATCTAATAGGATATCATGGAGGGTAACTCTCAAAGATGAGATCTCAACCTTTAAAGGAAGAATAGCTTCACAACTGTAAACTAACGAGAACAGTGTGGCACCTATAGGAATTTGAACACTCATCTTGTAGGCCCATAGGGGATGGTTCAATTGTAAATGCCAATCTCTGCCAATATCATTGATAATTATTTTAAGAATGTTGATAATGTTCTTGTTGGTGGCCTCTGCTTGACCATTTCCTTGAGGATAATATATTAACAATGAATGGTGTATAATGTAAAATTTCTCATGTAACTTGTCAACTATTTTATTTTTAAAATACAAGGAATTTTTCATTAGGATGGCATGAGATATACTAAATTGAAAAATGATATGGTTTAATATGAAAGAAGAAATTTAGTTTTCAGTAGAATTTGCAAGTTGTGTCACTTTGACCCACTTGGTGCAAAATTATGTTGCAATAATGATCCATTTATGTCTACCAAAGGAAGGTATGTGTTTGGTTCCAATCAAATCAAATCCCCACTAATAAAAAGGCCATGACATGGCAACAGGTTTGAGTTCGTATGCTGGTGCATGAATAAGGTTGTCATGGATTTGAAACTTTTTACAAGTTTTTACATAGTCAATAGAATCCTTTTCCATGGTTGGCTAGAAATGACCCATTCTAAGAATTTTCTTTGCTAATGTAAACGCACTAGAATGTGACCCACAAATTTCTACATGGACTTCTTGTAGAGCGACCCATGACTCATCCTTTTTGAGACATCGAAATAAAGTATCGTCAAGACCATTCCTATATCAGCTACCAAAGTGTAATGCGAGGTACGTCGAATGAAGTTACTCTTTTTATTTTGTGAGATGTCAAAGGGAATGGTGTTATCATGGAGAAAGGTGGTGATGGAGTCATACCAAAGGGAATCAGGGGTGTCAAGATGGAAAATAATATGGGATTTAGGTTGAGTAAATGTAGGTTGAACCACCTCTTCTACTAAGAACTCATATCACTCGTGCTGATATGGTAACTAAAGCAAGGAGGCTAGGGTGGCTATGGCATTTGTTACCCTAATCTTGTCTCTAGCAATTTTTCAAAAGTAATGTGAACAAAACATACCTTAATTGTATCAGCCATATGCTTGTAAGGTAACATTTTCTCATTTTTGGTTTGATACATGTTGGTAACTTGATTGATGACCAATCGAGAATCCCCATAGACTTCAAGGATTGTTAGCTTTCATTATAAGGCCAACTTGAGACACAAAAAACAATGCTTTGTATTTTTCCATATTGTTTGTGCATGGGAATAGTAGTTTGTAATGGTAGAACTTAGGGTTGGTGATACCTAGGAGCATGATCAGGAATATGCTGACACCAAAACCATGCTATGTATATGAATCATCAAAGTAAAACTTCCATATGATAGGTTTAGTCTAAAGGATATGCATGTCTAGAAAGTCAGGTAAGATAGGATTTGAGTTCTCTATGGGTGTATCTACCAGTTGATCAACAATGGCTTCTCCTTTTATAGCCTTCTTGTCAATGTACTCAATGTCAAATTTACTTAGGATCATTACCCATTTGGCCAATCTTCTTGTTAATGTTGTCTCATTGAGAAGATATTTGAGAGGGTCAATTTTGGATATGAGCTTAACCTTGTGTGTCAGAAGATAATGATATAGCTTTTATGATGAAAAAATCCTGGTCAAGCAAGCCTTTTCAATAAAAATATAATTTAGCTCATAATTGAGTAGGGTGCACTGATGTAATAAATAGATCTTTCTTTGGCTTGATTTTTTTTTATTCTAAGAGGGCTCATAATGATTTTTTTTGCAAAGAGATATAGAGAAAACAAAGTTTTTTGTGATACTGGAGGTACCAACATAGGTGGATTCATCAAGTAGTTTTTGAGGAGATTGAATGTCATTTGACACTGACTATCCCATTTAAAAGCTATGTCCTTATGGAGAAGATGAATGAAAGGCACACACTTTTTTGCTAATTAAGATGTGAAGTGATGAATTGATTGAAGTCTTATGTGGAGAAAATATAGCTAACTCAAGTTATTTGGAGGTTGCATGTTGATAATGGCTTGTACCTTTTTGGGATACAACTTGATTCCTTTGGTAGAGACAATTTACCCTAGGAGTTTTCTAGATTTCACACCAAAAGTACATTTCTTAGGGTTGAGCCTAACTTTGAATGCTTCTAAGCATGTGAATATCTTGTCCAAGGTAGGAAGATGATTCTCTTGAGTATGGAATTTGGCAAGGAGGTCATCCACATAATCTTGCGTAAAATTGTGCATCATGCCACAAAAATGGTGGTCATGGCCTGCTGATAAGTAGCCCCTACATTCTTGGGACCAAACGACATGACATTCCAATAGAATGTGACCCATGTATAAGTAAAAGCTATTTTTTCTTGGTTCTCTAGTTCTATTCTAATTTTTTTGTATCCTAAAAAACCATTTATGAGTGAAAACATGGAATGTCCCATTTTTAGGTCTACAATTGTGTCAATGTTTGCAAGGGGAAAATCATCCTTAGGACATGCTTTATTAACATCCTAGAAGTCAATACAAATCCGTATGTTTCCATCTTTCTTTGAGATAGGCACAATATTTTATATACATGATACATAGGCTAACGATCAGATGTAGTTGGTATTAAGCATTTTCTCCAATTCTATTTTGACCAGTAATGCTATGTGAGGATACATTTGCCTTAGTTTTTGTTTAACTGGCTTGGCATCTAGAGAAATGTTGAGTTGATAAATTAGATTTGCATCAAGCCCTGACATGTCAGTGTAAGACCATGCAAAATTTATTTGTCTTTCTTTGATGAAGCGAATGAATTCACTTCTTTCCTCCATAGTTAAGGATTCTGCCAAATGAATGATCTTAGGCTCTTGCTCTATTACAATGTTGAATTTTTCTATAGGATCAATTAAAATAGATGAAATTTCCTCTGAGTGTTTGGATAAGGTATCAATCATCTCATCCGCGGGTGCCACAGTTTGGTTTTCACCATTGGATGTGTCACTTCTATTTGTTTCAATTTTTTTGTCAAGACTAGCCACAATGTAGTTTTGGTTGTTAGTTCTTAGATGTGTTCTCCCCTTTCTCATATGGATGAGATGATTAATATCAAACCCATCTACATCCATTGGTCTTTTCCTTTATGAAAAAGATGGTTCAACCACATTACGGTATATGAAAACATCTTGGTCATTATCAAATTGTGTGAAGTTGTGAGTTTTGGTTGAGTCCCAGTTAATAAGCTCAAGATGGAATAAG
This sequence comes from Cupressus sempervirens, assembly GCA_028749045.1. NCBI lineage: Eukaryota > Viridiplantae > Streptophyta > Pinopsida > Cupressales > Cupressaceae > Cupressus > Cupressus sempervirens. The sequence goes on from CM053787.1 coordinate 743,790,950, forward strand.
GATAGTGATGTTTAATAGGAATGAGATTCAATATGGTTTAAAGACATTAACTTATTTGATGGTTCATACAATGTATCAATTAGGTCGATAACATGTGCCTCCTCTAAAGTGTTAGGGAAAGTAGAGCTTGTGAGCAACTCATAGTATTCATCTTCAACTTCTACTAGAAAAAAGTTTTGGAATAAATATTGACACTAGAACCTATCATTAGGTTCATCATACTCACATGATGTGATGTTACATGTCTATTTTGTATCCTCTTCAAAGCTATGTTGATGTGGATTGACTCTTGATGGAGTAAGGTCTATTGTGGAACAATTGGGTATAGGAATGTTAATGAAATCACATTCTTTATTATGGATGGATTTTTTAGATAACGAGTCAAATTCCCACTTGGTGGAATCATCATTGTCTTCATTATAAGGGGTTTCCATGAATTTTGCTCTTGTATGATGTAAATCCGAGAAGGATAGATTTACATTCTTAGTATTAGTTGTTTTCCAGTTGTTGACATGTTTTTCTTTGGGTATCCATACCAAGGTGGAAGAGGAGGAATCATTGTGTTTGGAATGAGACCTAGAGGTGGTCTATGTATTTTCTTTTTCAAGGTACCCTACCCCTATTTTTGATCTGTTAGACTTAAACTGTGCTGCCAAGGGTTCAACAATACCTTTTCCTTTACCTAAAGGGCCATTGCCTATATATCCTATCTTTTTCATTAGATCAAAACCCTTTCCATAGAGGTGAGTGGAAATATCAATATTTTGTATTTTTTTACTAATTTATGTTAGAATCTGATAAGATTAATAACCTAGAAAACTAGTGCAAAGAGTAAATATCTAAACTATGAATTCAAATTATACAAAATCAAAATAGCATCATAGAGTTAGTCTCCAAGAGAGTAATGCAAATTCTGAAAGCAAAATAGCATTAAGAGGACACAAAAATAAGAGATGCAAATACAAGCCAAGTAGCATGCTTATATAGGCTAGGAAGAGGGAGGAGGTGGCAACACCAACCAATGAGGAGCAACCATCTATCAAACTAAAGATAGCAAAGTATCTTCCCAAGATAGCTAATGGATGCTCACATGTAGGAAGGTGACACCTCACAACCATTCACCTAATAAGACATGCTTTATTAACCTAAGTGAGATTATTAAAAGTGTAGGAAAAACCTAAAAAAATAGGAAAAATAAAAAGGGGTGAAGCTTAGGTAGATGCTAACCTAGCAAAGCTATGAAAGCAGGAAAATGGGTCCCGGCAATAAGGCCTGATCAGGTACCCAATACAAGAAAAAGAACTAGATGAAGGAAACTAAGCCTCCAATCTAGGAAATGTCCCAAAGAGAGGAACAAAAAAGAGCATGAAGCATCTCTAAAGCATGAAGCTGCAAACACTGTCAGAAGAAACTGCTGGAACCCCCACTGAAATAGTGCATGAACAGGTAGAGAAGACAAAGTCTAAAGAGCTGATCAATTGAAGAGGTGACCTCCAAAGTAGGAATGAATGAGTGTCTATATAGTAGATGAACCATCTCACCGAAATGCATAGGTGCCTAGCCACTGCATCTGCCTAGTACATAAGAACAAAAACTGAATACGTAGATCACTCAATCAAACCAAAGAAGCAATAGAGCCAACAGGTGAACCCCCCATAATGCTAAACAGGGAGAGGGGTGACAGGAACACTGAAATGCAATGCCAAAAACATCTGCAAGAAGAAGAATCAGGAACACCAACAGTGCAATAGAAGTACAAGCACAAGATAAAGGGTGGTGTCACCGACACACTACATGGGCTAATGTCGTGGAAGAAAAATTCACTTGACAAAGGTGGATGAGTACAAAATGGCAAAACATCATGACCCCCCATGGCACTTTATAACTGAGTGCGAATACAAACAAACACAAGGTGTACAAGATCCCAAATATGCAAAAGCAGGAACTTTATCTCAGTGCGTTTACAGAAAAAGGAACGCAACAAATAGAAGCATACAATGCTCAGAAGTTAGAAAGAAGAGTGAGCCAAAAGAACAGAAGAAGAGATTCCAGGACCTGTAGAATCCAAGTAATCCGCTAGAGTGCGAAAGTGAAAAACTCGAAGGAGAAAGAACCAGGAGCAAAATATGGATAAAAGACCTCTATAACTGAATAACTCACAGAACTAGCTTTCCAACAATATCTGGCGAGCCCAGAAAAGAGTTCGAATGAGCGAGATATGGCTCTCGTAAGGCAAAATAGAACATCTAGCTTTGACTACCAAAATAGGCAACCACACTATAGTAAAAATCAAAAAAACTTGTACCATCATCTCTGTCTTAGAACCAGATTTCCAACACTTTTTTTGGATCAAAAAAATACGTCCGTATGCTCAAGTTATAGAAGAAAAATTGACAGGGCCTCCTCATGAAGAGCATATGCTAAAAGTAAAACTTGGGCACAATAATCAAGGAAAAAAATAGCACCACTGCGATCTACTCAAAAAATCATGCACTTTCAAAAAAAGAATCACCTCCATACGAGGTCGTATGAGAAATTTATGATCCTTCGAAGTTTCCAAAACGAGAACTGTGCACAGTCACGGCTGAGAATCTGCAATTTCTGAAGAATTCACTGATGAAAATCAAAAAACAACTCCACTAAAGGATAGAGCACAAAAAAATAGCCAAGTTCATAATAAGAATCATCAAAATCAGAGTTCGTATGAGCAAGAATGAGACATTTGAAAACTGCGTTCAAATCTGTGATTGCCAACAGAAAGGGATATGGCTGTAGCTTTGCATGCTCAATTTTGCAAAATATATAGCTTGCATGCAAAATCTAAAAGATACCTAGATGGTTTTTCGAGGCTCCAAACAAAACCCAGAAAGCATTTTTCTTGCTGATGTACAGAAGATGTTGCTGTAGTGTAAATCAAACGCCTTTAATAGTAAAAAAAATGGCTCCAAAAATCAAAAAATGACCCCAACAACCAGAATATGACATGAAAATTTTGGATTAGCTTCCTAAGTCCATCAATGGCATGCTGGAACTTGCAAAACTGATTGAAAACTCCAATTATGCAAGTTGGTTGTCAGATTTGAGATTGAAACCCTAAAGAAAAACCATTTTTGTCAAAATGTTTTTGATTCTCAGGATCATCCAAAGATGCAAGAGAAGCGCATAGTTCATTTTTCAAAAAACTACAATAAAGTTTATATGCCCCCCCCCGAATCTCTCAAATAAGGAAACTAAAATCTACTCTTGCACATAGAAAAGCTCTGATACCATGTTAGAATATGATAAGATTAATAACCCAGAAAACTAGTGCAAAGAGTAAATATCTAAACTATGAATGCAAATGATACAAAATCAAAATAGCATCATAGAGTTAGTCTCCAAGAGAGTAATGCAAATGATGGAAGCAAAATAGCATTAAGAGGACACAAAAATAAGAGATGCAAATATAAGTCAGGTAGCATGCTTATATAGGCTAGGAAGAGGGAGGAGGTGGCAACACCAACCAATGAGGAGCAACCATCTATCAAACTAAAGATAGCAAAGTATCTTCCCAAGATAGCTAATGGATGCTCACATGTAGGAAGGTGACACCTCACAACCATTCACCTAATAAGACATGGTTTATTAACCTAAGCGAGATTATTAAAAGTGTAGGAAAAACCTAGCAAAATAGGAAAAATAAAAAACTACACTAACAATTTATTCTATGGAACTTAAAGGTGTATATGAGAAATAAGCATGCAATAAATACTAAATTAAGAAATCAAAAGCATTTACAAACTTATTAAACATAACATAAAGTGAGACAAAGAGGAAACAACTCAAATGAGACTATGAGCCATTAAGGGGCTCTCTCAATGAGATTGTTCTCTTGTTTTAGGGATGCATCTATTTGCTTAGATTTGGTATGTATGTTCAAATACTCAAAATAGCTTCAATGGAGGATTTGGATTTTGGATGTGGATATATGGTGGTTGATGTGAAACTTGCTCTCAAAATAGCATTATAGCTTTAGGATGATGGAGTGTGTTAAAATGGCTTGGGAGGGGATCCAATTTATAGGCTAAGGGCTTGAGGGTTTAAGGGCTAAGATGCAATGATGGGGAAAAGCTCATGGAGGGCTCAGATTGCATGAGAGGAGAGCACATGGATTGTGCTTCTTTACAGCCAATCAAGGAGTGACACATGTCACAGGGTCATTGGTTAGAGCAAGAGGGGTTGAGGGGTCAACAAAGGAGGCTCAAAGCTCATAAAGACCCTCATAATGGAATGTAAGAGTAATAAATGAGCTTGTAATATTCATTTATAGCTTTGTGGGAGCATTTATGGCTTGGTGGTTGGGATATTTTGAGGGGATAGACTTTGGCTTGGCTTAGGAAAGTCTTAAGCTTGTTTAGGATTGTGCCAATGATTAAGGGTAGGATTAGAGATGGTTTATGATTAGATTAGGGATGTTAGAGATGGGCAAGTGGATGGCATTTATAAGGGCGTGTGAGTTAGTAGCTAAGCTTGGTTAGTATGGGTGGATGGGGTGGATTAGGCTAAATGGGGGAGTAGAGACAGGCTTAGGATGAGGATGAAGACTTTCTAGAACAGTCTAGAACTTCCTAGGATGAGGATAAATAAGGTTTTTAGGAAATAAATAAAGTTTATTTATTTCAAGGGTTTGGGTTGAGGAGATATTTATTAAAACATTTTTAATAAACATGAGGATTAATATTTAATCTTAATTAAATATTTTGAGTTGGGATTAGGGTAAGGAAATGATGGGACTAGCCTTTAATCGAAATTAAAGAAGGATTAGAAAATTTTGGAAGAGGTTAGTGGTCTTAAAGAAATTGGTCAAGTTTTGAGAAAAAAATAAATAAATAATTTATTTTGGGATGTTTGGTCAATTTATTAATTAAATAATTAATAAATAAGGAAATAATGTTTAAATAAGATTTAAACATTTTTGGGAGGGATTCCTTAATTTAATATTTTTAATTAAGATAAAGGGATTTAATGGTATAAAAATAAATTAATTAATTAATTAAATAAATAAATAATAAATGATGATGTCATCAGGAACTTTTTCAAAAAATAAAAATACTTTATTTTCTAAAAGATTTTTTAGGTGTCTACATTTTGCCGCTCTTTGACATAGTGTTGAAACAACACTATTTCAAAGAAGTTCAGATATAAATGACATGGACATGACTTTATGGAGCAACACAGTTGCCCCAGTCTTGGGTAGAAGAGAGAGAATGGACTGCATGATGCTCCCTCAAGAAGGTGGTGGGGAGAGAAAACAAGGCTTGATGGTTTCTTGAAAAATACAAGAATCCGAGATGAGTAAGGAGACTCAGATTGGCAAAGAGAAGGGGCTGAATTAGCACAAACTCTCACTATGAGAGAATGAGAAAGGGAGAATTAGAGGCACAAGAGTAAATAATCTTAAGACTTCAGGGGAGATGGAGGATGAAGGAGCGGAGTGCCATAAAAAGGAATCCAGGATAAGGGAAGGGATGATGGGCTGAGATAAAGCTAAGGCAATAGGATTTCAAAGAGTCAGATTGATGGAAGATGGGTGTCAGAGATCCCTAGGACTAGGATTGTGGATCTAGAAAGATGAGGCTTGGTGGATTGATTTGATGGGTGGATCCCTAAGACTAGGATTGTGGATCCCTAAAGCTAAGAGTGATGATTGATTTTGAGAGATACGGTTGCACAAGCTGGGGTAGGAGAGACAGATGTTGGATATGGATGGGGGATAATGGAGATGAAGGGAATCCATTGAAGCTTTTTGAGTGACAGGATACTTCAAAGAGAAGTACCACCATGTAGTTGAGCACTAGATTTTCTATAGGATTGTTGGTTAATTGCCAAGGGTACTAAGAACATCAAGGCCTTTTAACATGCAAGGATTGCTCCAGTAGCACACATGAAACTCTGAGGAAACAACATGGAACTGACACTAGGTAACCCACAAGAAGAAAAGAAAAACAAACAAAAGACCTTATCAATACCTTACACTCAAATTACCCCATTCATAGCATACCATGATATGGAAGATCGTGGCAACCATGAGGAGGGAACAAGGAGATTGACTGGAAAAGATACTTCAAGACCCAAAAGGGAAGATTCCAAATCAAAAGAAAGTGAAAATCCAAAAAGAGAATTGTTTGCCAATGAGATGGGTAGGACAAGGTACTAACAGACCAAGATCAGACATGAGGAAAGCTATATCCTGCAAGGATCTATCGGAGAGCACCTAAGCTGGTGGATTTGGAGTAGTGATGCACTTAGCAAGCTAAACTAAGAAGGATAACACTTTGGTGATAGGAGATTTAGCTAAAGGATGCATTGGAATAGCTAACCAAGGGTTGTGCGATATGTGCAAGATGGTGATCAAGGATGAACTGACACGAAAGCTGGATAGATACAATGGTACTAAGCTAAAGAGGATGTACAAGCTAACAGACCAAGATATGTTACAAATGTACACGGTTATTCCTATTTTTTTTTGTGAGATGGAAATGTTTTAGAGTGTGTTGAATGGATAGTTGGATAATTTGATAGTTTTGTGAAAAGCTTAAGGAAAATGGGATTCTTTGTGTGCATGTGATAAGATACAAACTAGGATACAAGCTTTGGAATATAATACAAGCTAGAATATGGTATAAGTTTTGGACAAGATTTGGATGTACAAGGTATGGTACAAGATTTACAAGGTATGATACAAGCTTTGGTACAAGATTTACAAGCTGAGGTACAAGATTTACATGCTGTACAGGAGGTATTTACAAGCTGCATTAGATGTTGGATATTTGGTTGGAACTCCAAGGGAAAAGTAGGTGTTTTATGGGATGGTGAGTGAATGGATGAGGGATAGTATAGTGATAGATAATGGATTATTCTTAGTACACAATGCGCCTAAATTACCAAGTTTTCACCAACGTACCTATCAAAGGTACTTGAATTGCCAAGTTTTCACCATTGGACGCTTATTTCTCTTTACTATTTTTTATATTTTTCAAAAGCTAGGTATACCAAGGATCTTCAAGCATAGAACTTCTTGAGATGAATGATGCTAGTAGGATTATTCAAGAGTTCTCCTTCTAGTGTAGATAGCTAATAGGCTCCAGAGCCGAAGGAAGCAGTGACAACATAAGGGCCAAGCCATGTAGGTTCAAACTTACCTTTCTTTTCTCGATCTGCTTGGACTTTCATGTTTTCTTTGAGGACCATGTCGCTTGGCTAAAAGTGTCATGGAAGCACCTTCTTGTGAAAATTCCTTTTGAGATGAGTTTGGTAGACTTTGAGATGATCATGGCTTGTTGTCTCATCTCATCTCAGAGATCTAGCTGGGTGAGCCGAGCTACTCTGTATTCTTCATCTGATATTTGCCCTCACAAAGATATGCACAAGGAGGGAAGTTCAACCTCTATAGGTAGTACTACTTTGACACCATAAACTAGGGAGTATGGAGTTGTGCCTATGGATGTAAGGAAGGAGGTTCAATAGGCCCATAGGGATAGATTTATTTGTAGGTGCCAATCATGGCTGAAATCATTGACAACTTTCTTTTGAGGAGGGTTTTGTTAGTTGCTTCTTCCTGGCTATTACCTTGTGGTAAATATGGGCTAGAAAAGTGGTGATGGATGCGGAGGGAAGTGCATAGTTCTTCCATGTTTAGATTTTCAAAGTTACCTCTATGATCAATGAAGATGGTGGATGGGATGCCGAAGCGGCAAACAATGTGGTAGAAGATGAACTTGGAGACCTAAACTCCTATAGCTGAGACTAGGGGGACTGCTTCCACCCATTTAGTGAAATAGTCTGTAGCTATTATTATCCATTTATGTCCATCAGATGAGAGAGGTGTGATAGTTCCAACTAGATCAAGGCCCCAACATGCAAAGGGCCAAGGTGGTGCAATAGGCTATAGATCTTGTGCTAGAGCATGCACAAGATTGGCATGCTGCTAGCATGGGATACATTTTTTGACAAACTCATAGGAGTCTTCTTCAATGGTAGGCCAATAGTAGCCTACTCTAAGGATTTGTTGCACTAGGACAATACCACTCGTGTGGGCACCACAAAGTCCAGAGTGTACTTCTTTTAATGCCATTGGGGCCTCATTTTCATCTAAACATAAAGAGAGAGTATCATAATAACCCTGATGATATAGGGTATTGGCTATGATAACATAGCAAGATGACTTTCGGATAAGGTTCTAGCATTGGGTACGTGTGAGGTGAGGGGAGATGATACCATCTTTAAGGTAAGCATGCATCTCATGGTTCCAAGGGGATTTGGGACCAACCAAGATGCAAGCACGATTTGAGTCATCATTCGTATAGGTGGGTGTGAGGAGTTGCTCAACTAAAAACTCATACTGCGTAGCCTCTTGGGGAATTTCAAAGAGCAAGCCGATAGTAGCCATAGCATCTGCTACTTTGTTTTGCATTCGAGGCACTTGTATAAATTGAAGCTGTGGAAAATGCTGGGTTAGTTGATCAACTAGCCCTTTGTAGGGTAATAACTTTTCATCTTTGGTTTGATATTCATTTAGGACTTGCTTAATGATGAGCTAAGAATCACCAAAGATTTGTAACTCAGTGATGTTCAATTCTATGGCTATCTTTAATCCTGCTATGAGAGCCTCATATTTAGCTATATTGTTGGTGCTAGGGAATTGTAGCTTGAAGGCTTTTGGAATGTAATCTCCCTAAGGTGTGACCAACAATATTCTTGCCCTTGATCCATGAGATCTATATGAGCCATTAAAATAAAGTTTTTTATGGGGGTTGTTCTTCAATTAGACAGATATGCTCATCTAGAAATTCTATGATTAAAGGATATGTATCTACTAAAGGTGCATTAGCTAAATGATCTGCTATGGCTTGGCCTTTGATTGCCTTTCTGTCCACGTATTGGATGTCAAATTTTCTAAGGAGCATAACCCATTTGGCCAAACGATCTGTAAGTGTTGTTCTACAAAGCATATACTTGAAAGGATCAATTTTGGATACTAGCTAGATAGTATGACTTAGCATGTAGTGGTGAAGCTTTTGAGTTGAGAAAACAACTGCCAAACAAGATTTTTCCATAAGAGTGTAATTGATTTCATAACCAACTAGGGTTCTACTAATATAGTAGATGGCTCTTTCTCTATCGTAGTCATCGTGCTATGCTAGAAGTGCCCCTAGAGCAATAGGCATTACTGATATGTGCAAGATCAAGGGATGGCCAAGAACTAGTGGAACCAAGATAGGGGGAGATGATCGAAGCTACATTGACATAAAGGATCCCACTTGAAGTTTTCATCCTTCTTCAGTAAATGTGCAAATGGCATACACTTATCTGCAAGGTGGGAGATGAAGTGCTACCCACAGATTGAAGCTTTCCTTGAAGAGTGCAAATTTGTTGCAGTGTCTGGGGAGGAGGCATGTCTAAGATAGCCTTGACCTTCTTGGGGTTGATCTCTATACCTCGTTTAGAAACTATAAAGCTTAGAAGCTTGCCAGATGTGACCCCAAAGACACACTTCTTGGGATTCAACATGAGATGATATTTGACTAACCTACCAAAGACTTTCTCCAGGTCAGCAAGATGATCCATGAAGGTATGAGATTTGACAAGGATATCATCCACATAATCCTCCAAAATGCTATAGATAAGATCATGGAAAATGGGTTTCATAGCTCTTTGATAGGTAGCCCTATCATTCTTTAGGCCAAAAGGCATCATGTTGTAGCAAAATGTTCCCCAAGGGGTAGTGAATGTTGTCTTATGTTGCTCTTCTGTTTCAATATTGATTTGATTATACCTAAAAATTCCATCCATGAGGGACAGAATTTCATGTCCAGCTATAAGATCTACAATCATATCTATGTTGGGCAAGGGAAAATCATCTTTTGGACAACCTTTGTTAAGATCTTTGAAATCAGTGCAGATTCTGATGTCATCAGAAGGCTTAGTGATGGGGACCATGTTGGAGATCCACTCTGAGTAGTCAATAGTTCGAAAACCTTAGCATCTAAAATTTTTTCTAACTCATCTTTGACCATTAATGCCACCTTGGGGTGCATTTTTCTAAGCTTTTGTCTATCGGGCTTGATCTTTAGATCGACTACAAGATGATGAACTAAAAGATTTGGATCAAGTCCTACCATGTCTTGATATGACCATGTAAATTGGCCAATGTTCTCATTTAAAACCTCAAAGAGGAGGTCAACTTAGTCTTGCGATAGGGATGCAACAATGTGAATAAGTTTGGGGATCTTTGAAGAACCGATGTTGACTTCTCTACTATCCTTAATTAGAATAAAAGACACCTCTGGTCAATTATCTTGAGGAGGCAATGCTAAATCCTCATGTTCTACTTGTGACTCTAGATTTTCTTGCTAAGGGGCTCTCTTCACTGCCTTAGTTAGTCTTGGATTCACCTTAGTTCCAGTCTTGGGTGTATCGAAACTAGGTTAGGGATTTTCTCCAAAATACCCCTTGGGATCTAGCTTATAGATATAGGCAAAGTCTAGTTTTATTTTCTTATGAGGAGTTTTGGCTCTGATGAATCTTAGAAGCACTTCCTCTAATGTAAACTTATCAATGTGTATGATGCTTGGTTGGTCCCAATCTATGAGTTTAGGGTGAGCAAGTGGTAGGTCGATGAAATGGATGGATAGTTCTTGGAGAATAGAGTCTCTCAGGAAGATTTGGTCTTGGATATCGTCAGAGGTTTTCTTTCCAACTTCCCCCAGAATGTCTTCAATCTCTAAAAGGTCACGATGGATGTTTAAAAAAGCATGACCATCCATATTGGTGCCCCTAGTTGTGGGTATGCCAAAGCCCAAACCTAATTTCTTTTCCTGTTTGTGTGCTTCGATGGGGCATCGCATGCCTCTTTCCTCTGGTTATAGACCACCACTTTGATAGTTCCACTTTTTAGTGATAAGCTTATGTGCTTGGGGATACTTTTGGCTAAAGTGATCAAGGTGTGCTTGATCTCTTGGAGGTGCATCCTTATGTAACCAATTGTTGATATCTAGAGTGAGCTCCTCATGAAGAGGTGCTCTCAGGGATACAAATGTTGTTGGGCCAAGATGTGTGTATCGAGGAGGTGGAGTCTCCTTGGATTTATGATAGGTGGGTTGTCCATGGGTGTGTGGATCAAGTGGCAATGCACCAACTAGAAATGCATCAGATAGGCTATATTCTCCATAGCCTTTGTTGTTGATCTTCACAGTAGATAGGGTGGAGGCGAGGATGGTTTTTGGGTCATTACAGGTGTTGGATGAACTGGTGATGGATTGGCTGATTTCAATGCTAGGGAAATGGTTTGTATATGAGGCTTCAACTATATTGCAATAAGCAAAGGGTTCTAGATTGGCATGGATGGTCACTTTAGTGCCCTGATCCAGAAATTTGAGGCACTGATGATATGTGGATGGAACAGCCTTCATGGCATGGATCCATGGGCATCCAAGGAGGAGGTTAAATGGTAGGTTTAGATCAATAACATGGCAAACTATATCTTAGATGACTGGCCCAACCTTGATGGGTAGCAAAATTGTCCCCTTTGTGGTTCGCTCCAAGTTGTCATAAGCTTTGATGGTGATAACCTCACTAATGATATCTACCTCAGTCTACCCAACTTGTTTTATGAATTTTAGGGTGCAAATATTCAAGATTGATCCATTATATATCATTACTCTTTTTACGGTGAAGTTGGATACCATGTTGGCTATGCGAAGTGGAAGGGTGTGATTTTTCTTGACCACGGGTATGTCGATGGGTTTGAATGATAAGGCACATGAGGATGAAAGGTGTCCAACAAGATTATGAAAATTAGTTGCATTGATATCCAAAGGGACACGAGATTCTATGAGAGCACTATCAAGGATGTCTTTATACAGAGGACTAGTGTGGAGAAGGTCTAAAATGGAGATTTGGGTTGGCATGTTCCCAAGGTGTTCCAAGATATTGTATTGGCTTTTGGATGGAGCTGATGATACTGCTAGGGTTGATAGTGCTGATGGGATTGATGGGGCTATGATGTTCAATCGTGCTTTTCTAGTGGTGACTGCACACTCATTGTTTGGGCCTTGGATATTGATAACATTGACAGAAGGCTCTTTTTCAGATATACAACCGATGAGGCTACCATAATCTATGTAGGCTGAAGTGTGGTAATTGTTCTCCTCATGTTGTTGGTTTGGCTGGCGGTTGTTGGTGTTGTTGTTAGTTTGGATAGGTGCTTTTCCAGGATTTTGGTTGTTGTGAGGAGGAAAAGCATTTTGATAGATCTGTAAGCCTACATTGGGAGAGGTTTGGGCACCAATGGTGATTTCTTTCCAATCAATGAGGTCCTACACATAATCTTTCAGTTTCATGCATTTGAGGGTGGTGTGACCTTTTACCCTATGAAATTTATAGTACTCATTGTCTTTGTACCATGCAGCTTTGGATTGGCTTGGGTCAATTTGCTGGGTAGGAGGAAATTTGATGTGGTTTTCCTTAGTCAATTTCTAAAAAATGACATCCAATGGCTCACCAAGGGGTGTATAGTTTCTAGGTGCAGGTTGGAACTTGGGCTTTGGTCCTATAGCTACATTGATGACATTAGCTTGATTGCTATACCCTTAAAAGTTGGCTCCTGGATTGTGGATTTGATAGCTATGGTGATTCTACTGCATTTTTTGGTTGATATGGTGGGTTGGACTGATTTTGGGAAGGACCAACAATATTCACATTTCTTGTATCGGTAACCCCATCTGTTGCAATGTGCTTGTTTTTGTTCTAATACCTAGACTTGTCATTGGAATGTGATTGATTTTGGTTGTCCTCCTTGTAAATCTTGACCACACCATGTTTAATGAGTCCTTGCTCAAGGATCATTCCTTTCTCTTTGATATCCTTATAAGTCTACAAATAGTTCATGGTCACTAAATGGTGCTCTAGCAAGTTGCAGGATATGCGGGTGGTAAGGGTTTGCCATCTTTGCAGGTATTCAGCAAGGCTTTCTCCACCTTTTTTCTTAGTGTGGACAAGATCAACTATTGATAGCTCTATTTCAAAAAGATGGGCATATTGGGATTCTATAAAACCATTCAAGAGCTGGTTTGGCCAAGCTTTTGGGAAAGAGGCACAAGAGGAAGACGTCATTGTATGCCACTTCTTGGCAGTGCATATAGAATTATTTGATGTGGGTGACTGGATCTCCTTTTACTCTAAATTTGTCAAACTTGGGTATCTCAAAATGCTTGGGGAATGGAGTCATAGTAATGGCTCTATCAAATGGATAAGGACATACAGTCTCAAAGTTAAATATCTTTAGATCATTCTCTTCTTGGATGGCTTTCAGAGCTCTCTTCATTTCTTCCCATTCTGAATTGATGGATGATGGCTGGGGTGCCCCCAATGTAGGAGTGCCCTAAGGTAGGTATGTGCTAGATGGGGCTACTAAATATGGATGGCTGTGAGGGATTTCTTAATAGGGATTTTACATTGCTTGTGGAGCTGTATGATGGATGATAGTTTGTTGAGGCTGAGATGGCATATATTGCTGCATGTGCTTTGAGGTTTGCTATTGGTATAGGATTTGGGATTGGGATTAAGGGATGTAGGCTAGCTATTGGATAAAGGGATTTCCTCGTGGAGGTAAAGTGTAAGATGGTTGTGAAGCTTGGTGGAAGGATTGGGGAGCTTATGGAACTTGAATTTGGATTTGAGGAGTTTGACCAATGTAGGTGGGTTGCGCCCCCATTTGGGATGGTATCTACAAATAATTAATGGTTGGTGGGGGTGGTGGATTACCCCCTATAAGTGGCATTGAAAAGTAATTGGTAATAGGAGGTAATGAATTAGTTGGTGGTGGAGGTGGTGGGATTTGAAAGTTTGGAAATGGAACTGATGGGGTTTGATGGCTTGATGGAGTGAGGGTAGTAGCTTGTGGATTTGTGGTGGATGGCAATAAGTTCCAAGGACCTAATGGAAATGATGGAATTGTGCTTTGGGCTATGGTGAATAAGCTAGGGGAGATGAAAGGTTGATTACTTGGCCCCATGGGTGGCATCCCTGTTGTATATTGCTAAGGTTAGCCAAAGATGCTAGCACTGATTTGGGAGATGGGTGGATTTGGAAGGCTGGGTTGGAGACCAAAAGCAGCAATAGTGAAGGGAGTTAATGGTGAGGTGTTTTGGGTAAAGATAGTTTTCAATGGTATGGACCTATGGTGGAGTGGTGTTAGCTGGATTGGTTTGCAGAAGGGAGATTTCAACTTGAGTGGAGGTTGGTATGTTTGGGTCTATTGGATCATATGGGGTGGGTTGAGGCTCTTCTTTTGGTATATACAAAGGATGACTTGGATCATAAGAGCCTATGGGTGGTAGTAGTTTCCCAAACAGAGGGTGAGAAGGATCTAATAAGGGAGGAGGTCTTCCAAAATTGAAAGCTCCTTCGTTTTCCCTCTGAAAGTTTTCCATGATTGTTTCTTTGTTCTTGTCTATAATGGCGTTCACCAATATTGCATTTCTTGGTTGGTTTATGAAATCTTCAATGTCATTAGGTGATGGTATAGCATTCTTTGGGCTGAAGGATGCTTGAGTGCTCAAGGGGAGTGATGCTATTTGATCCAAATAATAGGGCTCCATTTTTTCCTTCTTCTTCTTGGCTAAGTGAGTGATGAGTGGCATGAAAATGTTCCTAGAGATGAGATACAACAATGCTGATGGATGCAAAGGGGCTAGGATTTTCTATGCAAATGATTTCCTAGGCTGAGGCAAAGCTATACAACAAATGTAAGGAGGATTGGTTTGGGGAGTCTAATCTTCAAAGATATGTTGCTAAAGCATGAAAGGTCTGCTTTCCTATGTGCAAGCTTGGTGATGATTGCGTCAACTTAAGGATAGACTGATGATCCTTTAGGAAAAACATGAGATTGACCACTTGTGGATCTCAACCTTTAGCTCAAGGTGATGAGGGATGACAAGTGACAAGGCTAGATTACCTAGACAAATCTCTGTCAAAGGGATAACCTTGGTGAGGCTGGTGGATTTGCAAGATCGTAGGAATGGAAGAATTTTGGAAAGGTGACAACAATTTTGAAGGCTTGGATGTGAATTTTTTGATTTTTGGCTAGATGGTTTGGTTCTGAAAAAAAGAACTAAATGAGATGGATGAGCTAAAATGCTTAAAGGGATAACCTAGAATGGTTGGATTTCCTACAAAGATGACTCTAAAGTGAAACTTATGCAAGAAGATGTGGAGAAACAAGGGGGTGTAATCATAGAAATCATGCCTAGTTGGTAATACATAAGCAGGGTTAACTCCTGGATGCTTGCTAAATCTGATAGTGTGATCTAACCAGGCATCTTGACAGGTTTTGTCGGTAGCTTTGTCTTCTACTTTGTGGAGTTTGGAAATTCAAGGGCTTGGTGTTACTTCCTTTCTCTTGCCTAAAATTTCTTGGTATGCCTGAGATGGCTTGAGTTTGGCTTTGTGAAACTTCTATTTGGGTTTGGGTTGTTCTGACATAAATTCTTGAATCTGCTTGGCTTTGAGAGATCTTGGTTGTTTTGCTTCAACTTGTTCAACTTTTGAAATAGGCAGTGACTGCGCTAAGTATGCCCTAAGCTAGGATTGACTAAGTTTGGAAAACATTCATTCAACAAGTAAAAGATCAAGAAATAGATAGGAACAACCAAATAGAGGTTTTTGATTCTCAGAATGTGATACTTATGCCAAGGAATGTGTATGTTTTAAAAATGTTTCGATCAGTTACTTCAAACACATTAGCATCCTAGATGGTTGTCTACAAGGCTGACAATTGGTTTAGCTAGGGAGTCCTCAATATAACCAAGGTACGTGAGACCCAAATTCATAGATGAAATTAAAACAATGTCACATAGTCGAGAGGAGCGGTAACCAACTTCTCCTCTTTTAGCTCTCAAGGGTATAAGGTTCCTTGAGGCTTAGCTCGAGTGACAAAATTTTGATCCCAAGAGAGGTGTCTTTGGATTCACCTCCTGATCTTTATACTCCATTAGAACACTAGAGTTGAGGTCATCCCTCAAGGTGATGAAATCCCTGAGTAGGCCTCCTAAAAAAAGAATAAAAGTTTTGGATCCTAGTCTTATGCACCCAAGATAGCCTCGAAAGACAACAAGGGGAGAGAAGATTTGGATGACCTTGGACTAAAAAACACGTTTATTCTTTTACCAACTGATTCTTATGTGTACTGATCTAGACTTTGCAAGCAGTCATGTTTAAGATACAATGTTTATTCCAATTTTGAAGTGTCAACAAAAGTAAAATCACTTGAAGAATGCAAGCAAGAAGAAGAGTTAGGGTCAACAAGAAAATAAACCTGTGCGCTCAAAGGCCCTCCACGTCAAGTATCGATTGATTTTCTTTAAGGCATTCAAGATTGAGTGTGATTTTGTTTTAAGCCCAAAACAAAGATGTGTGTAAAAGTTCAATTTCAAGTGCACACTTGGAGGCCCTCCACATCAAGATTTGTTCAATTTTTTATGTCCAAATAAAGTGTTAGTGAGACTAATGTGCATTCAATAAATTTTCTATCTTAGAAAAACCAATAAAAACTCAGGTGAGTGGAGTTTTTTTTTTTTTTTTTGGATCACTTAACACCCTCTTAGGTAGATCCATCCCCATATATGGTGTTGATATTGCAACCAATGGTTAGAATGATGAGTGATTAAAGAGGGTGAGTCCAACAAAAAACTCACTCAAAAGTATCTTTATTTATTTTTATAACTTAGAAAGTTTCTAAAATGTGGATTATTTTTATGCCCCAAAAGATGAAGTATGAGATATTGTAATGATTAATTGATCCTTTGCATTCAAGATTGTATTTGTTGTTTTAAGCATTGATTCCAAGAAAAATTTGATTTTGATCCATGGCATTCAAGATCGATTTAAGCGACATACATTCAAAGACAAGTGTTTAAACATTCAAGTTCATTTTAGCAACATGCATTCAAAGACAAGTGTTTAAAACTTCAAGTTCGTTTTCCAAGAGCATTAAACCATGTAAGGAGAACTTACAAGAAAAATGGTTAGTGGTTTCATAGATGCTCCAATTTGCAAAGCTTAATCATGGAGAAAATAAAATCAACTTTTTTTGTTCTTTTTCATAGGCGTAAAAATGCTTAGAAAAACCTCTACTCTATGGAACCACCAAAAGTTAAAATTTGATTTATAACTCTTTTTTTTTTTTTTTAAATAAAAAGTGCAGGGATTACTAAGCCACATAGATGCTAAAATAGAAATGATGATGGTGCAGAGAGGAAAAAATAACTAGGTGAAGATGATAGTTAACCAGGAAGAGACGCTAAACTGCGGAGATGACAGATAACCAGATAGAGATGATAGTTAACCAGGCAAAGATGCTAAACTGTGGAGATGATAGTTAATCATGTAGAGATGACAGTTAACCAGGTGGAGATGAGAGTTAACCAAGCGGAGATGCTAAACTACAGAGACAATAGTTAATCAGGCAAAGATGACAGTTAACCAGGTGGAGACGATAGTTAACCAAGCAGAGATGCTAAACTACAGAGACAACGCTACACATAAATAGAACTAATGACTCATGAAAGGGTTTATGGGGGTCATGTGGTCTTCATTTTTGTGAAGGTTATTCACTTCAATAGTTCCATTGTTGATCAATTTTTGTATAGCCCCTTTTAAGGGCGTAACAGTTGTTGGTTAAGTGCCCCTTGTTTTGCTAATAGGTACAAAAGTGTTTATCACAACACCACTTTGGTTTAACTTATGATTCATAAGGTTTGGACTCAAGGAGTATAATAAGTTCATCTACTAAGAGTTTTTGCAACACATTCTTGTAAGACACACCAATGGGTGTGTATTCCTTGGGTATGTTAGAAGATTGTTATCCTCTTAAGGGAGGAGCTTGATTATAGGCTACTCATTGGTTGGAAATTGAGCCTTGTTGCATTGGTAAAATGGATGAACACCATCTTGTTTGGGTGGGTT
This sequence comes from Cupressus sempervirens, assembly GCA_028749045.1. NCBI lineage: Eukaryota > Viridiplantae > Streptophyta > Pinopsida > Cupressales > Cupressaceae > Cupressus > Cupressus sempervirens. The sequence continues at coordinate 743,808,953 of CM053787.1, forward strand.
TTTTCTAGTATTAACATTGTTGTTATTGATGATAGGACACTGTTGGTTTGGATGGGGTTGAGTTTGTGGTTTAACATGATTAGATTCAACCACCCCATCATTGACTTTTTTTTTTTGTTATTTGTCCACCATGACTTTCATTTATCAGTGGACCAATCAGATGCATTATGAATCTATGAGGAGTTGTTTGAGAAACCCTTACCATCTTTTGATAGCTTGATGATATCATTGTTTGTCATAGTCTCTTCTACTTTGGCTACATTTTCTAATGTAGTTTAAAATTCCTTGGGACCTTGAAGTTGGAGCTAGTAATTCATAAGTTTTGAGACACCGTTGATGAAGATGTTTATCTTCTCCTTATCTGGGATGTCTTTGTGGTACTTGGCAAAAGCATGTCTCCACCTTTGAAAGAAGACTTTGAATGAAAATCTAAGGAGTTTTTTAGTATTACACAAATCAATCATGGTAAGTTTCCTTTTGATATTATATGAATATTTTGCTATGAAGATTGAGGCTAGTTGATCAAAGGACTTAATGTTGGAAGGTAGCTTGGAGAACCACTTTATGGGTTGCCCTCCTAGGCTTCTAGGAAACAACCACATTAGGTAGGTTGTGTCATAGGCACATTCCATACTCAGAGTATATAATTTAGTTGCATTTATATTTAGGACTTTGATATTTTGACATGTATTCGAGTCTTAGCTAGATAGTGGCTTGTTTTATCTATTGTTTTTTATATTACAATACTATTTTGCATCTATGATATGTAATAATAACATAATATTGTGAATGGGATGATCAAACAAATATGGATGCAACTTTACACATGGTAGGGTAGAAATTAGATTATGATGTGATGTGAAATGTTAATTTGATTATGATGATTTATGATTTAATGTAATATGCAGACTTTGATATTATAACATTTTGAATGATTTATTTAAAATTATTGGGAAAGGAAATTTAATTGAATTATACTAATATGGATTACATAAAATTTAAAATTATATGCATTTATGATATATATTTTATATGACCTCCTTCAACTACTGATGCTTGAGTTTAATGTATAGGAAGTGGAACCATGGATATTTTTGGGGGAAACAAGTTTCAAACCTATGTGAACATGGTTTAGCCAAGGTGAATCTTTGGAAGATTCAAAAGCCTCATTGTGATGTATTTTATTTCATAAATGTAAGCTTTCTTGTGTGTGAAATTTTTAATCTCAAAGATGCATTAGGGACATGTCATGATGATGTGCAATAAGCTTTTATGTGTCACTTGACTCTTGTTGATTTTTTACATTAATGATATGTCATTTAGGGTTTGGTCATGGTAGCATTTACACTAAAACTAATTACCTTGTTAATGATTAAGTAAACCCACTTGACAAGGGATAGGATGAGTCACAATCAAAGGAAATTAGAAATTATACTTGGCTAGGATTTTGAAGGGTCATTAGGTGGTCCCAAAGTGTCTTTTTTGTGAAAATAAGCTACCCATATGATAGTATAACATGTTAGGGACCTAATTTTGTCCATGTAGATGCCTAGGTAGCCTAGGGGGGCCCTCTACTAATTCCTTCTTCCACCAATTCGAAATTGGAGTTGTCACATGAGTTCTTCCCATGTTTCCACTAAGTAAAAAATAACAAACTTAGGGGGAGACAAGTTTGTAAAAGGAAGTGGCTTGTTGTTTTTGATAAAATACTTAGTGGGAAGGCCATTTTAGAGAGTCTTGGACAAACTAGTGAGGTGTTCACCCACTCTCTAAGTTTAGAGACAGTTAGGGTTTCGAAGGAAGAGTAAGGGAGCTCTTCAACAACTATCATTGCCTCAAGCTTGGACCAAGGTTGGTGCTCAAACCATGACCATTTTCTTTTAGCATTGTATAATGAATCTGCAAGCATGGAGTGTTATTATGGGATCAAGTATTTTTGATGTAAATCTTTGTAATGTGTTGTGATTGTACATTGTGCTTCATGTACTTTCTTGGTTTTCCTTTCTTGATCTTTTTGCTTTGTCTTGAATGTTGAATGTTAATGGGTGTGAAGGATTCACTCACCCTTGGGAGGGAAGAGAATTCTTGGGTAAAGGGGTTAGTTGGTCTCAACATTGTAGTTGAGAAAATCTACCTCATGGCGAGGAATTGTTCTTTCTTTCATGGAGTATGGGCTCCATTGAAGCCATATTCCTTTTGTTGTTTTTGGAGGTATAAGTGCATGTGTAAGGAGGAGATTTAATGATAGCCTTGAGAGGGAAAAAATGTAAATGTAATTTCATTTTTGTGTTATGGATATGACATTCTCCTCCTTGAAGAGTCCACCTTCACCCAATGTGTTAATGATTCCAATGGTGAATCAATGTGCAAATCTTGGAAGGGATTGTTATGTGTTGTGTTGTGTGTGTTTTCTTGCATTATCAAATGGTGTATGTGTGTATCATGTTTGGACTTGTTCCCCTACTTGGTGGGTGGCTTAATAGAAGCCTAAGATGGGAGGTGAGCCTCCATGGTTCCTAGTTTGTGTTGTTTTGTGCAGATTGTGGAAATGAACATCTTAGACAAATTAGGGTCTTCCCTTGACATTATCAAAGAACCAAGGATTGTGATGAGTTCATCATTTATTATCTTATTTTTTAATGTTTTATGAAGGTCCAATCCTCATTATCATGCTTCTAAAATGTAAAGGAAATGTTGAAATGTAGCATATTGACTATGATATGTATGTAGTTGGTGTTGTGGATATAGTACTTTCATTTTTGTATAAGAAGAAAGAAATAGTTCGTGTAAGGGATGTGCATCTTTTTCTAGAAATTATCAAGTGAAGTAATATTCATCATTCTAGAAAATTCATGTGCCAGAAAACTCTTGTATATAAATAGGTCCATGAAATTTAATGCATAGAAAAGTTGAGGAATTTTTTCATGTGAGAGAGAGAGTAAATGAAATACATGCTTAAATAGGATGAGTGGAATCATTGTAAAGCTTAGATTTTGTGCTTAATGTAATGAGAATAAAGGTTCCATTATTGCATTTGTCCATGCGTATGATTGAAAAATGATTTAGTTGTTAGAAAGAAATTTAGTGCATGATTTTAACTCATTCCTTGGAAAACTTTCAAATATGGGTTTGTGCATGTGAGTATTAAAATTAAGTCATATAATACTAATTCATTAATGGACTATAGTATTACTAACCTATCACTTAGAAAACTCTCTAAATTCCATAGTAGTGAAGAGGAAATGGAAAACTCTCTAAATTCCATAGTAGTGAAGAGGAAAGTGATTCCAATGTAACTCATACTCTAAATCTATAAGGAAAGGTATGCTATAGGTGCACTTTTTTTCCTTTGGAATCTTTATGAGGATAAGAAATTAAAGGCTCACCTGTTACAGACCAATATTTTATTTAGGGAGCATATACCCAAAATCTTTTTATAAGAGACAACTAAAATAACCACTTAAGAGAAAAAGAAAATAACATAATAATATGCTAATTTAAGTACCTACCTAGATACCTATTCCATATCAACTCATCTTGAATAATATAAAATATTACCCCCTTAAAGGGAGGCATGAGTACAAAATGTCCTTCCCATATAACATAAACCAAGAAAAGAAAAAAGAAAAGCAAAACTCAAGTGCCAACACAAATCACAAGAATCCTAGGTGCCTTTTTATAGGGTAAGAGAATGTTAGATTTTCAAAACTACTAAAGGAGAACATGATCTGCAGCTACTTAATCACCCTTGTAAAAAGACCTGGCGCAAGTGGAAGGATGGATTTTGTTGACTCTTGTCTAACAAAAGTCAGAAAAGCTCCCCTCTTAAGGTACCTCCATCATTGGACTAAGGAGTGCACACATCAAGGAATTAGGTGCCTTGGGAATGGCATAGTTTTAGGGGGATAGGGTAGGTGCTATGATAGAGTAGGTTAAAAGGTAGGTAATCATTGATTTTTTATTATTTGGCCACCTGATTTGAAGTAGGGGGAGGGTAAGTTGCTAAACGATGTTTTGGGTTATGGTATAAAGTCATGAGTTAGTAGGTAGTGTTAGTTAGTAGTTAGGAGATATGTATTTAGATAAAGATAGGATTAAAATAATTGATAGTAATGACTAATCATGTTACATTAGATAGATTTATTTTGAAAATAAATTAGGTTTTGAATTAATTTTTAGATCATGGAAAAATTAGTTAGTAGGAATATAATTAAATTTTCGGTTTAGGAAATTGTTGTACATTATCCTTATTTTATAATTATTTTATTTATTTATTTAATTTTATATAAATAAGGTACTTAATTTTAAGAGGCAATGAGATTTTTTTTATACACCTATATATTAAATAATGTATTATACTTAATCTTTCCCACAAACTACAACCAATGAATGTAGAATATGATAAGAAATGTATCCTTTTGATTTATTTGTGAAAGTAAAGCATAACATTGTGAAATAATATGTTAATTTGGGACATGTAAAAGTATTAAATTATTATGACATGGATTGCAAATATATATAGTGAGTGAGTGTGTGCGTGTCCATGTGCATGTGTGCATGTGCGTGTGCTTGTGCGTGCGTGTGTGTGTGTGTGTGTGTGTGTGTGTGTGTGTGGGTGGGTGTGGGTGTGCATCTGCGTCTGCATGTGCACATGCATGCGTGCGTGCGTGTGTGCGTGCGTGCGTGCGTGCGTGTGTGTGTGTGTGTGTGTGTGTGTGTGTGTGTGTGTGTGTGTGTGTGTGTGTGTGTGTGTGTGTGTGTGAGAGAGAGAGAGAGAGAGAGAGAGAGAGAGAGAGAGAGAGAGAGAGAGAGAGAGAGAGAGAGAGATTTAAAACATATAATTATAGTTCCTCTAATTAGTACAAAGTATCCTTTGATTAGCAAGTTGAGTGGAAGGATGTTGATTAAAGAACAAGATTTGCATGTGAAATAATATAAAGGGGCTAAGTGGAGATTTGTAGTTAGTAAGGAAAGGTTGTTAGATGCATGTAAGATTAGTGTTAGAATTACTAAAAGTAAAGGGTTATTAGATGGTAATACATTGTAGTAGCTTGGGAAAAATAAATAGTGATAGTTTCTTTAAAATCTAGTAGTGGTACCCCAGTCCAAAATTCATTTAAATAGTTATAGAATTGGGCATAGGACATAATAAGGTTAAGGTCATATATATATATATATATGATAAGTTTATCTTATAATTGGACCATCTAGGACAATTATAAAACATCTTCACATATGCAAAATATTGAATCATTACAACTACATTGGCATAGAAATTGTACTTCACATTCATAAAGATACTGTCTAATTTCTAGGATAGGACGTGGATTCAAAATGATAATATGAACTAGCGCTTATGTTATAACCTAGATTTTCAATGAATGTTAGAAAGCTAATTGGCCTCCCATGGAAACTTGAAGTATTGAATTTCAAATGAAAATAAATTCTTTCACATCAACTAAAAATTAATTATTCCCAACTCAATGATCGATTAAATTAACATTCTGATATTCTCAAGGGATAAGAGTTGTTATACATCAAACAACCCATAGTTTGATAGAATATTCATATCAGAATATAAGTATATGCTTATGCACTATCCTTTAGCTCATCTTTAAAAAAAAATGTTGGTTTTGTTTTGTTTTCTAAATTTTGGGCATGACATGCATGTTTTATGAGAAAGGTGTGAAGGTGATACTTTGGTCAAATGGGAGGGGACACACCTTCTCAAGGCTAAATTTTGCGGGTTGGATCTTCCCTTTTTTCATCTTTTCCATTTCTAATTGTAATTCTTGTAGTTTTTGTGTAACAACATCCAATGGTGATTCTTCTTCATTCTATTTAAGGATTTTTATGTAAAAATTGGATGGCAGTTTCACACCTTATTTTGCTAATGCTAGTAGGTAGCATTCTTTGTGTCTTTCAAGTATCTTATCCATGATGTCTACAAGCTCAAGATTTTGTTGAAAATATTCAATTTTGGTTTTGATACTCTTCTCAACCTACATATTGGATGAATCCATTTTGAAAAAGGGTTGTGAGTTCTGGCTGAACAAGGGTGATTCATGGGTAGTTGTATTTGGTGAGCAATTGTTAGGTGTAATAGGCTCACTGAGGTTTGAAGATTATGTGTATTTGATGATTTTCTTGGCTATTCTTTCACTTACTCATATAGGTGATTATTTTAGTTTTGTGACTACACTTGTTTTATGTAATGGCATGAGATGTAGATGAGATTCCTTTAGTTCTTTTGCATTTTGACAATATGAGGGATTCTTTTAGACCATAGTTAGTTTTAAAAAAAAGATATGTTTGAAAAGGATGTTTGATAGTGTTAGTAATGGTAAAATTCAATCTCATGATGTCAAGTAGGGAACGAATGTGTGTTTTTTATTCATTTCTGACTTGATATGCAGGCCTGAAGTAACAAGAATCTTTGTTGGAGTTAGAACAATGCTTGTTTGAAAAATATGGTGACGGTCGATTTTAGAATCTCTAAATTTTTTCCAAATGTCAACAAGGAAAAAAGATGTCCAAATCTATTGCTAGTTTGTGAAAATTGCACATGTGGGTAGCCTCTATTTTAGTGTTTTCCTCAAATGTGCTACATAAATTCTTGAATACATTATTTCAATGATCCTATGTACTATTTAATTATTCAAATGCATTTTTGTTCGGTCATATGCACTATTTTAGGATGTAGATGCATTGCGAAAAATGTCAAATGCACTATTTTAAGGACTAGATGTGTTATTTCAAGTTATTTAATAGTTTTTAAGCTAGGTTTTGTATCAGTTTGTAGTTGCATCTTCTTAAAAGGAATGTAGTTTGAAAGATTGAGATTATTATGTATTATAATAGACATATCCAAACTCAATTTCAATAGAAATGACAATGAAATAAACTTGCACAAACCTAGAAAGTGAAAGAAATGGCTTCCTAACAAGGTTATCTAAGGCTGGTGACTATCGGGTTTTAATATGTAACCAATGATGTTTGAATTTACCTCTCTATGACAGAGAGCTTTCCACCAACACTAAAGACCTTTGGCACAATCTCTTATGAGACTACTAGAGGAAGGCTATATTTCAAGCATGGTTGGCTTGCATTTGATTAAGATTGTAAGATTCCCTCTCGCCATCCCTACTAAGGAAAATCTTGGGAGATATCCTTTCTACAGCTGACTAATCTAGCTAGTAAAAATTATGAAAAGTAGAAATAAAAAGTAGGTTTGAGAATTTGATCACTCTAAGAGAGTGAGAGCATATCCCTGCTACGTTGGTCTCCCAAACATGATAGACAAGGTTTGTTCAATTTTGAGCCCTTAACTACATAAGACAAAGGAGTCCTAATTAAGCTAAGTGTTTATTCATTCCATGTTTGATTTTTTCTTACCCTTCCAAAAGGTTTGGCATTTTGATCAACTCTTGTGAGTTGAGAGAATACGCGTACTTCCAATTAGATCAGTAAGATCAAACCTCCTACTTAGATTAGGTTATGGATTTAGAAATGGCACAATCTAATTGACAAGGGTCAAGGTCTACTTACCTGATTTGATGCTAGCAAAGGATAGGCACATTTTTTAAGGTCTTAATTCCTATGTCATGATTTTAGTAGCTTGAGAGTTCTTATCAGCTTAGTAGAGATCTGTGAAAAACCAACAATTAGATCTAGAAGTTAGATGTGATGATTGATAACCCAGATCAGATGTGCTAAAGAAAATAGAATATGTGTTACACAAATGTTTAAATGCACTATAAAAATAGTCAAATGAGCCATTTAAACATGAAAATGTGCTACAAAATCTAGCAAATATGCTACAAAATATTTCAAATGCACTACAAAAAACTTCAGATGCATTGCAAAACACTTCAAACATGTTTAAAGTCTATGTGAAAGTGTTAAAACATCATTTAGAAGCATTGTAGTGTTAGGAAAATTGTAGATCCAGTCTTGATGAGCTTGGGAATGGTTTGAAATTTTTTTGTTCTATTTATGAAGCTTCCCAAACATTGTAAGACTTGAAACCAATTAGATCTACACAAGAAACTAGATAAAAACACAGATCTAAAAGAGAAAAAGAGATTAGTGAGAAAATTTAAAGAACATAAAGGCTTTCAAATGAAGCCTCATAGTGGGCACCAATTTGTACATTGTGGAATCACATACTAATAAGACCTTAGAGAAGAGTGAAAATATAATGAAAATGAACTAATCTAGACCCAAGAAATCAATTTATCAAATAGAGACTCCATGATCATCCCATGTTTCCCTAACTACAATAGCTAAGATTACTCTCAGAACAACATCTTAGTGATGGTTCTAGAATGGAAGTATGCTATGAGTGTAGATCTACAAATGTGTATGAAAGATCTATATGAAAATGTAGATTATGTGAGTATAATAACACTAGAATGCTATGATATATGCATGAAATAGACTAAACAATTGCTAAATGATATGAAAAAAATAACAATGCTAAAATGATACTAGAATCACATGAATTCACTATAATAACAATGCTAACATGCTACCATGATAACTCTAAATATGCCTATAGTGCAGATGCATCAAAATTGGATCCCTTTGCTCTTGAATTTCCATCTTATTTATAGGATTTCAGAAGGGGTTGGGCTAAAGATTAGGATTTCAATTTTGACTACAGGGTAATGGTGAAACTATAAATATTTCATAAGGTACCAAGATGAAGAGTCCAATAGACTTAGTTTGTGAGGATAAAAGAGGATTTTTCAATTCTTTTAAATGTAAGAAGGATTTTCACTTTTGTGTAGATAAATGACTTTATTGATTTAATAAATGTTCCATTTATTTTCTGCTCTTGTCTTCTCCTTTTTCCTTTTTATATTTCATTTTATGATTTTGTGAATTGTTTTTCCCCTTTTTAAAGTTGATTTTGGTCCTTTTTTATTTGATAGGTAATTTGATTGATTAATGACCTGATATTACCATTACTTTGAATGTTTATTGTTTTACTCTAATTTTATCCTTAATTATGTGTTGTTTGATCAAAGTTTGCATTGTTTTAGGTCTTTGCCATTTTTTTGATGTCTACAGTATATATGTAATGTATTATATCATATTGAAAATAAGTATTTAAGAAAGCAAGAAGAATACGAGTGCTAATTAGTAAAGGCTACAAGCAGTATAAGGAAAAGTAGAGACTTATCTATCACAACAAGGTGATCATTGTAATTCAAGAAATCTCATTCAGCAACTCAAAGTTGTAGATCATAGATCAAGCACTGGTTCATCCTAATAGGCACATTAGTCAAATCCTCTAATAAGGTGGACCTAATAGTCTTATGCTAAATCTCCTAACTGAGTGCATACTTCATTGTATGTTTGTAAAACCCTTTTACAAGGTGGATCTAATAGTCCTCATTGCTCCTAAGAGGGAAGATCATCAAAAGTGACCAATTGTAAGCTTTAACAAGAGAACTTTATATTGTAGTACTAAAGCTTGTGGGTATCATCCACGCCCTAGTTTTACTTTTTATTTTAAAGGTTTATAGGTTACCAAATATTGCATCAAAGTGTTATGAATGTTTTACTACTTTCATTCTTTCATGCATGCAATTAGATCATATTATATGATGATGGTTTAATTGGTGAATTATGTTTAAAAGTTTTATTGGTTCCTGATTCACCACCTCCCCCTCTTAGTATCCTCGTCTACCTTATATTTCCAACACGAATTTTTTTTATCAAGGTAGGGAAATTCTTTACTAAAATACCAAGCTATTCATAATCGGTAAAAGATTTGGTTAAACAAAAGAATGATACACATAAAGAATTGGAAATCCTATAAAATCAACTTGATATGTACTATTTAGTAAAAAGGAATTCATACATTATTTTTTATAAGCATGGATTCAAAAAATATCAACATGCAACTGATCTAAAGATCACAATAAAAGACTTAACCAAACAATCCAAGAAACCAACAATCTCCAAGCATCACTACTTACCAATGTAATCATTAACCAACTATGAAAGTTTTAACAAACAATGATACACTTAATCTCCAAACTGCAAAGACCTAGGAAAGTGTGCAACCCAATAGGGTATTCAAGACATAATTTGAAACACATCTGACAAGTTAGCAAGTACCTATTATTTTCCTGAGAAAGTCTTCTCATAGAATCAATGTGGTACTTGTCAATATCGTATGATCCTTTTTGCTACTACTAGGTGATACTTTACCAATACCATGCAATACACTTTACTAATACCATGCAATAATTTCCATTATCAAATGATACTTTCTATTATTACTATCTAATAGTTCAACATTATTGCATGATACTATTTGCTATAGGCATGCCATACTTTATGAGAATCACCCAATGCTGAACTTATGTCACCCAAGTTTGGTAACAAATGCCAAATGACCAATATAGAAGGAAAATATAGTTATAACCTCCACACCAAGGAGTATCAAAACTACTTTAGTCAAGGAGTAAACACTGAAAAGCATAAGGAAGATTGAATAATTCTAATCCATAACATGTAATCCATAGAACCTAATGTAATCATGTGGAAAGAAACATTGTAGTGAAGATACATGTGCATAAATCAACTATCCCAATATATGAAAATACAAAATCATAATGGAACATACTTCAAAATCGTACAAAAAATTATGTGAACACCAAGCTCCTGAATTGAACATGGAGAAAGGTCAACTCACTACAAAAGTCCCTAGTAGTGGTATAGATAGCTATGCCTCCCAACCACATGGAACCTGTAGGCCCATTCTACTTATGGTTATGGATATAGTGATCCAACCACAACCACACAAAAAACAATTATCCATGGCTAACATTTATGGAAAGCAGTGTAGAGGACTGAAACCAAGATCATACAACAATGCAACACAATAGATCTTGGTGAAATTATCTATGGGTCTACTATGTAGGTGTATATGAGAAATTCTCTATGGGTCTACTTCATGGATTGTGTTGTTTTGCAAAGGGGAAGGATCCAATTTGTAGGCAAGAGGCTTGAGGGATTGAGGGCTAAGATGCAAGGACGGGAAAAAGCTCATGGAGGGTTTAGATTACATCAGAGGAGAGCACATGGATTGTGCTTCCTTATAGCCAATCAAGGAGTGACACATGTCACAGGGTGAGAGGATGGAGGAAAGGGGAAGGATGAGTCAAAAAAGGAGGCTCAAGGGATAAAATCTTCATAAAGACCCTCATAATGGCTTGTAAGAGCAATAGAAGGGCTTGGAAGAGTCATTTATGGCCTAGTGGGCTTCATAAAGTTTTATGGTTGGGATATTTTGAAGGAGATGAGAGGAATTTTGACTTGGGCTTGATTAGGAAGGTTTTAAGCTTGCTTAGGATTGTGCAAATGATTAGAGGATGGATTAGGATGGTTTAGGATTAGCTTAGGGATAGGCAAGTGGATGGCATTTAATGAGGGTGGGTGAAGGAGGAGATATTTGTTAACTTTGGCTTGGGTTAGTAAGTCTTAACCCATGTTTAGGAAATGTGACAAGGTTAGGAGGGGATTAGGATTAGGTTCAAAGACATCTCCTAGAAGAGTCTAGACTTTGGATGAGGATAAAGACTTTCTAGAATAGTCTAGAACTTCCTAGGATGAGGATGAAGACTTTCTAGAAGAGTCTAGAACTTCTTAGGATGAGGATAAATTAGATTTTTAGGAAATAAATAAAGTTTTATTTATTTCAAGGGTTTGGGTTGAGGAGATATTTATTAAAACTTTTTAATAAACATGAGGATTAATATTTAATCTTAATTAAATATTTTGAGTTGGGATTAGGGGTAGGAAATGATGGGATTAGCCTTTAATCAAAATTAAAGAAGGATTAGAAGATTTTGGAAGAGGTTAGTGGTCTTATGGAAATTGGCTAAGTTTTGGGCAAAAAATAAATTTTTTATTTATTTTGGGTTTTTTGGTCAATTTATTAATTAAATAATTAATAAATAAGGAAATAATGTTTAAATAAGATTTAAACATTTTTGGGAGGGATTCCTTAATTAAATATTTTTAATTAAGATAAAGGGATTTAATGGCATAAAAATAAATAAATTAATTAAATAATTAATTAATTAATTAATGATGATGTCATTAGGAATTTTTCAGAAAATAAAAATACTTTATTTTCTAAAGGTTTTTAGGTGTCTACATTTTGCCCCTCTTTGATGTGATGCCGCAAGTGGCATGGCATCAAAGATAAGAAAATAAGATGCCCAAGGCTAGAGTAGAAGAGGAGAGAATGGACTACAAGATGCCCTCTCAAGAAGGCGGCGGGGAGAGAAAGTGAGGCTCGATGACTTCTTGAAAAGTACAAGAATCTCGGATGAGAAAGGAAACTCAGATTGGCAAAGAGAAGGGGCTAAATTAGCTCAAACTCTCACTATGGGAGAATGATAAAGGAGAATTAGATGCACAAGAGGAAGCAAGCTTAAGACTTTAGGGAAGGTGGAGGATGAAGGAGCAGAGCGCTATAAAAAGGAATCCAAGATAGGGAGATGGATGAGGGGATTATAAAGCTAATGTAATAGGATTTCAAAGAGTCAAATTGGCGGAAGATGGGTTTCAGAGATCCCTAGGACTAGGATTGTGGATCTCAAAAGATGAGGCTTGGTGGATTGGTGGATCCCTAAGACTATGATTGTTGATCCCTAAAGCTAAAGGTGAGGAGTGATTCAAAGAGATACTGATGCATAAGATGGGGTAGGAGAGACGGATGTTGGATATGGATGGGAGATAATGGAGATGAAGGAAAACCATTGAAGCTTTTTTGAGCGAGGGGATACTTCAAAGAGAAGTACCACCATGTAGTTGAGCACTAGATTTGCTATAGGACTATTGGTTAATTGCCAAGGTTACCAAGAACATCAAGACCTTTTCACCAACTGTCTAGAAGACTGATGAACTAACTCAAAACAAATACACAAGGATTGCCCCAACATCACACATGATTCCTAAAGGAAGCAGCATGGAACTGACACTGGGTAACCCACAAGTAGAAAAGAAAAACAAACAAAAGACATGATCAAGACCTTACACTATGATTGCCCCATTTGCAGTATACCATGATATGGAAGATCATGGCAACCTTGAGCAGGGAACAAGGAGATTGCTTGGAAAAGATATTTCAAGACCCAACAGGGAAGAGTCCAAATCAAAAGAAAGTGAAAATCCAAAAGAAAACTGTTTGCCAACGAGATGGGTAGGATGAGGTACTAACGGACCAAGATTAGACATGAGGAAAGCTATATCTTGCAAGGACCTATCAGAGAGCACCTAAGCTGGTGGATTTGGATGAGTGATGCATCTAAAAAGCTGAACTAAGAAAGATAACACTTTGGTGACAGGAAATCTAGCTAAAGGATGCATTGGAATAGCTAACCAAGATGTGCAAATGGGTGCAAGATGCTGATCAAGGATGAACTGACATGAACGCTGGATAGATACAATGGCACTAAGCTAAAGAGGATGTACAAGCTGATGGACCAAGATATGTTACAAATGTACAAGTTTTTTCATGTTTTGGTTTTTGTGAGATGGAAATGTTTGTGAAGGATGGGATGTCTATAATAGGTGATAGGTGGATAGGTAGATGGTTTGCGAAAAGCTTAAGTGAAAATGGGGTTTTGTGTGTGCACGTGATAGTATACAAGCTAGGATACAAGATTATTTATAGGCTGGAATATGGTTAAAACTTTGGACAAGATTCGGATGTACAAGGTATGGTACAAGATTTACAAGGTATAATACAAGCTTTGGTACAAGATTTTACAAGCTATACATGAGGTATTTACAAGCTCCATTAGATTTTGGATATTTGGTTGGAACACCAAGGGAACAAGCAGTTGTTTTATGGGATGGTAGCTGAATGGATGAGGGATAGGATAGTGATAGATAATGGATTAGTCCTAGTACACAAGGTGCTTGAATTACTAGGTTTTCACCAAGTTACCTATACAAGGTGCTTGAATTGCCAAGTTTTCACCATTGGACACTTATTTCTCTTTACTATTTTTTTTTGTATTTTTCAAAAGCTGGGTATACCAAGGATCTTCAAGCATAGAACTTCTTGAGATGAATGATG